>JAVQMG010000060.1:365000-802500 GCA_032878915.1 Castanopsis chinensis
AATATAAATGTCAGCTTACATCAATATTAAAAAAAAGAAACACAAACCGATTACTGAAAAAAAAAAAAATATCAACTTTAGGCACCGTAAGTTCTGTGCTAGTTGAATAAACAAAAAGGCTGAGAAAAAAAGCCAAAGTATTATTGCCTCTACAATGCTTCACAGTGCCAATACCCTGAATGCAAAGTGCAAAAACACTGAAACAGTATTGTCGCTTGAATAAATATAGTATAGTGTAATAACAATAAGTGTTATAATATATTTTTTAAAATATTTATTTTTAATTATGATGCCAATATACTGAGTGTACAATGCAAAAGCTCAATAGCGGCATTGCCGCTTGAATAAACAAAAGGACTGGAAATTAAAAAAAAAAACTAATCACTTAACCAAAGCATTATTGCCGTTCCAGTACTGTACAGTCCTAATATACTGAATACACAGTATAAAAGCACCACAGCGAGGTTGCGGATTTTATTATATAAAGATAGAGATATACACACGTGGGATTCTATAGATCACGTGAAGTCTGACTGAGGAGTACTGCTGATTGGACTTGTTGACTGCTACCGCTACACGCAAGACAGCAAGAGGATGGGTTTTGGGACTAAAGGCTGAAATTTTATACAGCTACAAGCATAAGGAAATCTTCATCTGAAGATTTAGAAGCCTTTCTTCAGTTCAGTTTTCTCTCTCTCTCTCTACACGCCCCAACAGCTCGTCAGCTACCCTTCAAAATCAAAACTATACTCGGCTACAACCTATAAGACTCTACTCGGGTCTCGGCTACACTTATCAAAATCTAAATCAGATTTTCCGTACTCCCGCAGGCTGAAACACTCTTTAACACTCTTCTCTCTCTTATAAATTGGTCTTGTTCTCCGTTCTCTCTGCTCTCTCTTAAAATTATATTTTATTAGTAATACTTGAAAATCATATTTTATTTATTATGTTTTAATTCAGTTTTACCAATCATCTAAGCTCTTGCACGTGTGAAAGAGCTCTTGCACGTGGGAAAGATTGAGTATAAAGTAAAGTCCACATCGCTTGTTTAAACATGATAGATTTCAGCTGAGGGCAGTTCTCTCTGTTTCTATAATTCTTATCTGGGTCTGTTGTGGCAAGTTCAAGCCAATTCTTTGGAATCAAATGTAGAACATGTTCCAAAGACTCTCCTCGGAACTTTGTCAAGAGAGTGCATTAAAGATCTAATCTTTTCATATTTTGCTTTCATTAAGTCTGAGGATGAACGTCCTTCCTCGGACCCTTTTTTGTCGAATCCAATGTGCAAAACCTGAAGAAAAAGATAGGGTCTGAGGAGATAGTTCATCCACATACTTAATGAAACTGAAAATAAAGAGATAAGAGCTATAATGCACTCTGTTGATAAGTTGCGAGATGAGTCTTCGGAACATGTTTTATTTTGTTTCGCGCTTTTCGAAGACAAGCTGTGTAAAGTAGCTTTCAAGTCACGTGGTAGCGATGCTATGAAGTTTAAATTTGTTGATAATGAATGTGAACGGTATTTGGTGAGTCTCAAACAACCTCCTGCTCTTTAATGTGGTTGAAGAACAGGAGTCGACAACATTCTTATTTTTTTTTTTTCATTATATTTATCTGTATCTTGATAAGCTATAAGATAATATGATTATAAACGTGACGGCTAGAATGAATAATACTTGTTAATGGTTCTACTATAGTGGCTGCTTATCTTTTTAGAGGGTAATGATATAATTTTTATCTTAGCTATGCATATGCAACAGGAATGAATAATGAAAAAAAAAAATGAATATTCAGCTTTAGGCCTCTATTATTCATTCCTGTTGCATCAGGTACAATATCTTAGGAATTCCCCCTAATCTGAATCCCAATAGAATGAAATTTAAAATGTGTAGACAAGTATAGGCCCATTTTTGGATTGGGTTAATTCCCTTTTTGTTATATATTTCTGAGTAGTACTACCCTTTTTACAAATTTTATTTTATGTACTTGCGAAAAGATTCTATATCTTAGTTTTAAAATTTTATTTTATTTGTTTATTTTAAAACCTCAACTACCAATTTAAGTAAAATTTGTAATATAAATAGCACTACTCGAAGTAGTAAAAAGAAAAAGAACGTGTGGAGTGTTGTGTTTTATTTTGTGCGTGTAGGTGGAGTCGGAAGATTTCGGATTGTATTTGAAGGTGCAACATGATGACAGCAATTTTTGTACTGTATGTGTATTTGTGTATGTGCCTTAATTCCTGCTATTTTTTTGTTCTGTATGTGCTTATCTGGTGACTTTTGGGAAAAATAATTTTCACTGTTAGGATGGATATAGCTATTGGCTAGGCAACGTGGTTTAAATGTGCTGCTGATACGGGTTAAAATAGCATTCGGCTTTTTGCTGCCTCAGTTAACTTCTTGTTGGTGAAGTGCTACACCTCCATTGATTTAGGTTTTTTTCGGATGTTTTATTGCAATTCATCCAAGCTATTAAATCGGTTGGACTACGTTGGGGAGGAATGAAAAAAGATCAATCTTGTTCTGGCTTTGGTGATACAATTGTTAGCCTGGTTATTCTTGACTAGGGGTTTGAAGTTTGAACTCTACCTCTCCCAACTACTTACCTAGCAAGAAATTATGTAAAAAAAATAAAACCTTTCTATTAAGAGCCTTGGAAATAGAGGAAATAGTGTCGTCGCCACAATTTTTATGACTAGCTAAGAGGATATAAGTCATATAACCTGTCACATTATAAAAATGGGGGTTATACTTTTACTTTTCCCCCAACCCAATAATATAGAGATTTAATGCTTATTTTGATATAGTTTATTTTGTTAAAAAGTGAAAATATTAAAAAAATCTTGTTTGACCTACCGTTTGCGCCTAAAATACAGTTTATTTTGGCTGTGCATGGTCGTAGGACCGTACAATAGGCGCTGGTAAAAATAGAAAAAAGTAGGCTGAAAACTCAAGAAACAGGCTCCAGTAATCAAACTAAACGTTTTAGAACTACAAAATTAATTTTTTTATTTTTGATTAAAACCTTATTTGCTAACTCACAGAAATTAAATACTGATTCCAATTATGTTTTTGATTATATTTGATTTAATGAATCTCTCGTTTCATTAGTTAGTTTTTTTTTTTCAATTTTTTTTTTTAATTTCAACCGAGTAAGTTCGTTTTTTTAAAAAAAGAACAGTTTAGGAAGGATACTACAAATTTATCGCAAGTATACACTCACAAGAGGTGCTGAAAGGATGTTACAAAGTTATCCCAAGTATGCAACGAAGTTTGTTACATTCCAAATACAGCTATTTTGGAGAAGACCAAGAGGAATTTTATTGTTTCGTAGAAAGTTTTGGAAGTAGTACTGAGAGTGACAGTTGGAATAAATTATATTTCCCGGTTAAAAGAGTTAAAATTTGCCAAAATCTATTTCTAATATTCACAAATGATGATATGCACAAAAGTTTAGTAAGTTGAATGTTTCGAGCTTCAACGGGATAAAGGATTTCAATGGGATAAAGGATGCTTGAAGACCTGAAAAAAATGAAATATATGAACAATGGTAACTGAGGGGGACTGGCCAAGAACTCTTTGATTCATAGGTTAGTTATTTTCTTTAAAACTTTAGATTTCTAACCTTAGAAGTAGTGGAAGCACAATTTTGGAACTTCCGCATGAAAACTCGATGATGGTATATTTAGATTTCTAAGAAACAAATGGAAAAATCTTTTGTAAGAAACTAAAAAAATACTGTTAAATTTTGTTAGAAAATGCCCCCAAGTTCCACTGGCCAAGAATTTTCATTAGAATGCAATTGACGTTTTTGCACGTGAACTTGTATATAGCATTTTTATAGCTTGAAGAAACAAATGGAAAATCTTTTGTAAAGAAAAAGAAACATCTATTAAATTTTGTTGAAAAATTTCCCTAGGACCCACCGGCAAGAATTTTGACCACATAATAATTTTTTCATTTTGCACGGAAACTTGTCAATAGCATTTTTGTTATTCCAAGAATCAAATGGAAAATCTTTTGCAAGAAAAAAATTCTGTTAAATTTTGTTTAAAAGCACCCTTAGTTCTACTGGCCAAGAATTTTTTCTGAAATATAATGTTGGCTTTTTTGGACGAAAAATTCAACGTCGCATATATAGTGGTTAGAGAAACAATTGAAAAATATTATGCAAGAAAGAAAATCTCAATTAAATATTGTTCGAAAATTCTTCTATATATCATGCTGGCCCAGAATTTTGACTGGAATACAAAGTTAGCGTTTTTGCACAAAAACGTGTAGATAGTGTATTTAGAGTTTAGGGACACAATTGGAAATATTTTTTGCATAAAGAAAAAAACATGATTCTAAATTGTTCAAAAAGGCCCTTTGGTCCTACTAGCCAGAGTTTGACCGAAATATAATTTCGGCGATTTTGCACGAAAACCTGTTGATAGCATATTTAGAGGTCCAAGAAATGATTAAAAAAATCTTTTACAAGGAAAAAAAAGACTTGATTAAAATATGTTTCATAATGCCATTAGGTCCTTCGACATTTTGGCACGAAAACTTGTGGATAGCATATTCAGAGGTCTAAGAAATAATTGGAAAAATTTTTGCAAGAAAAAAAAAAAAAAAAAAAAACTCAATTAAAATTTGTTTGAAAATGCCCCTTGGTTCTATTGGCCAAAAATTTTGACTAGAATACAATTTTGGGATTTTTGCACAAAAACTTGTGGAATGCACATTTAGAGGTCCAAGACACAATTGGAAAAATTATTTGCGAGAAAAGAAAAAACTTGATCAAATGTATGAAAATACATGTAACGTTATTTAAATACTAAAAACCGTTGTTTAAAATACCTTACCAAACATCCCTAATTTTTCCTTTTCCACTTTTGACGAAGGAAAAAAACCATTCACATGCTTTTATGTGATATCTGATTAGTCAAACCAACAATAGTTGATGATATACACTTGACATCAGAGACATATTGGTTTTCATAACACTTATATAATAGGCGTAAATGAACTTTTGATCCATACATTTTGAGGTCATTTCTATTTTGGTCCCTATATTTCTATTTTACCACTTTTAGTCCTTAAAATGAAAAACGTGTTCCATTTTGATCCTTACCGTCACTCACTTAACGGAAGAATCCTACGTGGCAAACGGAGCAAACTACACACACTTTATGCTGACATGACTATTAAAATAATAATTAAAAAATGACAGATCACAGAGAATAGTCCTCGGCATTGGTTATTAAAATTACATCTTTATATAATAATTAAAAAATGACAGATCAGCATTTTAAATATATTAAAAAAACCACATCAGAAAAAATAAAATAAAATAATTAAAATAAACTTATTATTTTTTATAAAATAAAATAAAATAAAATATTCTTTTCATTAGATTTTTGGAAGACATGGTCTTCACTAGAACATGATTGTTCATGTTCTTCCCCGAACTCTCCTTTCTGAGCTCAAAATATCTTGCTTAAACTCTCTCAATCGCTTAGCTGAAAACCCTAAATCTCTCTCTTTCTCTATCTTAGATCACTGTCTCTCTCAGAGCAGTGGGTCTCTGCCTCAGATCGGTGGGTGCTCTTGGATCGGTAGGTGGTTTTTGTGTTTGTTGTTGTTGGTATGGTTGAGGGATTGAGCTGAGTTTGTTCAATTTCGTGGTTATTTTGTTAATGATTGTATTGATTAAATTTTGGATTTAAATCTATTTTTTCTTTTGGATGATTTGGTTTGTGCATATATATGGATTGACTATATTTTTCACAATAATCTTTCATGATTTTTCTGCGTTGGTATGATTTTTTTGGGTTTGTGCTCTTGTTTGTTCTTGATGGGTTTGTATGATTTTCTGGTTTTGTTTGTTTTTCTGGGTTTGTATGATTTTTCGGGTTTGTTTGATTTTCTAGGTTTGTATGGTTTTCTCGGTTTGAATGATTTTCTAAGTTTGTATGATTTAGATCTGAATTCGTGTGTTTTTTATTTTTAGTTATGTTTTTTTTTCCTTTTTATATTTTATTAAAATTGATAAATTAGTTTTTAAAATTTAAAGTTGACGTGGCATTTTTAATTCTATTTTTTCTTCTTTTTTTAAAAGTATTTTAATGGACATATTAGCATTTACTGTGCCAATAGTGCACTCTGTTTGCCACGTAGGATTCTTCCGTTAAGTGAGCGACGGTAAGGACCAAAAGGGAACGCGTTTTTCATTTTAGGGACTAAAAGTGGTAAAATAGAAATGTAGGGACCAAAATAGAAATGACCCCAAAATGTAATGACCAAAAGTGAATTTATGCGTATATAATAACCTGTCTTCGGATAATAAAATGTTTGGCAATTTAAGGGGGATTGTCGTGCCATAAGAGATGTATACTTTGGGATTCAGGAGATAGTACTTCAATTCTGAATTGAGATAAGAAAGACTTAAAGTGTTAATGCTGTTGTAAATGTTTCTCATGTTGCCAATCATTTCTTGTTTGAGAAGCGGGATGAAAGTTCCAACTGGTAGGATGAGAATGTTAAAGAGAAAGTCGATAAATTCCTTTCTTGCTTCAGCTTAGAGAACTTGGTTATTCTTTTTGTCTATGAAAAGCTTCAAGCTCACTTTGGAGGATGCCATGTATAGCTGTTTGCTCTGATTAATTATGAAAATTTGATTTGGCTGTGTTGAATAGAGCATCGTAGATCTATATATATAATATGATTGGAGGTGGCTCCAACATATGGGGGAGAGGAATCGTCAAAATAATTAATTAGCGCATGCATGCCAATGTTGGTTTTCCCATGAAACCTTTTAAACCTTTTTTTTTTTTTTAAGCAATGCTGGTGCGACAACTTGTGCCATAACTCGCTCATACGACGAGTTGTAGTTGGTGGAAGGGTAATGATGAGTCCATGTGGGAACACTCTTTTACCAATCACAACTTGCCACAGGGGCAAGTTGTGGCACAAGTTGTGATACAAGCTTAATGCTTTATTTATTTATTTTTTTTTTTTTTGTGTTCAGGGAGCAAATTAAGGCCTTGGGTAATAGGGAATGAGCTAAATGGAATTGCTTAACATTTTTTGAAAATTTAAATAGAAAAGTTTTGGGGCAAATTTGGTACGTGTGTTTAAACGACAGTTTTGAATTTTTTTGGAAATACATGTAGATGAAAAAGTGTGTAAAAATACAAATAATATTGTTTAAAAACTAAAAACGTGTGTTTAAAATTGTGTACCAAACATGCCCTTAGGTTTTTAGGTTGAAGTTAATTCCAGGACTTTTTTGTATGGGATATAGCAAATTAATATCTCAAGCTTCGAGGTGCATAGTTAGCATTAGGCGTGATACCCGCAAAGCCAGATTGTAGTGTGATCTAAGATGCAGCAAAGCTTGACTAGGGCAAAACTGAAGGTTTTTTTTTTCCTTTTTGTCAAACTAAATTAAATTTTGTTTTGAGCTATTATCAATTTTTGCTATAACAGGTTTAAATGTACAGCAATTTGATAAAACTGTAGAGATATGGCTTGAATTTAGGGGTTTTTTAATGCACATACATGATCTATATGGTAGTGATTCCACTATAAGTGGATTCACTTGTTTTTTGCCTATGTGGAATGCATATATAGAGGTCCAATACACAATTGGAAAAATATTTTGCAAGAAAAAAAAAAAAAAAAAAAACTCGATTAAAACTTGTTCGGAAATGCCCCTAGGTCCTACTGGCCAAGAATTTTCACCAGAAAACAATTTCGGCATTTTACACGAAAACTTGTAGATACCATATTTATGTGTCCAAGACACAATTTCAAAAACCTTCTGCAAGAGAAAGAAAGAAAGGAAAAAAAAAAAAAAAAAAAAAAGCCACGATTAAATTTGTTCAAAAATGCCTCCTGGTCCAATGAGCCAAAAATTTTGACCAGAATACGATTTTGGCATTTTTGCATGAAAACTTGATTATAGCATATTTAGAGGTCCAAGAAACAAGTGGAAAAATCTTTTGTAATAAAAAAAAAACTGTTAAATTTTGTTGGAAAATGCTCCTAGGTCCCACTGGCTAAGAATTTTCATCAGAATACAATTTTGGCGTTTTTGCACGTAAACTTGTAGATAGCATTTTTAGAGGTCGAAGAATCAAATGGGAAAATCTTTTGTAAGGAAAAAAAAAAAAACTCTATTAAATTTTGTTCAAAAATGCCCCTAGGACCCACTGGCAAGAATTTTTACCATATAACAATTTTTGCATCTTGCACGGAAACTTGTCGATAGTATTTTTATTGGTCCAAGAAACAAATGGAAAATCTTTTTCTAGAAAAAAAATTCTGATATATTTTGTTCAAAAATGCTCCTAGATTCTAATTGCGAAGAATTTTTTCTGAAATACAATGTCTGATTGTTTAGGCGAAAAATTCTAGATTGCATTTATGGTGGTTGGAGAAACAAATGGAAAAATGTTATGCAAGAAAAAAAAAATCTCAATTAAATATTATTTGGAAATGCTCCTAGATCATACTGGCCCAAAATTTTGACTGGAATACAATGTCAGTGTTTTTGCACAAAAACTTGTAGATAGCATATTTTAGAGGTCCAAGAAACAAATGGAAAAATCTTTTACAAAAAAAAAAAAAAAAAAAAAAACTTGATTAAATTTTGTTCAAAAATGCCTTTCGGTCCTACTGGCCAATAAATTCGACCAGAATACAATTACGAAATTTTTGCAGAAAAAACTTTAGATAGCATATATAGTGGTCCAAGAAACAAATGGGAAATCATTTGCAAGGAAGAGAAAATTTGGTTAAATTTTGTTCGAAAATACCCTAGGTCCTACTTGTTAAGAATTTTGACCGGATTACAATGTCGGCATTTTTGCTCAAAAACTTGTAGTTTGTGTAGATAGTGGTTCGAAAAACACATGGAAAAATCATTTGCAAGAAAAGAAAACACGGTTAAATTTTGTTCAAAAATGCCCCGGGGTTCTACTTGCCAAGAATTTTGACTGGAATACAATGTCGGTGTTTTTGCACGAAAACTTGTAGACAGTGTATTTAGGGGTCCGAGAAACAATTGAAAAAAAAAACATAGATAAATCTTGTTTTAAAATACCCTTGCGTCCTACTAGCCAAGAATTTTGACCAGAATACAATGTTGGTGTTTTTACAAGAAGACTTGTATATAGCATATTTAGAGGTTCTGGAAGCAAATGTAAAAATCTTTGGAGAGAAAAAAAAAATCGATTTAATTTTGTTCAAAAATGCCCCCTGGTCCTGTTGGCAAAAAATTTTGACCAGAATACAATGTTGAAGTTTTTGGACAAAAACTTACATAAACCATATCTAGAGGTCCCAGAACCAAATGGAAAAATCTTTTGCAGGAAAAAGAATACTCTATTAAAATCTAATCAGAAAGGCCTTGTGGTTCTATAGGCCAAGAATTTTGATCGAAATACTATTTCGGCGTTTTTGCTCGAAAACTTGTAGATGGCATATTCAGAGGTCCATGAAACCAATGGAAAAATCATTTGCAAGGAAAAAAAGGAAAAAAAAAAAAACTCTGCTATATTTTGTTCAGAAATTTCCATTGTATTACTTGCCAAGAATTTTGACAAGAATACAATGTCGACATTTTTGTACAAAAACTTTTAGATTGCATATTTAGGAAGTCCTATAATCAAATGGAAAAATCTTTTGCAAAAAATAAATAAATAAACCTTGATTAAATTTTGTTCAAAAATGCGCCTTAGTTCGACTAGCCTAGAATTTTGACCATAATACAATTTTTGCATTTTTGCATGAAAACTTGTAGATTATATATATAGAGGTCAAAGAAACAAATGGAAAAATCTTTTGTAAAAAAAAAAAAAAAAAAAAAAAAAAAAAAAAAAAACTCTGTTAAAATTTGTTCCATAATACCCCAAGGTCCTACTGGCCAAGAATTGTGACCGAAATACAATTTCGGAATTTTTGCACGAAAACTTGTAGATAGCCTATTTAGAGGTCAAAGAAACAATTGGGAAAATCCTTTGCCAAAAAAAAAAAAAAAAAACTCGATTAAATTTTGTTCAAAAATGCCCCTCGGTCCTATTGACCAAAATTTTTTACCAAAATACAATTTCGGCATTTTTGCACAAAAACTTGTCGGTAGCATATTTAGAGGTCCAGGAAACAATTGGAAAAATCTTCTGCAAGAAAAGAAAGAACTCGTTTAAATTTGTTCCACAATGCCCCTAGGTCTTATAGATCAAGAATTTTAACCAGAATACAATTGCAGCATTTTTGCACGAAAACTTGTAGATAGCATATTTAGAGGTCCAAGAAATAAATGGAAAAATCTTTTGGATGGAAAAAAGAAAAAAAAAAAAACTCAGATAATTTTGTTCCACAATGCCCCTAGCTCCTACTAGCCAAAAATATTGACAGGGATACAATTTCGACGTTTTTGCACGAAAACTTGTAGATAGCATATCCAAACGTCCAAGAAACAATAGGAAAAATCTTTTGCAAGAAACAAAAATTCGATTAAAAGTTTTTTTAAAATGCCCCTAGGTCCTACTGGCCAAGTATTTTGACTAGAACACAATTTCGGTGTTTTTGCAAGAAAACTTGTAGGTAGCATATATAGAGGTTCAAGAAACAATTGGAAAAATCTTTTGTGAGAAAAAAAATAAAAACTGTTAGATTTTGTTCGAAAATGCCCCTAGGTCCTACTAGCCAAGAATTTTGACTAGAATATAATTTTAGTTTTTTTCCACGAAAACTTGTAGATAGCATATTTAGGGGTCCAAGAATCAAATGGAAAAATGTTTTGAAAGAAAAAAAAAATTCTGTTAAATTTTGTTCAGAAATTCCTTAAGGTCCTACGGGACAAGAGTTTTTTCTGGAATACGATGTCTATATTTTTGCACGAAAACTTGTAGATCGCATATATAGTGGTCCGAAAAACAAATGGAAAAATATTTTGCAATTAAAAAAGAAACTTGATTATATATTGTTTCAAAATGCCCCTAGGTCCTACCTTCTAAGAATTTTGATCGGAATACAATGTTGGTGTTTTTGCTTGAAAACTTATCGATAAAATATTTAAAAGGTCCACGATTAAATTTTGTTCGAAAATGCCCTTAAGATCCTACTGGTCAAGAATTTTGACTAGAATACAATTTCCACGTTTTTGCACAAAAAATTGAAGATAACATATATAGAGGTTTGACCAGCAAATGGAAAAATCTATTGCAATAAGAAAAGAAAAGAAAAAACTCGTTTAAATTTGTTCCACAATGCCCCTGGGTCCTATTGGCCAAGAACTTTGACTAGAATACAATTTTAGTGTTTTAGAACAAAAACTTGTAGACATAATAAACTAAAGAATTTGATGCTTGTGACTCTTGGAGAATATATTTATATACCTCTCTTTCTTTATAATTATTACTATAGCATTCATCTGATTGAAAAAACATAGTTTAGCTTAAGATTGTCTAATATTCATTCTTTTGATATTTGGGTGTTAATGAACTATTAGATTCTTGGAGTGCACAAGATCTAGCTATTCTTAATGACACGACATATATTGAATATTTGCTTTCTACAAACACTATGGTCTGTGAGATCATATTAACTACAATTTCATTCTCTAATTCATTATAAACTGTGTGTATGTGAATGTGAGGTCATACCTTGGAATTTTTTATTGATTTTTTTTATTATTGGCTGTGAGATTGATATTGAATTTTTACTTGGTTCTATCCATTTGGTATATAATTTTAGAAGATAATTTAAAGCTTCGTGAATGAAGGGTTGGGAAACTGTGAAGTGGATCTAATTTGATTATGATTTATTTCATGGTGTGATTATGAATTTTAGTGCGATTTAAAGGTGACTTGGTGTTTTTCAATATATTATTGGAAATGAATTGTGAGTCTACAATTGTAAAGTCTCAGTACATTAGACTTTTGCTGATCTAATAGGGCATTTTGTGATGGGGTGGTATTGAATATTGAATTTTGATATTCTTCTTTTGAGTTTCAATTTCGTGTTCTTTTTGAGTATTTATAGTTTAGTTGGATTTGAAGTTTCATAGGAAGGATTCTATCTAGGTTTCTTCTTTATTCCTTCATTTCTTATATTTATGAATTTCAAAATTTAAGATAATATTAAAATGAAATTACTTTTTACTTAACTATGTCAAAAAATAAAAATAATAATCAGTGTGAAACAATTAAATAGATAATTTATTTCATTATATATATGTATGTATGTATGTATGTATGTATGTATATGTATATGTACAAAAAGTCAGTGTCAATTAAAATTTACATAGATGGTCGATCTCCTTCTGCATGGCTTTGACACTTTTTTCGAGGGAGATTCTGCTTCCAGCCCGTGCATGACTCCTCCCATGCGTATGTTCTATACGCACACTACTTTCTTGATATCTTTCCTGCTCTAGCTTCGAGAGGTGATCCTCATGCGGGAGTCCCATGGATTCTGCTTGGTGTGAACCTGAGCCTTCCATGATGCCTCACATCTTTTAACTCAAGGCTTCCACAAACGGCGCCAATTGTAGGACACAAATCAGGCCTGGACCCAAATGCGAGTCGAGGGCAGGCCCAAGAGGCCTAAACAATAAGATTTTTAGAGGGTGGGGTTGAAGCCTAGGTTGTATGGGACGATGGAAAGCAAAAACGTTGGGCTAGATCCACAACTGCATGCAAAGAGACTTTAGTACAACACAAGCTCTCCTCGGATGTGAGCCGAGGACCTTCTATATTGATTTCTCTTGTTCTTTTTAGAAAAGTTTACAAAATCCTGATCCCCCCTCTAATGTTCTCTCCCTCTTTATTTATATCCCTCTTCCTTGTGGTTCCATTCATGGAGTCTTCAATGCAGATGTCTTTCCCATCCATCCCCCTCTTGAAATCTTCCCCCAATGGCCATAAGGCTGACCACCATCCTCTCAGATGTCACTTCTTTATAATGCGGCTAGGGAGGTAGGTGTGAAGCCTTTAATGTGGCGATAGCAGCTTTTCGCGGGGTACTACACACTTGTTCTCCCTCTTTGCATTCCTCTGGAGTGTAACCTTGCTTGTTAAGCTTTACGGGTTCTTCCTTAGGCATCATGCTGTGCCTTCCGACCTTCACCTCGATTAGCCGAGGAGGCATCTATCCTCGAACCATCCCACTGGCCTCCACTTCCACAGTGAGCCTATGGGCCTTTAAGTTTGGTACCCTTGTTGTTGCCAGGTCATCCTTGAACAAAGTCGGTGTCCTCGGATCAGGCCCAAGGCCCAAAGGCACGTATTTACATTTTTGACCCCACAGGTCCTACTAGCCAAGAATTTTGACCAGAATACAATGTCGTTGTTTTTTGCACTAAAACTTGTAGATAAAATATATAGAGGTCCGAGAAACAAAGGGAAAAATCATTTGCAAGAAAAATAAAAACACACTTAAGTTTTTTTCGATAATGCCCTGAGATTTTCTTGGCCAATAATTTTGATCGGAATACAATATCGACGGTTTTGCATGTAATCTTGTAGATAGCATATTTAGAGGTCCAATAAATAAATAGAAAAATCTTTTGTACAACAAAAATAACTTGGTTAAATTTTGTTCAAAAATCCCCTTAGGTCCTACAGGCCAAGAATTTTGATCGAAATACAGTGATGATATTTTTGCAATGAAACTTGTAGATAACATACAATCTTTTGCAAGAAAAAAAAAAAACTCGGTTTAGTTTTTGATAGGCCACAAACGCGTTGACCCCTCAGTGATAAATTAAATTGATTAATTAGCCAAGTTATTAATTAATCAAATTAACATGTAAAATCACTTGGCAGCACAAACAAATCACCAAAACTAAAGTATGTAGCCGAAAAATAAAAGACACGGTGATTTGTTTGCGAATGGGGAAAACCTGACGGCAAAAACCCCACCGGGTGATTTAAGGTCACCACTCCCGAAACTCCACAATTATCACAGCAAGCGATTTCAAGCAAGGAATCCCAAGTACCTTACCAACCTACAGTTGAACCCTTACTCCAATACCCAATTGGAATTACTCTGTAGTGACAATTCCTCCTTTCAATGCACGGCTCCCAAGTACGTGACTAACCAATTGCGCGGATCCCAATACGCGACTTCAATTCACCAACTAAAGAGAGTTGTTGGCTGCAAAATTCTTCAAATCATCCACACGATGAAGATCAAGAAGATGCTTGGTTACAAAACCTTACGGTGCACAATACACAGCAATCTTCTTCACAAGAGATGAACTAAGGCATGAACTTTGTCTTTCTGATCACAAATTGCATGAACAAGGATTGCTCAATACTTGTGCAACTTGCATTTGTTTGTCGGCCCTTAAAACAATACTTATATATGTCTAGAGTTAGGAGAAAAGAAGTCCCAAAGACACATTCACGGATTGGAATTAAAACAGAACTGAAAATCTGTTTTCTTTAAATCTCAACAGATAGAGGTGTCGAGGATCTGTTGAGAAGCTGTCGAGGCTCGGGGCAAAACAGCTTCTTAAAGCTCGATAGATGCGTGTGTCGAGGCAGGTGTCGAGCTTTAGTAACTTGCACTTCCTTGCTTGTTTCTTGGACAGACTTGATGACTTCAACATTTAATCTTGAAACCCTGTTTCTTGAAACGTTAAACACATCCTAAATCTACCCAATTACAAGTAAAGTGCGTTTTGTCAAAGGATAAGCCAATTACATAAAATAGTGACATATGTTAACAACTTGAACTACATATGTCCTAACAATCTCCCCCTTTGGCAATCCGTGACAAAACCACAACAAACAAATAAAGATATGAGAGAAGTCATAAACCACTTTAACTCATATTCACTTGTTACACACAATAAAATCTATCCTAATACAAACTCTTGAAAAATTTTGCAAGAAGAGAGTTAATGGCAAGTAAACTTTGACAACCTGTATTTCTGAAACACTTATAAACAAAACACATAAAGGCATCTTTGTGTGAAGCAGAAATAATAGATTGCATACTAGTAAAAGAAACTTGTGTATAAAGATCGAAAAGAAACAACACATGAAAAGATAGGTGAAAGAAACATACATCAATATATATATCAAGAAATAAGTACAATGTATGTCAATACATAATCAAAGTATCTCCAAAAGATAGAAAAGAAAAAAAATACATATGATCCTCACTACATCCCTCATATCAACACTCCCCCTATAAAAAATGTCCTATACTAGCCCTCCCCCTAAGTATGACTACTCTCATACACCAAAACTACTCCCCTTTTTTGTCACGAGTGACAAAGGGTAGAGTGTCAAATAAACATCTCATCAGAAGAGCTCGCATCTCCATCATCATCATCCGAAGCATCATAGTCATCACCGTCATCATCATCCTCAGTCTCAGAAGAAACATGAGGTGGCGGAGGAGAAGCCTCTGGAGCAAAGCCGCCTAAGGTCGCCTGTCGCCTGGCGATGTGACCAACATGAACGTTCACCTGATACAACTCCGTGGAGAGAGTATCGAGGTGAGCATCCATGCATTGAAGTTGCGCCATGATGTCTCCAAGAGTGACGTCGCTCGAAGAAGAAAGAGTAGATCTAGATGTAGTCGGACGGGAGGAAGGAACAACAGCATTCGACTGTCTCGATCTGAATTGTGCCTCGCTACGTTTTACGGTAGTGGCGTCTATGGCGGACATGACATGGAACGGATCGGACGAAGGAAAGGGGATGGAAAAACGGCGGAGAATCCTCGTGATAGCGGAAGGGAAAATAAGCTTATCACGGGTGGCCGTATCTCTATAGACATCTATGATAGAGAAGATAAAGTGAGAAGGGAAGTCTATAGAGAGATGCTCAAGAAGAGACAACAATAATCTAGTACGAGGCTTTGTGATAGAGTTGTGGTGAGAAAGTAGGTGCAACACAAAAGTCATCACCATGTTAAGGAAACGAGGACTTTTAGCAAATGGCCGACATGGTGTGATGATCTCCCCAAGAGGAAGGACGCTCACAGAACGCCGAGATCATCTCGTCTTTGGACACAGTCCATTGATGCTCACATCCGGGGTAATCAGGATGATCGACCCTCGGAACATGAAGAACCTCGGAGACTAACTCCGGAGTGACAGCAAAGCGCGTACCTTGAACGCTAGAATAGAAAAGAGGTACTGAAGAATCAATCCCGTGGATATTGGAGTAAAACTCGTGTATCAATACGAGAGGACAGGTGACCGGGACGTCACACAGTGACTCCCAAGCCCGATTGTGAATGACAACGGGTAGGTCAGTGTCGGCAAAGTCTGCCAGGACAATGTGGCGTTCCGAATGAACACCTCGTTTAGAGAAGTTCTTATGGGCTTTTTCATCACGGAACCTGATAGATAACGGAGTAGAATCCGAAGAAGAATATCCCTTAGAACGTTGAGGGTTCTGGGGTGGAGTAGATTTACGTTTAGGTGCCATAGACACTGCTAACGCAAACATAGAGAGAGGGAGAGGAAGAGAAACACAGAAAAGTTCCAAAACAGTTCAATATAGGAAGAGAAAATATTGAAAAGATAGAACGTATGCATGGGAGATGCATGAGCATGAGACATGCAAAAAATAAAAACATCATAGGTTCAACCCAATCCAAACCTAACAGCACACAACCAGTCTGCACACATCTAAATGCATGAAAATACAATTAGAATACTAATGTAATGCAATGCATGTAGTTTTAAAATTAAATCTATAAAACCAACTCAAAAATTTCATGAAACTCTTAATAATTTTGAAAAACCCAAAAAATTTTCAAAAACCTTAAAACCTAAGTTTGTAAATCATGAAATGCATGAAGAATGAGAGGATAGATGCTTACCAAGTGAGGAAGAACTTGAAAATCACTTGAAGAATCCTTAGGAAGAGGTTTGGAGAGAGTGAGAAAGGTTTTGGGAGAGAAAACAGAGATGTATCGGGAGAGAGATCGAGCGAAATGAGAAAGAAATCGCGAGGAATCCTCTTATAGCCCTTCAGTAATTCTCGACAGAAGTAGGTATCGAGAGGTGTCGAGACAGCTATCGAGATAGGTGTCAAGAAAATGCACTTCGACAGATGCAGCTATCGAGAACATGTGTCGAGAAGGAAGGATTAACCACTTAAGAACCTCAATCGATCCACAAGCTGTCGAGAAGCTATCGAGCAAATAGAAAGTTTCTCGATCGATTCACCAGGTGTTGAGAATGTGTCGAGACTACGATTAGAAAAAGTCTAAGAAACTCGACAGACAGCAAGGTGTCGAGAAGGTGTCGAGGAGGTGTCAAGATGCCTTAAAAACAGTTTTTCAAGAGAGGAAAAACACAGACATGAATGCAATCTGTTAGTACATATATGGTTCAACTTGTTAACATATGTCACTATTTTATGTAATTGGCTTATCCTTAGACAAAACGCACTTTACTTGTAATTGGGTAGATTTAGGATGTGTTTAACACGTCAAAGAAACAGTATTTCAAGACTAAGTGTTGAAGTCATCAAGTCTATCCAAGAAACAAGCAAGGAAGTGCAAGTTACTAAAGCTTGACACATGTCTCAACACATGCATCTATCGAGCCTTAAGAAGCTGTTTTAGCCCGAGCCTCAATAGCTTCTCGACAGATCCTCGACACCTCTATCTGTCGAGATTTAAAAAAAACAGATTTTCAGTTCTGTTTTAAGTCCAATCCGTAAATGTGTCTTTGGGACTTCTTTTCTCTTAACCCTAGACATATAAAAAGATTGTTTTAAGGGCCGTCAAATGAGATGCAAGTTGCACAAGTATTGAGCAATCCTTGTTCATGCAACACCCGGTGAAGTTTCGGGAGTGGTGACCTTAAATCACCCGATGGAGTTTTTGCCATCAGGTTTTCCCCATTCGTAAACAAATCACCTTGTCTTTTATTTTCCGCTGCATACTTTAGTTATTGGTGATTTGTTTGTGCTGCCACGTGATTTTGCATATTAACTTGATTAATTAATAACTTGGCTAATTAATAAATTTAATTTACCACAAGGAGTCAACGTGTTTGTAGCCTAACACAATCACGTATGCAACTCAACCAAAGATCCAAACAACACATTTAGCTCTTAAAAATATCTCTCACCAAGAATTTTAAGGCACATGGATCCCAAAACACGCACATACACACTAAACAAGTCTAACCAATTTTATATTTCAAAAATGAGTTAAGACAGTTTAGTGAGCATACATTAACGCATGTAAACCTTGTGATGGCCAAATCATATTGTACTTGCACATGTATCAAGAATAGCAAAGAATATTGCGTGTTGTGTGTGAAAACATCGCAAGATTGCATAAGTGTCTCAAAGTTATGACGATTTGAGATATGAGAAAATCGCTTTAACTCACACACAATCATAACTGTTTGATGGGGACTATCACCTTCGAGGTACATCCTATAACTCCTACATCTCCTAGAAAACACGCTTGCAACTATATTTTAAAGCATTTTTAATCTTTTCGCTTTTAATTTTTTGCATATTTTCTTTTATTAAGCATATCATGCATGGGCATATAAGAGAAAGAAAAGAAATACCCAATTATGTTAAGCTTTTGACATTGCACTTTTGCTATGCCGAAGCATACAGATGTTATATCATGATTGGCAAGTAACAGTGGTGAGATGGTTATTTATGCCTTTCTCTTAGGATTTTCTAGTCCTACCCGTCAAAAAGAGTGATACGAGTGTTAAGTAGAAGAGATCACTTAACCTTACTCATCACAAACAAAGAGCTACAGAGCTCACTTGCTTAGTTGTGCAGAGGAATGCTCATCTAAGCTACAAGTGATACAAAGTTTAGAAAACTCTGTTTCAATGGCCATTTTAAGGTTCACAAGAACTAATGCACACAGACACACACTATTTTTGTATTTTTCAAATTTTTCAAATTTTATTTTAGTTTATTTTATCAAAAAAGCAAAAATAAAATATAAAACTGAAAACACACAAACAAAAACATGTTAAAGAAAGCAAAACAATGCATAAAACTAGACTGACTCAAAACAGTAAAGCAACACACAAATAATGCAAAACAATAAAACAGGGAGACAGAAGAAGAAGTGGATAAAATCACTTAGAACCCTTTTCCTTCCACACCTTGGAAGAACCTTTCCTTTTAGTCAACTTTTGAACTGGTGGTGAGGGGAAAGAGTTTAAACCGTTCAAGTTCGAAAGGAACATGAGGGCTTTGAGAATGTCTTCAAAAGGAGCAAGAGAGGACTGAAGCTGATTCTGGTTCCCAAATGCTATCATGTTATTGCTTTGTTGAGTGGCTAGCCACTTATAGCAATTTGGTCGAGTATGACTGGCAACACCACAATGATAACAGAGATGTTGCTTCTTCTGTTTGGGCTTTTGAGAGATAGCCTTCTTAGTCCTAGGATTTCTAGTTTCCCTTTTCTCAACTTTAGAGGGTGCTCCTAGGATAGACTTACCCTTATCTATGTTCTCACTTGCTAATTCAGTTTTAATATTTTTATTCTCAGTTTTAATGTTATTAGCAGGTGGAACAAAAACAATAGTACTAGCAGAAGGAGTATTAGAGAGAGAGAATTCATACCCCAATCCAGTACGATCCGAAGAAGATTTTTGAACACTTAGCATCTCATCCAGCTTTGCACTTGATGTCCTTTCCAATTGTGCTCCGACTTGAAACAGCTCCGTTTCAAGCTTCTTGGTCTTCTCAGCCAAGAAATTGTTCTCGAACCTCAGTGCCCCAATGGTCTGATTTGCTTCATCAACCTTAGTGGAAAGCTTCTCACGTTCAAGTTTCACATCACTGAGCTTCTTGGTGGCCAGCCTATAGAGTTTCTCATGCTTCTCAGAAAGCTTGTACAGTTTCTCATAGGCGGTATGGATATCATCCTGATCATCCATAGTCTCAAACTTGGTATCCACCAATTCCTTTTCTTTATCTACTTCTTCAGTAACCCCATCAGTAGGATTAACAGTGGCAGTGAAGGCACTCAAGATTCCGTCATCTTCATTTTCGGAATCATCCTCGGGCTCCGTGTCGCTTAAGGTAACAGTAAGTGCTTTGCTCTTCCCAATACTCTTAAGGTACGTCGGACACTCTTGTTTCATGTGTCCGAAGCCTTGACACCCAAAGCATTTTTGTCCAGCGGGAATAATGTACTGACCGCCATCCTTGGTATCCTTCTTCCCTTTATCTGAGTTCTTGAACTGAGAAGAACTGGATTGCCTACGGTCCTTGTTGAAGCCTTTTCCATTGGCATTCTTCATGAATTTCTTGAATTGCCTGGTAATATAGGACTTCATTTTAGAGTCTTCATCGTCTGAAGAATCATCTGTATCATTGCTCTTGGCCTTTAGAGCCATGCCCTTGCCCTTGCTTGACTTGCCTATCCTAGTTAGCCCTAACTTGTAGGTTTGCAAGTTTCCAACTAGTTCAGTCAGAGGAATTCTGTCAATATCCTTCGATTCCTCTATCGCCGTGATCTTAGCATAGAATCTCTCGGGCAAAGATCTGAGTACTTTTCTTACTATCTTGGGTTCAAGAATGATTTTCCCAAGATTGAAAGCTGAATTCACTATGTCCTTGAGCTTTGCATAGAACTCATCAAATGACTCATCCTCCTCCATCTTAATTTCTTCAAAGCTTGTGGTGAGCTTCTATAGCTTTGAATCCTTGACAGCCTTAGTTCCCTTATAGGTTGTCTAGAGAATGGTCCATGCTTCCTTAGCAGTTTCTGTTGAGGAAATTTTCTTGAGCTCCTCATTGGTGACTGCACTGAATAGGGCATTCAATGCTCTCCTGTTGAAATTTGCCGCCTTGATCTTGGCATCATCCCAATCGGCCGGCGCTTCTGTAGGCTTGGTCCAGCCTATCTCCACAGCTTGCCACACTTTCTCATCTAAAGACTGCAAGAAAGCTCTCATGCGTACTTTTCAGTATGCATAGTTAGTGCCATCAAATAATGGGGGTATAATAAGAGATTGACCCCTATCCATGATAGCAGAGGTCAATGGATCACACATAAGGATTAAACCCTAATCAGAGTGTGCCTGCTCTGATACCACTTGATAGGCGACAAACGCGTTGACCCCTTAGTGATAAATTAAATTGATTAATTAGCTAAGTTATTCATTAATCAAATTAACATGCAAAATCACGTGGCAGCACAAACAAATCACCAAAACTAAAGTATGCAGCGGAAAAATAAAAGACACGGTGATTTGTTTGCGAATGGGGAAAACCTGACGGCAAAAACCCCATCGGGTGATTTAAGGTCACCACTCCCGAAACTCCACTATTATCACAGCAAGCGATTACAAGCAAGGAATCCCAAGTACCTTACCAACCTACAGTTGAACCCTTACCCCAATACCCAATTGGACTTGCTCTGTAGTGACAGTTCCTCCTTTCAATGCACGGCTCCCAAGTACGTGACTAACCAATTGCGCGGATCCCAGTACGCGACTTCAATTCACCAACTAGAGAGAGTTGTTGGCTGCAAAGTTCTTCAAATCATCCACACGATGAAGATCAAGAAGATGCTTAGTTACAAAACCCTACGGTGCACAATACACAGCAATCTTCTTCACAAGAGATGAACTAGGGCATGAACTTTGTCTTTCTGATCACAAATTGCATGAGCAAGGATTGCTCAATACTTGTGCAACTTGCATCTATTTGACGACCCTTAAAACAATCCTTATATATGTCTAGGGTTAGGAGAAAAGAAGTCCCAAAGACACATTCACGAATTGGAATTAAAACAGAACTGAAAATCTGTTTTCTTTAAATCTCGACAGATAGAGGTGTCAAAGATCTGTCGAGAAGCTGTCGAGGCTCGGGGCAAAACAGCTTCTTAAAGCTCGATAGATGCATGTGTCGAGACAGGTGTCGAGCTTTAGTAACTTGCACTTCCTTGCTTGTTTCTTGGACAGACTTGATGACTTCAACACTTAATCTTGAAACACTGTTTCTTGAAACGTTAAACACATCCTAAATCTACCCAATTACAAGTAAAGTGTGTTTTGTCAAAGGATAAGCCAATAACATAAAATAGTGACATATGTTAACAACTTGAACTACATATGTCCTAACAGTTTTGTTCGAAAATGCACTCAGGTTTGAAACTTAAAAAAAAAAAAAAGAGAAGAAAAAAAAGAAAGAAAGAAGAGTGTATAGGAATCCATGTATCCAATGCTCACTTCTCACTCACCGTATTTTTAAAAAAAAATTATATTATATTTCCTTAAGGGTGCTTTTTAAATTTTTATTAAGTCCGGGTAAAATAACTAGAGTCTACATCCTTTACAAAGCAAATTAATGGGCATGTACTTTTACAGGGTAATTTTGTCAAAAACTCAATTAATGAACTCCTACTTTCCTGCAATAGAAGTCTTTCATAAGTCAATTTTGTCTAAAACATGAGTCTATACACTTTCCAAGATGCTCCGGTTAATGCCATCATCTTTTGGAATTTTTTTTAGAAACTATCATCTTTCGGATTAGATTCTACATCCTTCTACAAAAGTTAGTTATTAATGAGCTTGTACTTGTATTAGTCAATTTTGTCAATACACAGTTAATGAACTTCTATTTTCCTGCCAAAAAATTAAAATAGATGATTTTTTTTTTTTTGCATGAGTAATGTAAATACTCTAAAGAAACTAATTTTCTCTCTCCTTTCTTCTCTCTTCACTTCCCCAACTACAATGAACCAAAGGTGCTAGCTTTGGCCTTCTAGTTCAGTCATGTCACATTGCTTCTTTTCGTGTACATCAGTGTCAGATGTGTAGGACACTACTACTTATGTACAATGAAAGACTTTTAAAAGTGAAGTATAAACATGTATTAACAGGTTGTCCAACGGCAAAGTCAAATGATTGAAAACTCAAAAAGACTTTTGGGCAATGATGTAGCTAGTGAACAGAAACACGCTAAGATAAAGGTAGGCCTTTGCCCCAAAAGTCTAAAAAAAGAAGGGTAAGAAAAGACAAATCCATGCTAATCGAGAAAAATAAGGAATTTCCTAAGATAATATTATATATACAATTCAAAAAAAGAAAAAAAAAAAATATCGGAATTAGATATGTCCAAAAACAAGTAAAAAAGTAACTTGTGTTCGTTAAGAGAGAGAAATTAATAAATTATCATACCAAGTTCTTAAAGCAAACGCATCAGCGGTTGCAAAATCTTGCATAATACAAAGAGTGCATTATTTTACACATTTTAACCAAAAAAATGCCTACATCAGGCAGTGTAAAAGTGGGCAAATATGCACCACTGCTACAGTAAGTGTGCAAATATGCACTGTTACTGTAGCTCTTCCATTTAATATTTTAGTATTTGTTTCTCTGTCCTCTTTGTACCTCTGACTCACTTCACTCTATTTTTCTCATTTCCTCTCTCACCTCACTCTCGCCGATCAACTCTCTCATTTCATCAGACTCACTCTTTTCATCAGATCAACTCTTTCGCTGACCCACGCAGCCAACCCAAACCCTACCGCTGATCTGTTGGTTGATGGTTTTTTTTTTTTATCTGTTGTGGTGGGCTATTTCTGTTGGGTTGTTCTTTAGGTTGTGTGGGTTTCAATTGGTTGTTGATGTCAATCTTGTTGCACAGCGGGTTTCGATTGTTTTGATGGTGGCTGTGTGGTTGTGTTTGGTCTGTGAGAGAGATGACAGTGTGGGTTGTGTTGGGTTTGTGAGAGAGATGACACTGTTAAAGAAATGTATATTTTATTAAATAAATATATAGAATAGATAAAAGTGGGTGTTTTGTAAAAATGGTTATGTAAAATAGAAAAAATAAGTTTTTGTCTTGAAAAATAGATGGAGATTTTGCACTTACTGATGTTGTTGCTCTTAGCAATTTCTTTCTTAAAAAAAAAAGTTCTTAGCAATTTTCCTTTTTAATATAAACAATCCATCTTGTATAATGAGTAAGATTAATATATATATATATATATATAATTGCTAAAAGAAAGGTGTAAGCAAATACACATTAAATAAGTAAAAAGTAATAATCCAATAACCAAGTATACCTTATATTTGTTTATTTATATGGTATATTATATATTTGGATCAGCTTTAATAATAGACATGAATGAATTTTTGTCAACAAGGATTTATCATACTTCGGGGGTGTTTAGGAAATTAGTTTGAGTTATGTTGTTTGGGTGTTTTTAATATATGTGTGGGTGAAAATGTGTGTGAAAATCTGTGAAATATAGTTTAAAACATGTGAAAATGTGTTAAAACTAACTTGCCAAACACCCCCTTATTATTTTGACAAGGCATGATATATACCTTAGGAAAAGGATAAAAACAAAAACCATTAATCGTCAGTTACTACTCAGGTCATGTGTACAAAGATAAGTTAATGGTAGTTTGATATTTAACTATCAACTTTTAACTATTTATTAAGAGAAAAAACGGAAAATTTATGTTTTAAGGGTCCGTTTAGATACCGCTAAAAACTAAAAACTGAAAACATTGTAGCAAAATAATTTTTAAATGTATAAATAGTACCGTGTGACTCATTTTTATTGAAAAGCTATTGAAAAGTAAGATTTGTGGGTCTCGTGAACAGTACACGGGACCCACTGGTGTGACACATTTTAGTGCAAATCTAGAGTTCAAAGAGGTAGTAGGTCTGTGCACAGTGCAGGAAATCCACTAGCAGATTTGTGAAAGACATTCACGAGCTTTTCAATTTTCTTTTTTTTTTTTTTTTTAAAAAAAAAAGGAAAACGTAGACGCTAGCACTAAGGTAATGTTTGGATTGCACTGAACGCGTCCACGTTTTGTTAAATGGCGTTTTAGTCTTTTTTTTTTTTTTTTTTTTGTGGA
This sequence comes from Castanopsis chinensis, assembly GCA_032878915.1. NCBI lineage: Eukaryota > Viridiplantae > Streptophyta > Magnoliopsida > Fagales > Fagaceae > Castanopsis > Castanopsis chinensis. Next base: position 389,850 of record JAVQMG010000060.1, read on the forward strand.
CAGTACCTCTTGTACTGTTCATTGTCCATGAACAGTGCAAGAGGCTTATGAACAGTGCATTCGCTGGCGTTTCATGCCTTTTTTTTTTTTTTAAGCCGTGATTTTTTACTTTTCCGCATAGCAGTGGGTCCCGTGCACTGCTCAAAAGGACCCACAAACCTCACTTTTTCATTAAAAATGGGTCACACGGTACTATTCACACATTTAAAAATTATTTTGTTACAGTATTTTCAACTTTCAGTTTTCAATTGTATCTGAACGGAGATTTTATATCAAACTTTTCTCTTTAGGTTGAAAGTGTGAAACTATTCAAGGTCTGAAGTTAATTTTTTTCCAAAATTCTAGGCGGGTTGGTAAGTAAATCACTCTTAAATTTTAAGATAATTTTTGGGCTTATACCTACTATTTTATTTTTTCACATAGGGACTGGGGCCCAGGCCCCTTTGGGCCCCCTACCAGGTCGGTCTCTAATTTTCTGCTTGAATGGACTTTAGCGAGTTTAGTTTCATTTGAAAATTGTTGGATAAATAATGATAAAGATACGTTTTATATCAAATAAGCAGTTGAATTTGAATAAGTGAGATTTATTTTGATTAAGAAAAGATTATAGGAATTTTAGTATTGATCAGTTTTTATTTGGGAGTTTGCTCTATTTAAATTTAGATGATATCAACAAATAAAGAACAATCAAGAATTTTTGAGTAACAAATTGTTAACTACATCGATGCCCTTCTAATAATCCATATATCAAGTCAGAAAGCATTGGTTCCCTCCAATCAACATATAAAATAATTGGGTCCATATCATAGGCACTAATACTTTCTCAATGGAAAGTCTTTCTAATTCGGCCATAAAAATGACTTCAAGCAAACGGAGTCCATATATTTATTTGATAGGTAAAACTTAGTTTTAATGTTTTAGTTGTGGGTTTCAGTTAGCTCAACTAGTAAAGTTTCTAATTGTTGAATAAGAGATCTATGGTTTAATCTCTGCTTACACCAAAAACCAATTAGTGTCATGGTTTAGTGATAAAGAGTTATCATCAAGAGTAAATACTATAGGTTGAAACTATCTCAAAAAAAAAAAAAAAAAAAATGTTTTAGTTGATGTATACCATAAGCTTTCCAATTAAATTAATTTATATAGTTGTAATAGCTAGTAAGTCACATAAAGATTTGTTCAAATTATAATATTATTTAAATTGACTCTGAACATTGTTTACTAACCACATTTGTGATATATTTAGAAAAAATGTGTACATGTACTTTTAGTCCTTATATTTTGGCTTTTTTCTATTTTAGTCCTTACATTTTAATTTCACCAATTTTAGTCCTTAAGTCAATTAGCGCATGCTATTTTGGTCATTTCCGTCAGTCAACAGCCAGAAATATTTGACGTGGCAAACGGAGTGCATTGTTGACATAATAAATGTTGACATGACGAATAAAATAATAAAAAAAATTTATTTGTTATTTAATAAATGCCAAGTCGGGACAAAATAATAAATAAAAAAGACATTTTTGTGTTTTTTTCTAAATTCTTTTAAAATAAAATAAGATAATTAAATTAAAAAAAAATTTCTTCTTTCATTATTTTTTCTGAAGAACATGTTCATGTTCCTTGGGTTCATCCCCAGAACATGAGTTAAACTTTATTACAAACTCAAAAAAAAACTCACACAATTAGAATACAAAATTCAACCCAAAACTTCTACCTACTCGAGCTCTAGCGAACCCAAAAATTTTCTTGAGAAAAAAACACACAAAAAAACCCAAAAAATTCAGCTAAAAAATGAAATCATAAATCTCAAAACCTTCATTTTCAAGCCCAACAAAATCATCAAATCCCCAAGCCATAAGCCCAAAAAGTTCAAAACTAGAAAATCATCAAATCCCAGAAGCCACAACCCACACTTTTTCAACCACCAAACTCACATTGAAACCCATAACCCAACCACCACACTTCTTAAATCACCACCCTAATTCGGTTAATCTTTAACCAAAGCGCCACCTTGAACACATTTCAACTTCACTGGTTTTGCGATGGGCCGCCGCCAGCCATGCCGTAATAGCAACTGAATCAATACAAGGCTGATCTGCAAGTCAAGAGTGAAGATCCAAATCAATAAAAGGCTAATCTGCCTCGTGACGGAGGTGGAGGACTGGCTAGAGGGGATGAGGAAGATGATGCAGCGGTGGAGGGCGTAGAGCTGAAGGTTGAAGCTCTCTGGTCTACAAATTATTTTTATTTTTATTTTTGGGGGTTCAATAGTGGAGGTGCTGGTTGCCGATCGGTAGTAAGGCAGTGGACGGGCTCAGATCGGCGGTGGAGACTAGCGATGGAGACTAGCGATGGAGGTGGAGAAAGACAAACTCAGCTCGGTGGAGGTGGAGATCAATGGTGGGTAGATCTAGATTTTTTGGCCATTGGTGGGGTTTGAAGGTGGTGAATCGGTGGAGGATTTTCTTGGTCTATTGTTGTGTTTGGTTGAGTTTTGATGTTTGGTGTTTGGTTGGTTGGGTTCGGTGGAGATGTTTTAGTGTTTTGGTTGAGATGTTGTGTTTTGGTATTTTTGTGATTGTTGGGTTTTGGTCTCATTTGAAGATTGCTATGTGTTTTGCATGTTTGGTTGCTAAGAAAATGCAAGAAGAGAAACAATGGGAGAATCTTAGATCTGGGTTGGTGTTCTTGTTCAAGAAACTTTTAAATCTTAATTCATGTAAATTTTGGTTTTTAATTCTGTTTTTATTTAGTTAAAATTAATAAATTAATTTTTTAAATTTATATGCTGATGTGTCATGGGTGATGTGGATTTTTAATAATATTTAAGTCCTCTGTTTGCCACGTTAGATATTTTCAGCTTGTTGCCTAACGGAAAGGACCAAAATAACACTCACTAATTTATTTAGGGATTAAAAGTGGTAAAATTAAAATGTAGAGATCAAAATGAAAAAAAGCTAAAGTATAGGGACTAAAAGTGCATTTACATCTAAAAAAAAAGTAATAATTTTGGAGACTAAATATTATTTCTAAAAACAAGAGGTTTCTAAATTCTCCATATTAAAATTTGCAACATCAAACAATTTATTTTGGATTCTCAAATGCTTCTTTCACTTTCAAATTAAAATAACAATAAATAGCAAAAATGCCACTATTAGAAATTTTAAATCCTTATAATGCCTCTTATCAATTGACTTCCTTTTTCAACATTGGGAGGAAGACATCAGTAAGAACACCCTTCGACTGCATAGAGTTCTTGAGCAATTTTACTCCCTAACAATAAACAAGATAAAACATTCAAATAGTTAATGTAGGTAATAAAAAAAAAAAATGAAAATGGGCCATTCACAATATGTCATATCACATTTTGTCTCATAATTTTACTTTTTCTTTCAGATGTGCTAATGCAATGGACCCAAGTGCAAGAGGTTAAATTTTTTTCTTCAAAATTGAAATTAGGGATAATTTTTATCCTCTTCTCATCTACAGATGGTAGAAGTTTAACAAATTGGCACCTAGTGGAAGATGAATTTAGAATTGACAAATGTATGAACCAGCTAGAGTTTAATGAACTTTCTATTATTTACAGAAATCCCTTTTTGCTATCCATTTTTGGATATAATTTGAGATCCAAATTTCTTTTTAATGGATTTTTAGAGCGCAAAACACCCAGAATTTAAGGGGGGTATTTGATAATGTTGTTCTAATAACATTTGTATTTTTTGAAAATACGTGTAAGTGAAAAAATGTATGAAAATATATGTAACGTTATTGAAACACTGAAAACCGCTGTTTAAAATATCTTACCAAACACCCCTAATTTTTCCTTTTCCACTTTTGACAAAGGAAAAAAGCCATTCACATGCTTTTACGTGATATCTCATCAGGCAAACCAACAATAGTTGATGACACTAGATTGTCATTGATGTGGAAATAAAACTCATATAGCTACAATCAATATCTCAGTTCGAGCTAATTTTGCAACAAATTTCACCATAACAAAAGAGCAGAAATTAAAAGAAGCCATCAATAGAAATTATCATGCACATGCATGCAAAAAGCAAAGAAAGACTGACATACCGCATCTTTGGCCAAATCGATCTCTTTCTCCTCAAGAGCCCCATCTTCGTTAAGATGAAACTTGTTAAGCAGATTGATAGAAATTGTGGAGAGGGGTTTCACCTTCACATCATCCATCACCATGTACGTAGCCCCTCCCACTCCAACAGCAACATCAAATGGGACTTTGCAAATCATCTTATGCCTCTTAGAACAACAAATTATACACTTGACATCAGAGACGTATTGGTTTTCATAACACTTATATAATAACCTGTCTTCGGATAATAAAACGTTTGGCAATTTAAGGGGGACTGTTGTGCCACAAGAGATGTATACTTTGGGATTCAGGAGATAGTACTTCAATTCTGAATTGAGATAAGAAAGACTTAAATTGTTAATGCTGTTGTAAATGTTTCTCAAGCTACCAATCATTTCTTGTTTGAGAAGCGGGATGAAAGTTCCAACTGGTAGGATGAGAATGTTAAAGAGGAAGTTGATGAATTCCTTTCTTGCTTCAGCTTAGAGAACTCGGTTATTCTTTTTGTCTATGAAAAGCTTCAAGCTCACTTTGGAGGATTCCATGTATAGCTGTTTGCGCTGATTAATTATTAAAATTTGATTTGGCTGTGTTGAATAGAGCATCGTAGATCTATATATATAATATGATTGGAGGTGGCTCCAACAAATGGGGGAGAGGAATCGTCGAAATAATTAATTAGCGCATGCATGCCAATGTTGGTTTTCCCATGAAACCTTTTAAACCCTTTTTTTTTAAGCAATGCTGGTACGACAACTTGTGTCATAACTCACTCATACGACGAGTTGTGGTTGGTGGAAGGGTAATGGTAAGTCCATGTGGGAACACTCTTTCATCAATAGCAACTTGCCACATAGGCAAGTTATGGTACAAGTTGTGATACTAGCTTAATGTTTTTTTTTTTTTTTTTTTTTTTTTTTTTTGTTTTTTGTTTGGGGAGCCAATTAAGGCCTTGGGTAATGGGGAATGAGCTAAATGGAATTGCTTAACATTTTTTGAAAATTTAAAAAGAAAAGTTTTGGGGCAAATTTGGTACGTGTGTTTAAACGATAGTTTTCAATTTTTTTGAAAATACATGTGGGTGAAAAAGTGTGTAAAAATACATATAATATTGTTTAAAAACGAAAAACGTGTGTTTAAAATTGTGTACCAAACATGCCATTAGTTTTTTAGGTTAAAGTTAATTCCAGGACTTTTTGGTATGGGATATAGCAAATTAATATCTTAAGTTTCGAGGTGCATAGTTGGCATTAGGCATGATAACCGCAAAGCCAGATTGTAGTGTGATCTAAGATGCAGCAAAGCTTGACCAGCGATTTGTAGAATACCCATTATGAGGCAAAACTAAAGGTTTTTTTTTTTTTTTTTTTTGTCAAACTAAATTAAATTTTGTTTTGAGCTATTATCAATTTTGCTATAACAGGTTTAAATGCATAGCAATTTGATAAAACTATAGACATATGGCTTGAATTTAGGGGTTTTTTTATGCACATTCATGATCTATATGGGAGTGATTCCACTATAAGTGGATTCACTTGTTTTTTGCCTAATTTGAATTGAACTAGGACTCCTTGTTTTGGATTACTTGTCATTTGGTGGAGGTCTACTTGAGTTGGATCTTTTTTTCATGTGGTGAAGGAGACTTGTTCTCATATTAGTCTTGGAATTCTACTTGACTTTGGAGTCCAACATGAGATTGATTTGATTTAGCCGACCTTAAGAGATAGCCATGTGATTTAGAGTTATACTTGGAGTAGACTTCGTCTTTTGCTTGGATTAGTATGGTGCACATGGACACAAGGAAATTGCATTACAAATTCTATTGCTTGAAGGACTTGCATTTTTGCCGACTTGAATATCCTATATAAACAGAGTGTGTTGTGGCAAATTTAGCGTAGTGAAGAGAGAGTTTTGTGTGAGGAAAAGAAACGTTCTCTTGATTTGGTTATTTGATATTTGTAGATTGCAATTCGGAATGGTGAGAGAAGTTTCTTATTGCTTAGGTTGGTTCTGCAGTTTGGAAATTTGCTCTCTTGGTGCGTTAACAGCTTTTGGATTTGCTTTGTGGCTCTCTATTTTGTTTGTAAGAAATTCACATTTGGTATTTGTAAACCTTTGGTTTTTTTGTTTGTATTTGTGAGATAGAACTATTTGAGTGCATTTGGGATTTGGGTTTGTAAGAGGATCTCTACACCAATTCGTATTATCCTAAATTTATTATTGTGAAATTTGTTCATTGTCGCCCATAGATGTAGGCTCTTGCCGAACCACATAATTCTTGGTGTTTTGTATCTATTTTCTTTTAGATTAATTTTCTTCGCTCCTATTATTAGTTTGAAGATCTTTCACAAGCTGAAAATATTTTCATAATCAATCTTAGTAATTTGAGCTTCCGCTATTTTACAACAAGAGCCTCCCACCACAATGGCGCCAAGTAACATTCCTGAATCCCATTTGCAAATCATGGCAACTATAATATGGGAACAAGTATGGCATTTCAGAAATAAAGTTAGAGAAGTAAACATTAACCTTATGTTGAATACAATTGAGAGGAAGTTCCAAGAACATTCTAAGCTAATAAATAAGCGAGCCTATTGCCTTATCTCCCTACATGTGAGAATTCTTGTTTTCTGGAACAAACTCTTCTCCTGATGTTATTGTTGGCTTGAATTCTTAATGAAGTTTGGTTTTTCCCATCCAAAAAAAAAAAAAAAGAACATTCTAAGCTAGGGGAGCACCTATATCAGTTTGTCATGACTAGGCAGATACCTCAATAGTAGGCCCCACCAATGGGATCTTCAAAATAAACTGAAACAATGCAGTATCAAATAAATTTATTGTTGTTGTGGTAAGAGATTGTTAGGGTAGATGGTTATCAAAATCACGATCTGAATCGTAGAATCATATAATTTTATGATCCCACCTCACCAAAACGTTTAGGATTGTAAAAATTGTGGAATCATACGTAAGATTGTATAGGATCATATGAGATATTATCGACCCTATCAAAAACATAAATTTTTAATTTTTTTTTTTTTAGAATAAATTTGTTGTTTTGAGACTCGAAGATTTGTGAAGGTTTGTATAGGTGTTATTAACAAAGCTTTGAAAGGAGAATGACCCATCTCTATTCCTTGGGAAGCGGAAGTTTTGTCTTGCATAAGACTCTTGTGATATGGCCGAAGAACAAGATTCAGTGGAAGATTTGAATGCGATTACGAAAGATGCTTTAAATTGTATTTTTTAATGTTTTTATTTTACTTTTTTTTTTTTTTAATAAAGCTTGTTTGGCCTTCCAAAAAGAAACCATCTTAATTTTATACTATCTCCGTTCTATTTTTTTTTTTTTCAGTTCTATTTTATTTTGAAATATCTTAAAATATTATTTTATTTTTAAAAATAAAAATTATTAATTTACTAATATTTCTAATATACCTTTACTTTGTTTTTAAAACTATTTTAAAAAAAAACTAACTAATATTTTTAAAAAATTGATCTAATTGAGTACCTTTTTAATTACCTTATTAAAAATAACTCTTTTTTTAAAAATTGATAAATTTATTTAAAAATAATTTTATATATTTTTATAAAATAAATAAAATAATAAATAATGTTCTTTTAAAAAATTTAATTTTTTAAATAAGATAAACAGAATAAGACGAAAAAAGTAAGTTATCGGCCATTTGATAAAAAATGCTAGGCACATGTAAAATCTTACCACTTCTATTATATCTCTGTACATTACAAAATGTGAATATAATTTTTATCACTATAACCTTCTAATCATGATTTGTCAGATAAGGAGACGTAGCTTAGCTAGTCATTTGGTCCACTTCTATAATACTATACTTTTTTTTTTTTTTTTTAAGAACTACACCGAATGGTACTGATATTTTATGTCTTATTGAACTGCACAGTACACATCAGGTACCAGAGTTGTAGTTTTCTTGAAACTAACAAAGCTATAAGCCTATAAGCTACATCAGTAACTTTACTAAAGAGTCTTCGAACTAACAAAGCTATAAGCCTATAAAGCTACTTCAGTTAAGGAAAATTTTGAAAATCCAGGGGGATGATGAGCCCGATGAAGGAAGAATCAGAGTTCTGGTGAGTAGAAAAAAAGGTAAAGAAAAATAAATATAGAGGGACGGTGAGCCCTATAATGAGGAGAAAACGTGTGTCCAGGAGAGCACATGGGAAATAGAAAAAAAGAAGATATAAATGCGATTTGACATTGATTAGATATCTTGACATGGTTTTGGCACGTGAGAGACAGGGGGAGAATAGGGGGAAAGGGAAAACTAATTTAAAACGAGGAGAAAAAAATAAATTTAAATTTGTGTTGGATTTAACTTTTAACTGTTTGGACTTTTGTTAATAAAAACTAAAATCACTAAAACGATAGTTTGCAAACAAATAACAAAATGAAAAGTGTTTTATTTTCCGTTGACTATTTGTTTATTGTATTACTTATTCAGCGAAAAAAAAATTTTGTTTATTGTATTAATTAAACATTTTTTTTTTCTTTTTTGTGAATCAACTAAACATGGACCTTACAGTGAAAATAAGGACTAAACACGTTATAAGGTGAAAATTAACACAGAAACACAATTACACACAAAGAGTCCAGACGAGAGAGGAGTCAGCAAATTGTCAATTACATTGCTAAGCCAGATTTTGATAGGCCAAAAATGTATTGACTTATTTGTGATGAATTAACTTATTAATTAATTAAATTAATTTATTAATTTATTAGTATGCAATATGCATGGTAACACAAACAAATCACCAACTAAGTTAATATACTGCGAAAAATAAAGTTGACACGATGATTTGTTTACGAATTGAGAAAACCTCTAAGGCAAAAACTCCACTAAGTGATTTAAATGTCATCACTCCCGAGAATCTACTATTATCACAAAACCCCAAAATTTTTGAAAAACCCCAAAACCTAGGTCTAAAATACATGAATGCATGTAGAAAGAGGGATAAAGAGGTCTTACCAAGTGATTTGAACTTAGATAGAGTCGAAAACTTGATGGGTTGAAGGATTTTAGAGATAAAGGATTTTGGGTCGAGAGAGAAGTGAGTTCTGTTGAGGAGAAGAGTGATAAATAAAGTCTGAATCGCACCTATGCTTTATATAGAAATCGCATCTGTCAAGATGTTATCGAGATCTGTCGAGCACTAAATCTCGACAGAAATGAATCCTCGATGGATCTCGCATCTGTCGATGGCAAAAACACCTCGATGGATAGAGATTCCGTCAAGAAGAAATCCAAAAATCTTGATGGATCGAAGATATGTCAAGATTCTATCGAGGCTGAAGAAAGAAAGCTTGATAGAAAAGGAATCTGTCAAGAAGTTGTCGAGCTTGAAGAAAATGAGTTTTTCAAGGGAAGAAAAACACAAAGAGATGAATGCAATAAGCAAGCTACTCAAACAAAGATCCAAGTAACATATTAAGCTCTCAAAACATCTCTCAACATATAAGCATAGCATCCACAGATCCAAAAACACACACACACTAAACAGGTTTAACCAATTTTATATTTCAAAAACAAGTTAAGACAACTTAATGAGCATATATTAATACATGTATTTCTTGTGATGGCGAAATCACATTGTACCTGCACATGTATCAAAAGTAGCAAAAAATTTTTGCGTGTTGTGTGTAAGAGCATAACAAGTGTGAATAAGTTTCTCATATTGTGACGATTTGAGATATGAGAAAATATAATATGCTCACACACAATCATAACTGTTTAATTGAGACTATCTCCTTTAAAATACATCATATATCTCTCACATCTCCTACAAATACGCTTGCAACCATATTTAAAAGCATTTTGATTCCTTTTACTTTTATATTCTTGCATATTTTTTTTTTGAAAATATTATGCATAGGCATATATAGAGAGAGAAGAAATACCCAATTATGTAAGCCAAAATATCACAATTTTGCTATGCCAAAGCACACAAATGTTATACATGATTGGCAGGTTTTAGTGGTGAGATGGTTATTTATATCTTTCTTTTAGGATTTTTTAGTCCTTCCCGTAAAAAAGAGTGATATGAGTATGAAGTGTAAAAGAGACAAATTTAATTGTACTCGGTACAAACACAAGCCACAAAACTCACTTGCTTAATTGTGTATTAAAGTTCTCATTTAAGTTACAAAAGATACAAAATTGAGAAACTTTGTTTCAAAAGCCATTCAAGGTACACAAGTATCGCTATACACAAACACACACTGTTTTTGTATTTTTTTTATTTTTTCAAATTTTTTTATGAAAAACAAATAAAGCAAAAACTGGAAAAAAAAAACACACACACACACACACACGCACACACAAAGCATAAAATTTGATTGACTCAAAAGCTAGAAAGTAAAACAAACAAGTAATGCATAAACATAAAAAGAGAGAGAGAGCAAAAGTGACTAAATCACTTTGAGCATTTTTCCTTCCACACCTTGGAAGAACCTTTCATTTGTGCGAACCTTTGATCTTGAGGAGAGGAGGAAGAATTGAAACCGTTCAAGTTCAAAAGGAACATGAGGGCCTTAAGAAAATCTCCAATAGGACCCATAGATGGTGGAAACTAACCTTGACCACCAGATGATAATGCACTGTTGCTTTGTTAAGTGGCTAACCAGTTTGGACGAATATGTCCCAAAACTCCACAGTGATGATAGAAATGCAGCTTCTTTTGTTGAGACTTTTTATTATTGTTCTTCTTTTTCCTAAGATTTCTAGTCTCTTTCTTTTCAACCTTAGAGGGTACTCCTAGAATAGGTTTACCTTTGTCTAAGTTCTCACTAGCTATTTCAGTTTTAGATTTATTGTTCTCAGAATTAACATTATCTGCAGGGTGAGACAAACACATTTGTACTAGAGGAGGCAATTTTAGGAGAAGAGAAATCATACCCCCAACTGAATTTGTCAAAAGCAGCTTTCTAAACACTTAGCATCTCATCGAGTTTTGCACTGGAAGTCCTCTCCAATTGTTCTCAAATCACAGTGCTTCAATGGTTTGATTAGCTTCATCAACCTTGGTAGAAAGCTCGTCTCAATTTAGTTCCACATCACTCAGCTTGTTGGTGGCCAGCCTATACAGTTTCTCATTCTTCTCGGAAACCTTGTGTAACTTAGCATAGGCTATATGGATGTCATCTTGATCGTCCATTTTCTCATATTTGGATTCCACCAAGTCCTCTTTTTCATCCACTGCTTCTACGATCCTCTCAGTAGGATCCACTGTGGTAGTGAAAGCACCCAAGATTCTCTCGTCATCACTGTCATCTGACTCAATCTCAAACTTGGTATCACTCAAGGTAGCAGAAAAAGCCTTACTTTTCCCAATCAACTTGATATATGTTGGACATTCTTGTTTCATGTGTCCAAAACCTTGACATTCGAAGCACTTTGGTCTAGACGGAATAGTATACTGATCGCAACCCTTAACATCCTTCTTCCCCCCGCTTGACTTTTGAATTGAGAAGAATTAGATTGCTTTATGTCCTTGTCAAAACCTTTGACATTGGCATTCTTTATGAAATTCTTGAATTGCCTAGTGATGTAGGACTTCATCTTAGAATGTTCATCATCTGAAGACTCATTAGTCTCATTACTTTTGGCCTTCAATGCCATGCTTTTACTTTTGATTCCTTTCCCAATTCTAGTCAAACCTAATTCATAAGTTTGTAAGTTGCCAATCAGCTCCGTCAAAAGAATGGAGTCAATGTCCTTCGATTCTTCAATCGCTGTTATCTTGTCATGAAATCTCTCAGGGAAAGATCTGAGCACCTTTCTTACAATCTTAAGTTCAAGAATAATATTCCCAAGGTTAAAGGCTAAGTTGACTATGTCCTTGAGTTTGGCATAGAACTCATTGAATGACTCATCCTCCTCTATTTTGATCTCCGCAAAGCTTATAGTAAGCCTTTAAAGCTTGGAATCTTTAACAGCGTTAGTTCCTTTATAGGTCATTTGGAGAATGGTCCATCCTTCCTTTGCAGTTTCAGTTGAGAATATTTTCTTAAACTCTTCATTCGTGACCACACTGAATATGGCATTCAATGCTCTGTTATTGAAGTTTGCCGCTTTGATCTTTGCATCATCCCAATTAACTGACGCTTCTTTTGGCTTAGTCCAGCCAATCTCCACTGCTTGCCACACTTTCTCATCTAAAGACTGCATGAAAAATCTTATGCGTACCTTTCAGTATGCATAGTTAGTGCCATCAAATAAAGGAGGTATAATAAGAGATTGCCCTCTATCCATGACAAATAGGGGTCAATAAATTACACAATAAAGATTAAAACCTAATTAGAGTGTGCCCTCTCTGATACTATTTGTTGGATTAAAATGAATTGACCCCTTGCAAATTAATTAATTACCAAAGTTAATTAATTATTCAAATTACATGCAATAGAGTGATAGAACAAATAAATCACCAAATCATTAAAATGCAGCGAAAATTAAATTTGACATAGGTGATTTGTTTATGAATAGAAATAACTACTGAGGCAAAATGTCACTGGGTGAATTTAAGGTTACCACTCCTAAGAATCCACTATTATTAACTACAAACGGTTACAAGTATAAGGAATCTTACCAAACCCTATGACCTGTCCCAAAATACCAACCTACAGTTGAACTCTTACCCCAAAACCCAATTGGACTTGTATGGTAACGGCAATCTCTCCATCTAATGCACAAATCCCAGTACGTGACTAACCAATGATGCACGGATCCTAGTACATGACTAACTCACCAACTTGAAAAAGATTGTTGGTTGCAAAGTTCTTCAGTTCATCAACAATGAAGATCAAGAAGCTCCTTGGTCACAAAACCCTTGGTGTAAAGACATAGTACATAAGCCTTATATATGTCTAGAGTTGTGAGAAAAGAAATCCTACACAAATACATAAGCATATGGGTGTAATCAGATCTGGAAAACCTGATTTCGTAATTCTCGACAGATACAGCTTGTGTCGAGCTTCAACATTAAATCTCGATAGAAAGGATTCTATCAAGACTTCTATCGAGCTTTAATGAACAACACTTTCTTCACTTGTTTCTTGGTCAAACTTGCATGGTTTTAATACTTAACTTGAACACTTGTTTCTTGAAGTACTAAACTTATCCTAGATCTATCCAATTACAAGTAAAATATGTTTTGTTAAAGGATTAACCAATTACATAAATATGTCCCTAACACATGGGGAATCCCCTCAATTAAAATTCTCGCTTCTAACTAGAAACGTTTTGCAGTAAATTTTGACAAAGAAGAGGAAAGAATGAAAAGTAGAAGTTGTAAAAGAAGTAATGCATTATATGCATACACAGAAAGTGATGAAAGAACTGACATATATATATATATACCCCATCCATGCCAAATGGACCACTTTCTCCTTAAGATCCCCATCTTTCTTGAGATGAAACTTGTTAACCAAAGTGATTATAGAAACTGTGGACAGGGGTTTCACCTCCAGATCATTCATCACCAGGTATGGAGCTTCTTTCACTCCATTGGGTGGGCAGTATTTCAGACACGATGGACATTTTGTGTTGTAGACATCGGAAAAGGAAACTTTACATTTACACAAATAGAATTTCTTGTTGTTTGATGATAGAATGTTTGAAAGTTGGAGAGGACTATAGTGTCTCCAGAGACGCATACGTTGGGCTTCAGACGAGAGTCCATCTCGTCAAGTTCAAGGTAAGTAGGACTTAAATTTATAATGCTGTCATGAATGTTTTCCCAAGCTACCAAGCATTATTTCTTGTTTGAGAATCATAATGAGATTTCCAACTGGTAGGAGATAAATGTTGAAGAGGAAGTTGACGAATTCTTTGCCTGCTTTAGTGAAGAGAACTCGGTTACTCCTTTTCTGTATTAAGAGCTTTAGGCTCACTGGATGCATCAAGGTCGAAATTGGGCTTGAATTTGCTGCACCTGCACTACTGATGTTCTGAAATGTTCTTCTGCCTGAAATTCTAATACCTGATGCGGTTTATTTTAAAAAACTTCCAAATTTGGTGCAAGTAAATTCCAGCTGAAAAACACCACTTTCCTTGTTATATTAGGACTTTGTTTTATTTTTAATAATTTCCTTAATTAGTCAGATTTGGATATTATTATTTATGTTAGGACATATGTGTTTCACATGTTAGGAACATATGTCACTATTTTATGTAATTGGCTAATCTTTTGACAAAATGCAATTTACTTGTAATTGGGTAGATGTAGGATATGTTTAATACTTCAAGAAACCTTGTTTCAAGTCCAAGTATTGAAACCATGCAAGTCTATCCAAGATTCAAGTGTGAAAAGTACTATTCATTAAAGCTCGATAGCTAGCATTACCTAGTCTTAAAGAGCTGTTTTAGCTCGTGGCTCAACAGCAGCTCGATAGTAGGATACCTGTCGAGATTTATGAAACTCAGATTTTCGAGTTTGTTTTTCATCCAATCCGTGATTATATATTTGGGCTTTTTTTTTCTCACAACCCTAGGCATATAAAAATATTATTTTTAGGGTCATCAAAGGTTGTACAGCCAAGGCACAAGTTGCACAAGTGTTGAGTAAAATTTGTTCAAGCAAATTGTGACCGGAGACCTAGTTTTGCCTTACTTCATCTTTCTTGTGAAGAAACTGCTATGTTTGTATACCGTAGGGTTTTGTGACCAAGGAGTTTTTTAATCTTCATCGTGTGATGAACTGAAGAATTTTGCAACCAACAATCTTTCTTTAGTTGGTGATTGAAGTCACGTACTGGGATTCGCACAATTGGTTAGTCACGTACTGGGAGCCGTGCATTGAAAAGAAGAGATTGTCACTACAGAACAAGTCCAATTGGGTATTGAGGTAAGAGTTTAGCTGTAGGTTGGTATAAGGTATTGGAATTCCTTTACTTGTAACCGTTTTTTTTGATAATTGTGGATTCTCGAGAGTGGTGACCTTAATCACCCAGTGGGGTTTTTGTCGTGTTGGTTTTTTCCATTCATAAACAAATCACCGTGTCAATTTATTTTCTGCTGCACTTTAGTTTATTGGGGATTTGTTTGTGCCACCACGCGTTTGCATCTTAATTTGATTAATTAATAAACTTGGCTAATTAATCAATTAATTTATCACAATGGGTCAATACATTTTTGGCCTATCAATTTAGAATATTTTTAGGAGATTTTGTAAGCTTAGAAAAGGGGGAATTAATGTGTAAAAGAGGGGAGGAGAAATCAGATTGGACACACACGCCTCTCTCTCTCCCTTCTTCTCTAATTTTCTCCTTCGAGTATTCATTATGGTCCGGCTTGGCTAAACTTTTATACTTGGTCGAAGGAAACGGAAGCCTCGGGATCAATAAAACTGTGAGATCTAATTTGTTTTTATTATTCAATTTTACGCTTTGAGTATTAGATGTTCTTCTGTACTATTTTCATGATTGTCTTGTTTTCTAATTAACTGTGACTAAGGAGAAATAGGAAAATAGTTCCAACGATGAATATTCAAAGTGTGAATTGATATATACTTGCATTGATGATCAATTGTAAAATTCCGATTATGGATGTTGACTTAGAACAAGGTTTGCTCTTTTGATTGATTTCGATATTTTAATTTGAATTGGTCCTTAATTTTTTTTCTTAAAATTGTTTTCTTTATACTCAACCCCCCCCCCCCCCCAAATCATTGTTCACGTAGCATAAAACTAGGCTAGATACTCTCCGTGGGAACGATCCTTACTCACACCGCTACATATATTTTTAGGAGTATAGGTTTTATTTTGGTTGCTTGCGACAACACACCATTTATTCAGCACCCAAAAAAAAAAAAAAAAAAAGATCTTTATTTATGTGATCACCCTAAATTTTTGAGGCCCAGTATAATTAAAAACAATGATTTTATGCAACTTGGGTTGCATAAATTCATACAAATACTATTTGGTGGCACACTAAAAAAAATTAACAATTGTTCTTGCAATTTAATGATTTCCAAACACTTCTTTTCCCACCATTGTCTTTCTCTTACTCTTTGCCATTGCAACCCTAACCCACTTCTCTCTCCACCGGGTCCCAATCCCCATCCCAATTTTACTAGCACCACCATCCCTAATCATTGGTGCCCAAAACCCAATTCCAAACACAGAACCAAACATACATAAACCCAAAGATTTACACAAGAACCATACCCAAAATATATTTTTTCCAAAGCCAAACCCCAAACCATCAAAAGATTATGGATTAAATAGTAAATAACATCCGATTGACATGAAATTTGACATGTATTTTTAGAACATTAAGAATATACAATTCAACACTTAGGACCTGTTTGGTAAGTAAGTTTAAACAGTGAAGATTGTGGGATAAAAAAAAATTAAGTTTGGTAGGAGTGTTTAATTAAGGATGTTTGAGTCATAGTTTTCAATTTATGGTGTTTAAACATTGTATTTTGAGAACACCTCAGGGATAGTTTTCAATTTTTGAGTAACAATGTCGAATGACATTGTTGTAAATATATTAAAATTCATGAGACCCACTAATGTGAAAAACACAAACAACTTTTTTTCTCTCTCCTAAATGACTTTTTTTCCTTCTCTTATTAACCCCACCAACAAAACAAAACCCATATAAACAAAACGCCAAACACAAAAACAAAACCCTTTTGAGTTTAATCCCCACCCACAAAACACAAACCAAGTCAAACATTTAGAGTAAACAAAAGAAAGAAACAACAAAGAGAAGCAAAGATTGTAGGACCTAGGGTTGAGAGGGATGACGAGCACTAAGAAAACGAAGAGGAGAATCTTGGGTTTTTTCCAAGAAAAAAAAAATAGAGAGTGAACAGGCAATAAGGGGAAACTTCTATCTCATCAAATAAAATAATGCTAAATGTACAGTTCATGTCAGATAATTACTCACTTTTTAATATATATATATATATATATATATATATATATATACTCATACCAAATACACAATTATGTTTTTTCATATTTTCAAAAATATATATGTTATTGGAAATCTGGTAGTAGAAGGGTGAACTTGATTGGAGGCCGAGGCCCAAATACTCAAAAAATCATCCTTTAGGAAATGGGCTAGGCCCATTTGTATAAGTAGTAAAGGGAAACCTCCCAAGATAATTCCTACGGAGTTTTGAGCATGCCAAATTCTAAAACGCTTTCCCCTTGGTTGAGCATGCCAGATTTCTTTCCCCGTACCTCAAGAAAGAAATCTATGCGTCACAAACCTTCTCATCTGTAATCCTGCTTTCTTAATCAGTTGTTTGAGCTTCCCATTATGGAATTTCCCACACTATTCTTGTGATAAATAAATTGTGCAAGTCAATTACCCTTGATTCCTACTATTTTGACTAAATAGTGTTTTTTAATTGTGTTTCTGATGCTCACAGGTACCAAACACATTTTTTATACTATGAGTACTTTAAACACGTATTTTCACAACAATTTTTAAACCACAAGTTTCACACTATTTTGAACAATAATACTTGAATACCACTATCAAACAAGCCTTTAGATTTTCAAAAATATGTAGTCATGTTAATTTGTTTAATTAAATTTGTAGTCCTAGGTTACAACTAAGTTTGTAGTCATACTTTGTCCTCAAACTTTGATCCTTTTAACAATAATTGGGCTTTTACAAGCAAAAAGAAAAATCCAAGAAAATTTTTATTTAACGAAAATTTTGAAAGAGATGTAAATTGCAGCATTGATAAGGAGATTGACATGCAACGTTTTCAAAGTAAAAACATTTGTAGAAGAAAATTGTAAAATTTATGTGCTTGGGGTTTTTTTTTTAAAAGTTTTTTGGTTGTTGTCAATACATGAAGATATCTTTTCATTAGATTTTGTATAATTTAAGTTTCTTAATAATAATCACCCTAGAAAATATTCCTGGAGCCACCACTATTGGAGGTCTGAACACCTTTTCATTCCTTCGGCATTGACTTAGGCTCGTGGGAGCCATTGCAAACAAGCGGGTTGGTTTGGGGCTCGGGTTAGGTCAATTGGATTTTAGGTCAACCCATACTTTTCAAATGAACTTTTTTTAAAAAAAATAATATCATATGTATTCTCTCTTTTCCTTTCCTTAAAAAAAAAACATATTTCTTTTTCTCTCCCTTTCTTCTCTGTTCCACTTCCATTTCTCTCTCTTTTTTTTTTTCCTATCTTCTCACTAGTCCTCTTTCTTTCTTCTCATTGAGGGATCATGCTAGTGGTGGATCGTGGATCATGGTTGAGGTTTGCTCCTTTTTTATGGATGTCATTGGTCTGATTTGGTGGATTGTGGCCGAGATTCGGTCTGATTTCTTCTCTAGAATCTCCAGTGGTGGTTGAGATTTGGTCCGATTTTGGGTTTTGTGGTGGTCTTCAAATCTCCGGGGGTGGATGTTGTTGTTTTTTTGGGTTTTATGGGGAATCTTTGTGGGTCACCATGGATCACTAATTTGAATCTCTGTGGGTCTCCGTGGGTCACCAATATTAGGTTGTGTGGATGCTGCTGTTTTTTGGGTTCTATGGTGAATCTCTGTGGGTTTTTCTAGGTTTTTTTTTTTGCTTTTGCTAGTGTGTGTGTGTGTGTGTGTTTTTTTTTTTTTTTTTTTCCAATGGTGATGGCTAAGATGGAAGAGTGAGTTTGTCGGATAGATAGGTGGGTATGGATGACTGGTGTTTTTCTCTAGTGGTGGTGGATGGGATGGGTATGGGTTTGGTGGTTGGAGAAGGTAAGTGTGAGTTTGCTTAGTTAAGAGTGAAAGAGAGGAAGAGAGAGAAATATATATTGAATAATGAAGATATAGTAAAAAAAATATTTAAATGAATTGGTAAAAATATAGAATTTTTGATGTTTGGTAAATTGTAAAATGAAGTGTTAAAATAAATAAAGTAACTTTTTAAGATGTTAAATGTTAAAAACCTGTAAGGACACAAAGTTGGCATTGGGCCCAAATGCGTTACCGGGCCGGCCCAAGTGGCCTATACAATAGAATTTGTAGAGAATGGGCTTAAAGCCTAGACTTCCTTAGGCTCTGGAAGACTATGGGGTAAGGGTTAAGTCCGTTGCTGGCGTGCTAGGAGTTGGGGGTGCACCTCTGCCTCTCCTCGGACGTGTGCCGAGGAGCCTATGTCCAGGCTTTCCTTCTCTTTTCTGAGAGAGAGAGATAGAGTATTCTTTCTTTCGAGGAAATCCGGATCCCCCTGGCTATGGATACCCCTCCATTATTTATACTCCCCATCCCTGGTGCCCACCTGTCTTTTCCTTGGAAACACTCCCCTATACTTGTAAGGCTGTCCACAGTCCCCTCAGAAGTCATTTCTCCATTAATGCGGTCAGGCGGGTAGGTGGGAGGCCTTTAATGCGGTGGTACCAGCTTTATGCTGTGTACGTTCCACTTGTCCTCCTCCTCGGCGTCCCGTGGGAGTTCCGTGTGACTTATGGAGCTTCAGTAGCTTCCCCATTGGCATTATGTCGTATCTCTCGGCCCCTGCCTCCGTTGTCCGAAGCCATATTCTCCTCGGACTCTCCCGAGCGGGCAGTGACCTGATCGATGGGCCTCTGGGCCTTCGGGTTTTGGTGATCTCCCCCCTCCTCGTGGCGTCGTGGGCGGACCTGTGTCCTCGGACCAAGCCCAAGGCCCACACAGCCATTTGATGTTTCTGCCCCCACAATAGCCCCTCAAAAATTTATTTGACCTCGATCCGAGAGGGGGAATGAGTTTTTGACTCATGAGCTTTACTCTCATGTGATCCTTCAAGCCCAGCACGTGCGGAGTTTCCCCCGCGCCTTTTGGGATGGCACGCGACGCTTCTTAACGCCCAGCGCCAGCATTAAATGCCCTGAGTAACTCCCTATCGCCCACGTTGGACGGTGAGATGAGGATCCTGCGGCTCTGATTCCTCCTGAAAGTTCGCGCGGGACAGGTCTCATAAATGTTTGCTTCTCTAAATCCCTAACCGCTTGGGAAGTCGCACATCCAACCTTCACTCCTAAAAAGCAATCACACCCCTGGAAACGTATACTCTCATTTCCTCTCCAGAAGCATTCTCAGAGTCGTGTCCCTCATTCTTTGTAAGTTCTCATTCCCTTAGCCCTTTTCTCCTCGGCTGTTGATTTTTCCCTTCCCCCTTTAGGTTTACACCTTAATCTGGGTCACATGGGTAGGTTTAAGTGTCTGGTGGACTTTGAATCAGGTATGGAGGGATTCCGAGCCAAGTACCACATTCCCCCAGAAGTGGGACTTAAATACTGCCCGCCTGAGGCGGTGGCTGACTCTAGGGGGGACAGGCAGGTGGTTATTCCCATCATCGCCTTCCTGGAGGGTGGCATGACCCTTCCCATGGGTCCTGTCACTAGGGAGTACCTTCGCAACCACCGGTTGTGCCCTGACCAATGCACGCCCAACATGTTTAGGATCCTAGGGAGTGTAGATGCTTTAAATGAGCAGATGGGTCTGAACCTCACATGGCGAGACGTGGTCTACATGTACGAGTGCCACCCCCTCAAGACCATAGGGTACTACCTTAAGTCCCGGTCGAGTGTCGTTAGGCTCATATCGTGTCTTCCCAAGTCCAATAAAGGGATGAAGGATGACTATGTCGTCGCCTTCGAGAGATGGTACGACAGAATCCATTGCCCCGTCCGGGAGGGGAAACCAGGTGTGGCTGCCTTGGGTTTTGGGCTTCTGTTTATGCTTTTAGTCCCATTACCTTCGTCTCTGGGAATTTGTAGCTTGTTGTCCTTACTGCGTATTTTTGTCCCTGAATCTAATTGTGGTCCATCCTTTGAATGTCTTTTTCGCAGATAAGCAGCACGTATCTCCCAGCCTCAGAGACGTTAACGTCCGAGACCTAAACAGGGTGCTAAGATCCGAGGTGTTTGTGCACGAGGATCTGCAGGTGAGGGTTGCCCACCTGATCTTAGGGTACGAGCTGCAGTCCACCATCTTCGGGGAGGTTAAGGATGCGATCATCGCCTGCGACAAGAGGCAGAGGCGGATAGACGTCATGAAGCCCAACTTCCTCGCCCCGTGTGACCTTCCGGACAACCCTTCGGTGATCCTGTACTCCCCCCCAGTGAGCGCGGTCCCCATCTCGGCTCAGCCCCCAACCTCTGCTGCCGAGGGCGAAGACGACATTGTCGAAGTCTCGGACGACGAGGCCACCCAGTGCTCGAGCATAAAAGGCCTGATAATCTCCAAGGTGGACAGCAGCATCGAGGAGGAAGAAATGAACAGCCTACGGTTCCTTATGGGCACGCGAGGTGCGCAGGTGGCCAAGAAGGGTGCCACCGGGTCTCATCTTCCCCCCTAACTTCCCCCTCCTCCTCCTCCTCCGGCCGACCCCAAGGTTCACGTTGCTGACCTCAAGAAAAAGAGGAAAAAGGAAGACGAGGAAGCCGAGGAGGCTCGTTAAAAGAAGCTCAAGTAGCAACAACATCATTAACAACAACATCATCAACAACAACAACAGCAGCAACAGCAACAGTAACAGGAAGGCGCGAAAGGCAGGGCACAGGCCCACTCGGTGGAGAGTGGGGAGAGCCACGGGGTGGCCGACGTGCGCCGAGCCCAGACTTCTTGGTCTCCGGCGCTGGAGCTGGACGGGACCCCATCCCCGAGCGCACCAACATAAGAGAGTACCAGAAGGGGCACTCTTTATACCTCGCCGAGGCTCTAGAAAAGCCCTTACTTCTCCCTAAGGACATGGAGGCCCTTGAGCAGATGCAGCAGCAGTAGCTGTTCCTCTTTCTGAAGAGGGATCTGGGATTGGTTCCTTTCGATCAGCCCTGGCCTACTTGCGTTAATTTTGAACATGTGTACTATCCCACTTATGCCTTTTACGTGTATGCAGGCTATCCAGGAAGTCGCTTTGGCCGAGAAGTGGGTGGAGGATGCCCGGAAGAAGGCCTTCGCTGAGCTCAATATTCGAGTCGAGACAGAGAAAGCCCTCTGCCTTGCCGAGGCCGAGAACGTCAAATTGGGCAAGAGGCTGTCAGCAGAAGAGCAGGCGAAGAGGAGCGCCGAGGCCGGCCTTAAAAATGTCACCACTCAGGCCGAGGCTCAACGGAAGGAGCTGCGAGGCTACAAGGAGGACCTTGCTAAGGCGAAGGAGGACAACGCCGCTTTGAAGGAAGAGCTAGCGAGGGCGAAGGAAGAGGCCCACACTGCCAAGGAGGTTGCGGACGCAGCTGTGGCGGCCTCCTTCCAAAGGGGGGTCGAGGAGATGGAGACCCGCCTAGTTGAGGAGCTGGCGGACCTGTGCCGAGAATACTGCCGACAGGTCTGGTCAGAAGCCCTCAATGTGGCGGGTGCTCCTTGACAGGCCATAAACGCGTTGACCCCTTGTGATAACTTAGATTAATTAATTAGCCCAGTTATTAATTAATCAAATTAACGTGCAATATCACGTGGCAGCATAAACAAATCACCAAACTAAGTAAAGCAGCGGAAATTAAATGACACGGTGATTTGTTTACGAATGGGGAAAACCTTACGGCAAAAACCCCACCGGGTGATTTAAGGTCACCACTCCCGAAACTCCACTATTATCACAACAAGCAGTTACAAGTAAGGAATCCCAGTACCTTACCAACCTACAGTTGAACTCTTACCCCAATACCTAATTGGACTTGTTCTGTAGTGACAGTTTCTTCTTTCAATGCACAGCTCCCAAGTACGTGACTAACCAGATGCGCGGATACCAGTACTCGACTTCAAACACCAACTAGAGAGAGAATTGTTGGTTGCAAAGTTCTTCAAATCATCAGAGATGAACTAGGGCACGAAATTTGTTTTTCAGATCACAAATTGCATGAACAAGAAGTTCTGAATGAATGTGCAACTTGCATCATCTTGACGGCTCTTAAAATAATCCTTTTATATGTCTAGGGTTAGGAGAAAAGAAGTTTCAAAGACACATTCACGGATTGGACTTGAAACAGAACTGAAAATCTGTTTTCTTTAATTCTCGACAGATAGAGGTGTCGAGAATCTGTCGAGAAGCTGTCGAGGCTCGGGGCAAAACAGCTTCTTAAAGCTCGATAGATGCATGTGTCGAGGTAGGTGTCGAGCTTTAATAACTTGCACTTCCTTGCTTGTTTCTTGGATAGACTTTGATGGCTTCAACACTGAATCTTGAAACACTGTTTCTTGAGGTGTTAAACACATCATAGATCTACCCAATTACAAGTAAAGTGTGTTTTGTCTAAGGATAAGCCAATTACATAAAATAGCGACATATGTTCACAAACTTGAACTACATATGTCCTAACAATCTCCCCCTTTGGCAATCCGTGACAAAACCACAACAAAACAAATGAAAATATGAGAGAAGTCATACTTAATTCATACTCACTTGTTACGTACAGTAAAATCTATCCTAACACAAACTCTTGAAAAATTTTGCAAGAAGAGAGTTTATGGCAAGTAGACTTTGACAACCTGTATTTCTGAAACACTTATAAACAAAACACATCAAGGCATCTTTGTGTGAAACAGAAATAGTAGATTGCATACAAGTAAAGAAACATGTGTATAAAGACAGAAAAGAAACAACACATGTAAAGGCAGGTGAAAGAAAAACATACATCATCATATATAAGAAGAGAATAAATACAATGTATGTCAATACATGATCAATGTATCTCTAAAAAGATGAAAAAGAAAAAAAATACATATGATCACCTCACTACATCCCTCAATCCACACTCCCCCTAGCAAAAATGTCATATGCTAACACTCCCCCTAAGCATGACTACTTTCATACAGACTAAACTACTCCCCCTTTTTGTCACGAGTGACAAAGGGTAGCTCATGTGGATATCTCATCCGAAGAGCTCGCATCTCCATCATCATTATTGTCAGAAGCATCATCGTCATCGCCATCATCATCAGCCTCATTCTCAGTCGACATATGAGGTGGCGGAGGAGAAACCTCTGGTGCAAAGCCACCCATAGTCGCCTGTCGCCTGGCGATGCGACCAACACGAACGTTCACCTGATACAACTCTGTGGAGAGTGTATCTAGGCGAGCATCCATGCGCTGAAGCTGCGCCATGATGTCTCCTAATGTGACGTCGCTCGAAGAAGAAGAAGCAGATGCTCGAGCGGATCTGGAGGTGGTCGGACGGGAGGAAGGAGTGGCACCATCGGACTGTCTCGATCTAAACTGTGCCTCGCTACGTTTTACGATAGCGGTGTCTATGGCAGACATGACATGGTAAGGATCGGACGAAGGGAATGGGACGGAGAAACGACGAAGAATCCTCGTGATAGCAGAAGGGAAAATGAGTTTATCACCGGTGGCCGTATCTCCATAGACATCTATGATAGAAAAGATAAAGTAAGAAGGAAAGTCTATAGAGAGATCCTCTAGAAGGGACAACAAAAACCGAGCGAGAGGATCTCTGATAGAGTTGTAGTGAGAGAGTGGGTGCAACACAAACGTTATCACCATGTTAAGGAAACGAGGACCTTTAGCAAAAGGTCGACATGGTGTGTACATATGATCTCCCCAAGAGGAAGGACGCTCACAGAATGCCGAGATCATCTCGTCTTTGGACACAGTCCATAGACGCTCACAGCTAGGGTAATCAGGATGATCCACCCTAGGGACATGAAGAACCTCAGAGACTAACTCTAGGGTGACAACAAAGCGCGTATCTCGAACACAAGAATAGAAAAGAGGTACTGAAGAATCGATCCCGTGTATGTTGGAGTAAAACTCCTGTATCAACACGAGTGGACATGTGACCGGGACGTCACACAGTGACTCCCAAGCCTGACTGTGTATGACATCGGGAAGGTCGGTGTCGGCAAAGTCTGCCAGGACAACGTGGCGTTCCGAATGAACACCTCGTTTAGAAAAGTTCTTCCAGAAGTCCTTATGGGCTTTCTCATCACGAAACTGGATAGAAAGAGGAGTAGTATCGGAAGAAGACGATCCCTTAGAACGCAGAGGATTCTGGGATGGAATGGACTTACTTTTAGGTGTCATAGACACTACTAACGCAAACATAGAGAGTGGGAAGAAGAAGAGACACACAGAAAAGTTCCAAACAGTTTCAATATAAGTAGAATATACTGAAAAGAAAGAACGTATGCATGGAAAATGCATGAACATGTGATATGCAACATAACAACATCATGGGCTCAGCCCAATCCAAACCTAACAGCACACAACAGATTTGCACACATCTAAATGCATGACAATACAATGAGAATGCTAATGTGATGCAATGCATGTGATTTTGAAGATCAAATCTCGAAAACCAACTCAACAATTTCATGAAAACCTCAAAAATTTTGAAAAATCCCAAAAATTTTCAAAAACACAAAACCTAGGGTTTTAGAAAATATTAAATGCATGAAAATGAGAGATAAGACGCTTACCAAGTGATGAGAATCGAGAAAAACACTTGAGAAAGCCTTGGGAAGAGGTTTGGAGGGAGAGAGAAGTGTTTTGGAAGAGAGAATAGGTGCTTTTGAGCGAGAGAGGTCGAGCGAAGTGACTGAAAAATTGCGAAGAATCAATATATAGACTTTCAGTAATTCTTGACAGCTGCAGGTATCGAGAGGTGTCAAAACTGCTATTGAGATAGCTATCGAGAAAAAGCACTTCGACAGATGAAGCTATCGAGGTCATGTGTCGAGAAGGAAAAATCAACCATGAAGGAACCTCGATCGATCCAGAAGCTATCGAGAAGCTATCGAGCAGACAGAAAGTTTCTCGATCGATCCACCAGGTGTCGAGGTATCTATCGAGACTGCGATAAGAAAAAGTCTAAGAAGCTCGACAGACAGCTATGTGTCGAGAGGTATCGAGGAGGTGTCGAGATGCCTTTAAAAACAGTTTTTTAGAAGAAGAAAAACATAGACATGAATGCAATCATGCATGCAACTCAACCAAAGATCCAAGCAATACATTAAGCTCTCAAAAACATCTCTCAACAAGAATTTTGATACACATGTATCTCAAAACACGCACACACACACTAAACAAGTCTAATCAATTTTATATTTCAAAAACAAGTCTAGACAGTTTAGTGAGCATACATTAACGCATGTAAACCTTGTGATGGCCAAATCACATTGTACCTGCACATGTATCAAAAATAGCAAAGAGTATTGCGTGTTGTGTGTGAAAACATCGCAAGATTGCATAAGTGACTCAATGTTATGACGATTTGAGATATGAGAAAATCACTTTAACTCACACACAATCACAACTGTTTGATGGGGACTATCACCTTCGAGGTACATCCTATAACTCCCACATCTCCTAGAAAACACGCTTGCAACCATATTTTTAAGCATTTTTTATCTTTTTACTTTTTATATCTTTGCATATTTTCTTTTAACAAGCATATCATGCATGGGCATACAAGAGAAAGAAAAGAAATACCCAATTATGTTAAACTTTTGACATTGCACTTTTGCTATGTTGAAGCATACAAGATGTCATATTATGATTGGCGAGTAATAGTGGTGAGATGGTTATTTATGCCTTTCTCTTAGGATTTTTTAGTTCAACCCGTCAAAAATAGTGATACGAGTGTTAAGAAGAAGAAATCACTTAACCTTACTCATTACAAACAAAGAGCTACAAAGCTCACTTGCTTAGTTGTGTAGAAGAATGCTCATCTAAGCTACAGGTGATACAAAGTTTAGAAAACTCTGTTTCAATGGCCATTTCAAAAGTTCACAGGAACTAATGCATACAAACCCACACCGTTTTTGTATTTTTCAATTTTTTTTTATTTTTATCAGAAAAGCAAAAATAAAACATAAAACTGAAAACACAAACAAAAACATGTAAAGCAAACAAAGCATAAAACTAGACTGACTCAAAACAGTAAAGAAACACACAAATAATGCAACACACAAAAATGGAAGAGAGAAGAAGAAGTGACTAAAATCACTTAGATCCCTTTGCCTTCCACACCTTGGAAGAACCTTTCCTTTTGGTCGACTCTTGAAACGGTGAAGAGGGAGAAGAATATGAACCATTCAAGTTCGAAAGGAACATGATGGCTTTAAGAATGTCTCCAAGAGGAGCAAGAGAAGATTGAAGCTGATTCTGGCTCCCAGATGCTACTATGCCATTGCTCTGTTGAGTGGCACGCCACTTATAGCAATTTGGTCGAGTGTGACCGGCAACACCACAATGATAACAGAGATATGGCTTCTTCTGTTTGGGCTTTTAAGAGTTAGCCTTCTTATTCCTAGGGTTTCTAGATTCCCTTTTCTCAATTTTAGGGGGTGCTCCTAGGATGGACTTGCCCTTGTCTACGTTCTCACTAGCTAATTCAGTTTTAACATTCTTATCTTCATTTTCAATGTTATTAGCAGGTGGAACAAACACAGTAGTGCTAGCAGTAGGAGTATTAGAAAGAGAGAATTCATACCCCAATCCAGTACGGTGTGAAGAAGATCTCTGAGCACTTAGCATCTCGTCCAGCTTTGCACTTGACATCCTCTCCAGTTGTGCTCTGACTTGAAACAGCTCCGCTTCAAGCTTCTTGGTCCTCTCAACCAAGAAATTGTTTTCGAACCTCAGTACTCCAATGGTTTGATTCACTTCATCAACCTTTGTGGACAGCTCCTCACGGTTGAGTTCCACATCACTAAGCTTCTTGGTGGCCAGCCTATAGATTTTCTCATGCTTCTCAGAAAGCTTGTACAGTTTCTCATAGGCGGTGTGGATATCATCTTGATCATCCATAATTTCACACTTGGAATCCACCAATTCCTTCTCTTCATCCACTTCTTCAGTAACCCCATCAGTAGGATTAACAGTGGCAGTGAAGGCATTCAAGATTCCGTCGTCTTCATCTTCGGAATCGTCCTCGGACTCCGTGTCGCTTAAGGTAACAGCAAGTGCCTTGCTCTTCCCTATGCTCTTAAGGTACGTAGGACACTCTTGTTTCATGTGTCCGAAGCCTTAACACCCAAAACATTTTGGCCCAGCGGGAACAGTGTACTGACCGCCATCCTTGACATCCTTCTTCCCTTTATCTGAATTCTTGAATTGTGAAGAACTGGATTGTCTACGGTCTTTGTTGAAGCCCTTTCCATTTGCATTCTTCATGAATTTCTTGAATTGCCTTGTGATGTAGGACTTCATCTTGAAATCTTCATCATCTGAAGAATCATCCGTATCACTACTCTTGGCCTTAAGTGCCAAGCTCTTGCCCTTACTTGACTTGCCTAACCTAGTCAGCCCTAACTCATAGGTTTGCAAGTTTCCAACCAGCTCAGTCAGAGGAATTCTGTCAATGTCCTTTGATTCCTCGATCGCCGTGATCTTAGCATGGAATCTCTCGGGCAGCGATCTGAGCACTTTCCTCACTATCTTGGGTTCAGGGATGGTTTCCCCAAGATTGAAGGCTGAGTTTACTATATCCTTAAGCTTGGTATAGAGCTCATCAAAAGACTCATCCTCCTCCATCTTAATTTCTTCAAAGCGTGTGGTGAGCCTCTGTAGTTTTGAGTCTTTGACAGCCATGGTGCCCTCATAGGTTGTCTGGAGGATGGTCCATGCTTCCCTAGCAGTTTCAGTTGAGGAAATTTTCTTGAACTCCTCATTGGTGACTACACTGAATAGGGCATTCAATGCTCTGCTGTTGAAGTTTGCCACCTTAATCTTAGCATCACCCAGTCGGCCGGCACTTCTGTAGGCTTGGTCCAGCCTATCTCCACAGCTTGCCACACCTTCTCATCTAAAGACTGCAAGAAAGCTCTCATGCGTACTTTCCAGTATGCATAGTTAGTGCCATCAAATAAAGGAGATATAATTAGAGATTATCCTCTATCCATGACAGCAGGGGTCAAATGGATCACACACAATGGATTAAACCCTAAACAGAGTGTGCTTGCTCTGATACCACTTAACAGGCCACAAACGCGTTGACCCCTTGTAATAACTTAGATTAATTAATTAGCCAAGTTATTAATTAATCAAATTAACGTGCAATATCACGTGGCAGCACAAACAAATTACCAAACTAAGTAAAGCAGTAGAAATTAAATGACACGGTGATTTGTTTACGAATGGGGAAAACCTTACGCAAAAATCCCACCGGGTGATTTAAGGTCACCACTCCCGAAACTCCACTATTATCACAACAAGCAGTTACAAGCAAGGAATCCTAGTACCTTACCAACCTACAGTTGAACTCTTACCCCAATACCCAATTGGACTTGTTCTGTAGTGACAGTTTCTCCTTTCAATGCACGGCTCCCAAGAACGTGACTAACCAGATGCGCAGATCCCAGTACGCGACTTCAAACACCAACTAGAGAGAGAATTGTTGGCTGCAAAGTTCTTCAAATCATCAGAGATGAACTATGGTGCGAACTTTGTCTTTCAGATCACAAATTGCATGAACATGAACAAGAAGTTCTGAATGAATGTGCAACTTGCATCATCTTGACGGCCCTTAAAATAATCCTTTTATATGTCTAGGGTTAGGAGAAAAGAAGTCCCAAAGACACATTCACGGATTGGACTTGAAACAGAACTGAAAATCTGTTTCTTTAATTCTCGACAGATAGAGGTGTCGAGGATCTGTCGAGAAGCTATCGAGGTTCGGGGCAAAACAGCTTCTTAAAGCTCGATAGATGCATGTGTCGAGGTAGGTGTCGAGGTAGGTGTCGAGCTTTACTAACTTGCACTTCCTTGCTTGTTTCTTGGACAAACTTTGATGGCTTCAATACTGAATCTTGAAACACTGTTTTTTGAGGTGTTAAACACATCCTAGATCTACCCAATTACAAGTAAAGTGCGTTTTGTCTAAGGATAAGCCAATTACATAAAATAGTGACATATGTTCACAAACTTGAACAACATATGTCCTAACACTCCTTCTTCCTTTGAATGGAGGAGGATTGAGAATGTGTGGTATCCCTCGGATATCTGCGAGTTCGATGCTCCTCCTACTGTGGCCACACTTACTTCTTTCGTGGCCCCCATCCTTCCTTCAGCCTCTTCGGATCCTGGCCAGGTTGTTCCTGCAGGAGAGCCAGCCGATGAGGGCCAAGGCAAGCAAGACGGTCAAGGTGATCCTATTCCTAGTGGACTGACCCCCGAGGTGATGGTGCCCCTGCCCTCCAAACTAGAGGTAAGAGGAGCAAAGGACAAAGTCAGCCTGGATGGCGAAGCGCCTAAGGAGGATCTCCCACCAACAGCCAAGGCTTGAGCTGCCAAACTTTTTCCCATTTTCTGTAGGAGCTCTTTTGTTTTTGTTTTCACTTAAAGGACATTCTTGTTTCAATTTCTTTTGTGAGGATTTTAGCACTTTATCTGTAACTATTTTATTTATGATCATGAACTACTTTGATTTCTGGTTTCCTTGTGAGTAGTTATTTTGAATGTGAAAATTTGAGATAAGCTTCCTCCGTTTGCACAAAAGATTTAGCCTAAGTACTAAGACTTAGTTAAAAAAAAGGTATTGGTACGTCGGCCTTTCCAAAGTAGCAAATCCAAGATTCTAGCATAACTTAGGCTTTCATTAACACTTAGACAAAAATAAGAACGTACTAAGGACCCGCGTGCTAAGGAAAAACAAAATGCGCCTCAAATTTATCTAATGAAAGACAGGTAATATATTGGGTGTCAAGTTTCCTAAGGCAAAAAGTCCGAAGACTTGGCGTAGTCTAGGTCGGCGTTAATACTTAAAGAGAATAAATTGTATGTTTAACTTTCTTAAGGTAGAAGGTCTGTGGTCCCAGCTTAGCCAAGGTCAACATTAACACTTAGATGAATTGAATAAAGCGTTAAATTTCCCTAAGGTAGAAGGTCCGATGACCTGGCTTAGCCTCAGTTGACATTAACACTTAAAATAAATTTGAATAATGTGTTAAATTTTCCCAAGGCAGAAGATCCGAAGACCTGGCTTAGCCAAGGTTGACATTAACACTTAAAATGAATTGAATCGTGTTAAATTTTCCCAAGGCAGAAGGTCCGAGGACCTGGCTTAGCCAATGTTAACATTAACACTTAATAGGAAATAGTGACAGAGACTAACATAGTGACAATTACCAGATATAATAAAATCCGAATACAGGGCGCTCACGCTTTCCATTAGTAATAATACCTTTGGAGGTTATTTACATTCCAGGGTCGTTTTACAAGTTTGTTTTCCAAGTCGGCGAGATAATACGACCCTATGCCGGCCACTGAGGTGATACGATAGGGCCCCTCCCACTTTGGTCCCAATTTTCCCCACAATGGGTCCCTAGCAGTTCCGACGACCTTTTCTAAAACTAGGTCTCTCGGAGCGAGAGGCCTAGATCGTACGCGGGAGTCGTACCCCCACTTGAGCTTCTGCTGGTAGCAAGCTAGCCTGACCATAGCGCTTTCCCGCCTTTCTTCCACCAAGTCCAGCCCCTTCAGTAGTATGTCGTCATTAGCGTCTGAGGCGAAAGACTGCGCCCTCATCGTCGAGAACCCCATCTCCACTAAGATCACAGCCTCGGTGCCATACGTCATTGCGAAAAGGGTCTCCCCCGTGGACCTTTACGGCGTGGTTCAGTAAGTCCACAGCACCTGTGGTACCTCATCCACCCATTTGCCCTTCGCATCATCTAGTCTCTTCTTGAGTCCATTGACTATCGACTTGTTGACCACTTCGGCTTGCCCGTTCCCCTGCGGGTAGGCTGGAGTGGAGTACTTGTTTGTGATGCCGAAATCCTCGCAATACTCCTTGAAGGCTTTGCTGTCGAACTGCAGCCCATTGCCCGAGATGAGAACACGTGGGATCCCAAATCTAGTGATGATGTTCTTCCAGATAAACATCTTCGCGTCCGCGTCCCGGATATTCGAAAGTGGCTCGGCCTCTACCCACTTAGTAAAATAGTCTGTCCCGACAAGTAGCCAACGCTTGTTGCCCGCCGCCCTTGAAAACGGTCCCACTATATCCAAGCCCCATTGCGCAAACGGCTAAGGGCTGACCAAAGGATTAAGAACACCACCCAGCTAGTGAATGTTGGCGGTGAACCTTTGACATTGGTCGCATTTCCTCGCATACTCCTGTGCCTCTTGTTGCATATTCGACCACCAGTACCCTTGAGTGAGGGCCCTGTGAGCTAGTGACCTTCCGCCCGTGTGGTTGTCGCAAATTCCCTCATCCAATTCCTCCAAGAGCTGCTCCGTCCCTTCAGGGTGCACACATAGCAGGTAGGGCCCCGAGAAGGAGCGTTTATAAAGCTTTTCATCCTCGGATAACCAGAACCGAAGAGCCTTCCTGCGGATCTTGTCGGCCTCAGTCTTCTCCTCCTACAGTGTGTCATGTTTAAGGAAAGACACTCTGGGGTCCATCCAACTGGGTTCTGCTCTGACTTGTTGGACCCGGATGGCCTGACAACCCGGACTGGATGGCCTGAGCAGATCCTCAACGAGAATGACTCGAGGAAGGCCCTGTGCCGAGGAGGTTACGAGCGTGGCCAGTGAATCTGCGTGGGTATTTCCACTTCTGGAGATATGTGACAGTGCAAAGGATTCGAACCTGGCTTACAAATGCTTGGCGTGGGCTAAATACTCTCGCATTCTCGGTTCTCTGGCCTCCAAATTTCCTTCCACTTGGCCGACCACCAGTTGTGAGTCCGAGAACGCTCGCACCGCCTTTCCCCCCATTTTTCGAACCATGTCCATGCCCACTAGCAAGGCTTCATATTCGGCCTCATTATTGGTAGCTGGAAACGCTATCCTCAAAGACTTTCAATGAAGACCCCCTCCGGAGATATTAAGACTATCTCAGCGCCTGAACCTCTCTGGTTGGAGGCGCTGTCTACATAAGCTTCCCATACTGGAGGCTCCTCGCACGAGACCAAGCCGACTTACTTTCCCCCCAAGCTACACCCCCTAGCCCTTCTTCTAGGGAATGCTCAGTGAACTCCGCCACCAGGTCGGCCAGGACTTGCCCCTTCACGGATATGTGAGGTAGGTACTTGATATCAAAGGCCCTCAAAAAGGATCCCCATTTGGCGATCCTGCTGGAATAGTCGGCACTCCGTAGCATGGATTTAAGTGGGAGTTGGGTCAGCACGACGACCGTATGAGATTGAAAATAGTACGGGAGCCTGTGCGTAATGTGCACCACGGCCAGGACTGCCTTTTCCAGTGGTAAATATCGAATCTCGGCCTCCTGCAGGGACTTGCTCATGTAATAGACCGGTCGTTGTATACCGTCGTCATCCTGTATTAGAACCAGGCTAACGGCGTGGGCGGCCACAGCTAGGTACGCAAACAGCACTTCGTCTGGATCAGGGCGAAACATAACGGGCGGCCGAGAGAGGTATTCCTTCAGCTGCTGGAAGGCCAAGAAGCACTCCTCGGTCCATTCGAATCCCTTCCATTTGTTCAGCAGTTGGAAGAAGGGTCGGCACCTGTCCGTGGATCGGGAAATGAACCTACTAAGGGCGGCCGTCATCCCGGCCAGCCTTTGGACCTCCTTCGGGTTCCAATATGGTTGCAGGTTACAGATTGCGGAGATCTGTTCAGGGTTGGCCTCAATACCTCTGTGTGTAAGCATGTAGCCTAGGAATTTGCCAGACCCTATGCCGAAGGTACATTTGGAGGCATTCAGGCGCAACTTGTGCCCCCGCAAAGTCTGGAATGTGTTGCCCAGGTCGGCCACATGCTCCGATATGGCCTGCTTTTCATAACCATATCGTCTACGTATACCTCGACGGTTTTTTCCAATTGCGCCTCGAACATCCGAGTCATCATCCTCTGATAGGTAGCCCCTGTATTTTTCAGGCCGAAGGGCATCACCTTGTAATGGTAGTTACCAGTGGGGGTCACAAAAGCGATTTTCTCCTGGTCTTCTAGAGCCAAAGGTATCTGGTGGTACCCCTGGAAGGCGTCCAGGAAACTCATGCGAAGGTGGCCGACCGTTGCGTCTACCAGCTGATCTATGCGAGGCATCGGGAAGGGGTCCTTGGGACAAGCTTTGTTCAGATCCGTGAAGTCCACGCATACTCTCCACTTCCCACTTTTCTTCTTCACCACGACTGTGTGCGCCAACCATTCGGGATAGAACACTTCCTTGATAGCCCCAGCTTTCTTAAGTTTAATGACTTCCTCCTTAATGGCCTCGGAATGCTCTGCGGAAGAGCGCCGAGGGGGTTGCTTCTTCGGTCATGCCACCGGGTTGACGTTCAGGTGGTGGCATATAAAGTTTGGGTCAATTCCGAGCACCTCATGCTTGTCCCATGCAAATACGTCGAGGTTCCTCTTCAAGAACGTAACCAACTCTTCTCTTTTTTCAGTCGGCAGCTGAGCCCCAATCTGGAAGAACTTCTCTGAGTCATTGTCTATGAGGACCCTGTCTAACCCCTCACACGCGGGCTTCTCTGCCACTGTTCCTCTAGTGGAGGCAGAAGAGGCTAATTGCTACGAAGCCAGAGTAGACGGAGCTGAGGGTTCAGGGTCCGGCCTACACAGAACTGCGGCGGTTAGGCACTGTCTCGCTGCAGACTGACTCCCAATTATTCCTCGACTTGGCCACTGAAAGGGAACTTCACCTTAGAGTGGAGAGTGGAGGAGACAGCCCCTAGGGCGTGCAGCTAAGGTCTCCCCACAATGGCCGTGTAAGGGGAGTAGGCATCCACTACGATGAAATCCACTTCTACCACTACTAGACCTGATTGTACAGGCAATCTGATCTGCCCCTTGGGGATCACTACCTTTCCCTCGAAGCTCATCAGTGGCGAGTCGTAGGCCGAGAGGTCCTCTTCCCTCAAGTTCAGCCCCTTGTACAGGTCGGGGAACATGATGTCTGCACCACTTCCCTGGTCCACCATCACCCTCTTTACATCGTATCCCCCAATCCTCAGCATTATGACTAGGGCGTCATCGTGGGGTTGGATGGTCCCTTCCTTGTCCGCGTCCGAGAAGGCCAGTGTGGGCGGCGCATTTCCCTTAATCTTCTTCAGCTCAGAGCCAGAGCCCTCATCATGGGCTCGCGCCACAGACATCACCCTGGAAGGGTGCGAGCCGGTCCTCCTAGGAGCAGCGAGAATGACATTGATGGTTCCTAGAGGAGGTCTCGGGGTAGGGTGGCCCTGGATTGCCATCCCAGGGTGTTCTCTCTGCCCCTCATGCTGATGCACGAACTGCCTCAACTTTCCCTCCTTCGTCAGCTGTTCTAGGTTGTATCGTAAGCTCTTGCAGTTCTCTGTTGTGTGGCCGCTCTCTTGATGGTACTGGCAGTGGAGGTTCTGGTTACGCTTCGCGGGATCGCCTATCATTTTGCTGGGCCATCTGAAGTAGGGCTCGTAACGGATTTTCTCGAATACCCGCTGTATTGGTTCACGAAATACAATGCCGACCACCTACGTTGTTGTCTGACGAGGTTGCCCCATGAATTACCTCCTCGGCCTACTGTTGCTGTATCTGTCCGACCTGAAATCCCTCCTCTCTTGAGGGATAACCTTTGCCTTAGCCTTGACCTGCAATTGATCCTCCTCCACCCGTGTGTACTCGTCGATGCGGTCCATGAGCCGACGCACGCTCTTGACAGGCCTCCTGGTCAGTGACTTCCTCAAGTCATGCTCGTTTGGAAGGCTGACCTTGAAGGTGCTTATAGCAATTTCGTCGAAGTCCCCATCGATTTCGTTGTACATCTCCCAATATCTGTCGGTATATGTCCTGAGGGTCTCTCCCTCTCTCATGGCCATGGACAACAGTGAATCCAGAGGCCGTGGGACCCTGCTGCATGTGATGAACCGCGAGCTGAATGCCCTAGTGAGCTCCGCGAAAGAATCGACAGAGCCCGCCTTCAGGTCGTTGAACCATCTCATCACGACGGGTCCCAAGCTGGAAGGGAAGACCTTGCACACCAGGACCTCATTCTTTGAGTGCACCGCCATTCTCTGGCTGAAGTGGCTCACATGTTCTACTGGGTCCGTCCTTCCGTTGTAAATTATGAAGGTTGGTTGGGTGAACCGCCTTGGGAGTTTTCCCTTCTCAATCCTCTGAGTGAAGGGTGACTTGGAGATCTGGTGGAGCGCCTTGCTCAGTGCATTGTTGGCCAGGCCTCTGGAGGATGCCCTCTTATCCCTAGGTTGGCGATCTTGTCCGTCCTCCTGGGAAGAGGACTCACCAGGGGAGGTCTTCGACCTGGAGCTGTCCGAGCTACTGCTAGCATCCGCTGAGGACTAGCCTGAAGTTGAAGGCGTGCGCCTTCGTTTCTCCCGACGCAACTTCCTTCTCAGATGATCAATCTCCCTTTGCAGGGTCTCAACGCTTTTTTCGCGGGAGGGT
Organism: Castanopsis chinensis; assembly: GCA_032878915.1. Classification (NCBI taxonomy): domain Eukaryota; kingdom Viridiplantae; phylum Streptophyta; class Magnoliopsida; order Fagales; family Fagaceae; genus Castanopsis; species Castanopsis chinensis. Next base: position 426,236 of record JAVQMG010000060.1, read on the forward strand.
TTACTTCCTTCGCGTGCATGGCTCCTCCCGCGCGTACATTCTGTGCACACACTGGCTTCGCGCTCTCTCTCTCCCGCTCTAACCGCACAAATTGGTCCTCGCGCTGGGACCCCCTAGACTCCGCATGATGTGAACCTGAACCTTCCATGATACTTCCAGTCCCTTTTGTCAAGGCTTCCCACAGATGGCGCCAATTGTAAGGACACAAAGTTGGCCTTGGGCCCAAATGCGTTACCGGGCTGGCCCAAGTGGCTTATACAATAGAATTTGTAGAGAATGGGCTTAAAGCCTAGACTTCCTCAGGCTCTAGAAGACTACGGGGTAAGGGTTAAGTCTGTTGCTGGTGTGCTAGGAGTTGGGGGTGCACCTCTGCCTCTCCTCGGACGTGTGTCGAGGAGCCTATGTCCAGACTTTCCTTCTCTTTTCTGAGAGAGAGAGATAGAGTCTTCTTTCCTTTGAGAAAATTCAGATCCCCCTGGCTATGGACACCACTCCATTATTTATACTCCCCATCCCTGGTGCCCACCTGTCTTTTCATTGGAAATGCTCCCCTATGCTTGTAAGGTTGTCCACCGTCTCCTCAGAAGTCATTTCTCCATTAATGCGGCCAGGCAGGTAGGTGGGAGGCCTTTAATGCGGTGGTAGCAGCTTTATGCAGTGCACGTTCCACTTGTCCTCCTCCTCGGCGTCCCGTGGGAGTTCCGTGTGACTTATTGAGCTTCAGTAGCTTCCCCATTGGCGTTATGTCGTATCTCTCGGCTCCTGCCTTCGTTGTCCGAGGCCATATTCTCCTCGGACTCTCCCAAGCGGGCAATGACCTGATCGATAGGCCTCTGGGCCTTCGGGTTTTGGTGATCTCCCCCCTCCCCGTGGCGTCATGGGCGGACTGTTGTCCTCGGACCAGGCCCAAGGCCCACACAACCATTTGACGTTTTTGCCCCCACAAAACCCATTTGATATATGTGTTTAAACGACAGTTTTTAATTTTTTTTAAAAATACGTATGAGTAAAAAAAAAGTATAAAAATATATATAAACATGTGTAAAACATGTCCTTCCATACATGGCAACTCTCTGACAAAAAAAGTACTAGATTTGTCGGATTTCAATCATTCATAACCAAGACCCACCTTACCAAAACACATAAGGCCACCACCACTACTATTCAAGAAATCCACTACAAATCCTTACAAGTTAACACAACACAGAACCACTAAATTATTGTTGAACGTACTCCATCGAAGACACCCCAAAATCCCATTAGCCACCAACATGCATTGAGCCCCAATCAACAGCCTAGATTCCAAACCGCCTAATTTCAAATTTAAAAAGATAATAAGACTATGATTTTAGCCTGAAGTTTAACTTTAAAGGATGTTTTTGCTTTTAAGAAATTTCTATTGATATTTGCTAATTATACTCTAGTAGCTACTCTATTGACATAAAGAAAGAATTGTGACTGTGTGACATAGCTTAAATATTAATTGGTGGCCCAATATTTTTCCCAAAAGAAGAAAAAAGTTGGTGGTACCTTCATTTCGATTTTTTATGGCATGCACAACCTTTTCAGCCACGAGGGCTGGCCTCAACGGCCCTGTCATCTATACCCACTTATTATATCATCAGTTAATGGAATGGAAGGGGAGGCAGAGTCGAGTGTTAGCCACATACAAACTGTAATGACATCAGGTTGAATATATGGCATGGGTTGTGGTCCATTAGTACTAGATAGCCTTCATTAATTGCATGGTGGGCCTCACGGTCATTGACGAAAGCTAGGAAGATGAGTAATGTTGGACATACAATATTTTTCACTTTTATTTATTTATTTATTTATTTATATAATTAATAATTCTATATATTATGATTTGAATAACCCTGACCCTCACATCAGGGTAATTGAACAAATTGTTATGGGAGTTTGGGAGGGAGAGGTTCTTTGTTCGAATTCTGTAATAGGAAGCTCTCAGTTTATGTGCATTAGCATTTTTGATGGATTGAACGCGTAGTTATAACTCATCTTAATTTCCTGCCTTCAAATTTAGGTAGCCTTCCTCTACCTACTTTTTAGAGTTCAAAATATGTACTTTAGTGGTAAATTTATTATTATGTAATATGAATTATCGGGATTAGAATAATATCACTTTTACTTGTTATTTATAATGCATGAAACACCATTTGTTACACCATTTTGAAATATGTTGTGAACTCACAACATATACTTCTATATTTCTACCAAAAAAACATATACTTCTATTTCTTTTAATATTGACTTGGTGGGCCAATTAAAATAAGCAAAGAGAGCAGAATCTTTTAGCAGCAACGTCACGAACTTTCCACCTATGTTACGTGTAGCTAGATTCAATTACAATCCCTTGGCTTATGTGCACTAATGCACTAGAAAATAAAAATTATTAACCCCCCCCCCCCCCCCCCAAAAAAAAGAAAACAGTGTATAATGCCTTTTTTATTATGGCACGCATAAAATATATATTTGTCCATCTTCTTGTATTGCAAATTGATGGGTGCCACACACATCCCATGTGCCTCAATTTCAAATCCGAAACAATCTTAGAATGTGGGCTGTACTGAATTTAGAACATTGTCTTTTTCACTTGCTTAAATTAGTGTGCTGAGACTGACACTAGTCTATAAGAAACAAATAGCAATCGATGTTTAAAATTTAAATTTCTTGCCAAAAATAAGTATAAAAATAAAATGAAGTTTGCACCCTCATTTGGAAACTTAGGACTTTATATATATATATATATATATATATATATATAAGATATAATTTTTACTTTCGTTTAATCTAAGTGTGTATATGTGTAAAACTCTATTCTGAAGACTTTAACCTCGGCTTTTGCCCTCCACAAGTATTAATACTTGTAGAGTGACCACTGTACCAAGGAGGAGTGGTGGTAGAAACTCAGGACTTAGGAGGATGGCAATCAAACACAATAATGGAACCGATTGATTGGTAGCCTAATATTAGTCCCAGATTTATGATGCTATATCATCGACTCACCTAGTTTGAGTGAGTGGAAACAACTTGCACGAAAATGAAAAAGGTTGGCAACTCCCTTAAATATGCATAAAATGACTCGTCAGTCTTTAAAGAAACTAAAGAATTATCCTTTGTAGCTCTGCCTTTTTCTTCAATGCACTTCTTGTCTACATTGCATTCATTAATTGCTTATTAGATTTCTGGATAGAATGTGTAAACGAAGTGAAAATTTTGAGATCACGACAAATTAATTAATGAGAGTTAACATTTAAAATTTTGAAATGCCTACATAAAGCCAAATATGTTTTTTTTTTATTTTTTCCTAGCTAGAATATGAATATGGATCATAACAAGTAATATATGAATCATATACGGAAAAATATAATCACTGCACATAACTTGCAAGGCTTAGCTAGATTAGATACACAGGTCTCATACATACTGCCAGTATTATTACTTCAAGCTGGGACCGGTCAGTGATGAGGACCATATAAGATTGGAATCAGAACAGAGTTTGAGCTACGTTATCAGTCTGGCCAACATTTTTGTCCACTAGAATGGAAAGTCATTTGTAAAACTTTGCTTCGTATGTACTCGGAGTTGCATGCCTAGCTTGCATTATTATCATCAGTCCTTCTCGATACTCACTTGCTCAGCAGTCCTGACATGTTCCCTTCTCGGTGGCCACCAAAACTTTGTACATTTTTAACCAAAACTTTGGAACAGAAATACATAATTATATTGAATAAAACCATGCCCACAATATTTCCAGAAATTTTTGACAACAAAAACTAGATAACACTGTTAATGGTAAATAAATAAAAAGGTGCAATTGTATATCTCAATATCAGAATCAGTGCAATTTATTAACAATAACATTTGCGGTGAAATTATTATCAAATTGTTGTATACATAACACTATGTAAATTACATTTATAGAAAATTTTTAAGTAGTATCAATGTATGAAGAATAGTTTTTCCTCTTCTAATATTCATAATAAACTTCACCATGAATTTAATGAATTGAACTTAATTTAAATGTGAGAAGAAACAACATCACCCAAACATCTCTTCCCTCTTAAATATCAAATGGGTTCGAATCTCACACTCATATTCTGATATACTACTACTACAGTACTATAATATACCCAGGTAAACTGGCCAAAATGGCCAAATACCATGTTTTTTAAAATTTTTTAGCCAGATAACACTGTTTCGGAACTATATGGTGATCTACCACTTTTTCCAGTACTCGAGCTCCCCAAACTCGAGTACTGCATTCTATAGTTCCACCGTGGCATGCTGACATGGCATTTAGGATTTAAAAAATGCCACTTAGTACTCGAGTTCGACAAACTCGAGTACTGTGGTTTGGTACCCGAGCCCCCCAAACTCGGGTAGCAACCTGGGCTGGCTTGAATTTCATGGCAATTAGTACTCGAGCTTCGTGGACTCGGGTACTAATAACACAGTACCCGAGTCCATGAGGCTCGAGTACCAGTGGTTTAAAGTTCCCTTGTACTCGAGTCGGTTGAACGCGAGTACTGTTTCCAATTTGAAATTTACCCACTAAGCTTACTCTCATCACTCCGTCTCTCAGTCTCCCTCTCACTCTAACTCTCCCACACGCTCTCAATCTCCCTCTCAATGTCGCTGTCGCTCTCATCTCAGTCTCTATCTCGCTCTCATTTTCAGTCTCGCTCTCGCTATCATCATTCCCCGTCTCGCTCTCATTTTCAGTCTCCCTGTCGCTGTCGCTATTATCATCATTTTCGGTCATCATCTAGCTCTCATTTTCAGTCTCGCTCTCGCTCTGTGCGCTTCGTCTTGCTCACGCTCTCTCCTCTCACTCTCGGGCCGCATCTTCACAAGGTATGTCTCCTTTTCTCAATATTTGTTTGAGCATTGGGTATTTGTGGGTATTTGTGGGTATACGAAAGTGGGTATTTGTGGGTATTTGTGTGGCTCCGTATGTGGGTAATTGTGGGTATACGTATGTGGGTATTTGTGTGGCTCCGTATGTGGGTATTTGTGGGTATACGTATGTGGGTATTTGTGGGTATATGTGGTCTGAACCATGAACCCGAATATATTTAACGACATATATGGCTATATCAGTTTATAAGAAGTAAAAATGAGAAATGACAACAAAAAAAATCAGCTGTGGTGACTACACTTGAAATAAATAAATAAAAAGGTGCTCTATCAACTTGCAAAATATTACTACAAAGTTCCCACATTTACAATTATGGACTGAATTGGGGTTTATACTCTTAGTGTATTTTTAACCCATCCTTCCTAAGGTACTACTAAATACTCTGCCTCTGAAAATTAAAGATTACAAAACAAGCTCATCCCGGCAACACTCTGAACATGACCTAGAAGTCTCTTTTTTTTGGATAGGTACTATCTACATAATTATATGAGACATCAAAAGATTCAACACAAACTAAATTAAAAAATTTTCAAGATGCATCATCACTAAACAAGATATTTTCAATTTGAATTTATTGTGGTTGAGTACATGAAAAACCCTCCACAATACAACCAGCCACCATGGATTGACCAAGGGAGGTCAGCTCTACTATATTTGTATTCGTTCATTTTAATATCTAATGCAAGTGGCTTAGGAATGAGGCCATAAAATGTATCTCCTTTCTTTGTGTGTGTGTATATATATATATATATATATATGTGTGTGTGTATATGTGTATATGTATTAAACTGAGTGCTTATGGGTATTTGATGAATATGCTAATGGGCCAATCACCTTTAATTTATGCCAGATATGGACCCACATCGAGCGGGACCCTTTATAGGGACTGTCTTGACGAGGCAATCTTTGCATTGTTCAAGTTTGCTTTGGGATGCTCCTTTGGCAGGCGAGGTATGCACTAGTGTCGAAAATTGTAGTCAATAAATAATTGTTCAAGATTTTGGGCATTTATGTTTGAAGTGTAATTATTACGTGTAATTATTAAGTCGAAGCTGCTTTGTTCGCAGGAAGTGCCAGGGGTACTGACTTGTCGCCACCGAGATAAAGGTCTATTTGAAGGTGGGTTAGATCCCCGGATTGCCACTTATATCACAGATGCGGGGTTAGATGGGCTACTTCGAGTCCCACATATGGACCTTGACCATGCACTGATCACGGCCTTAGTAGAGAGATGGCGGCCAGAGACACACTCATTCCACTTGCCCCATGGTGAGATGACCATCACGCTACAAGACACAGAGGTCATCATGGGGGTACCTGTACATGGCTTGCCGGTGGTGGAATTTACCCATATGGATCATTGGCGTGACTTGTGCATGGAATTGCTAGGTACGGTCCGTCCACTGGAAAGACCAGTCGGTACAAAAAAGAACACTGCAGTGTTGGAAGGGCCAAGGATAAAAGCCAAATGGCTCGAGGAGCAGTTTAGCAACCCTCTCCCTGCTGACGCCACTGAGGAGCTTATGCAGCAGTATGCTCGGTTTTACATTACTCCAAATATTAGGTAGTATGTTGTTTATGGACAACTCTGGCGAACGGCTCTCAATCATGTATCTACAATTTTTCAATCTAATTAGCAACGGAAAGAATTATAGTTGGGGTAGTGCAGCACTAAGTTGGCTATATAGACACCTCTGTAATGCATCAGAGAAGACAGCCAAGCAAATTGGCGGTGCGCTGCTGTTAGTGCAGTTGTGGGCATGGGCGAGGTTTCCACACATATGTCCTGTGATGAGGCATCCACAGCAGGCACTGCCCCCAAGTCCACTTGCTATCAAGTATGTAGGATCTTAGGTAGTTATCGTTTTACATTTACGCATTAAGTTTTTTCGCATGGGAATGATCTAAGTAACTAATATGAAGGTTATGTGTGTGTGTTGTTTGGTAGATGGAAAGGGGCTAAGATAACAACTGACCATCCAATGCACGTCCTACGCGCCTATCGTGTGTTGCTTGCTTCGCTAAGGCCAAATCAGGTATCGTGCCTTACCTTACACCATTTTAATGACTATGGCATGTATTGTTCACATTCGTTACACATTTTTTTTTTTTTAATTATATTGTTAATATGGTTGTTTGCATATGTTGGATCATTGTAGATTGTCTGGGAGCCATATAGAGATTACTTGGGTTCCCTGCCTGCATATTGTACTGCAGGGCAACACATATGGAGGTCCATCGTGCCGCTCATACATTTTTGGGTGGTTGAAGGCCATCACCCTGAACGTGTTCTCCGACAATTTGGGATGAAGCAAGGCGTACCGGATAATGTCGATACTTCAATTGAACTTCACAAGATAACACTTCAGGGCAAGCATGAAAAAAATTGGGTTCAAGAACATGCCACTCATATTGCTAGATGGGCTGCGCACGCCACAATTGCCGAAGCACCACCCTTTCATGGGGTAATGAGTTACAATGACGAATATATGGTGTGGTATCGTCCCATCACTGTTCGGCTTATTACAAAAGAGACCTCGTACTGGGACACTTTGGTAAGTTTACGAAGACCGTTCTGTTATAAACGTACCTCGCTTTGTATAGTTTAGTTCCAAGTCCTAACACTACTGTTGTATACTTGTGACAGGTTGAATCACAGTTGAGGATTATGGCAAAGTTTGAACCAGGGTCTGAGATCTACACTGACTGTATTAATGCCTTGCAATCTGTTGAAGAGATCGGTCGGTTGACCTTGGATGATGCACGCACTGTGGGCAACACATGTGAACCAGCTGTAGGGCGTGGTCGGCAAGCCCGTGGACGTCGTGGGCATGGAGGTCGTCAATCTAGTCAGCGTTAGACATCTACACAGCGTCCCACAACTAGTCGACGGCGCACATATGGTGGGCGTCACACACCCGTGCATGACCACACCATAGAGGAGGCAAGTCAGACATCAAATGAAATGTGTTTGGACACTGGTTATGACATGGAGTCCATGGCACAAGTGGATGATGCGGGTGATGGAATCATACAGCGCAGCGGAAGGAAAAAAAAAAAAGGACAAACGGATCTACTTCATACATAAAGGTTAACATGTACTATTTAAGTTTCAGAATATAAGAACAAGAGAGTGTACCTTGGAGCGGTGAATTTCAAAACTTGAAGATGAGAATCACTTGGGAATACTTTCAATCTTCACTCCAATTCCACTAACGCCCAAGATGTGTGGTCTCTCAATCAGTTCCAAAGGGAGAATGTCAAAAAGTATGTAACACTTTTTACACCACTTCACAAGAGTGTTCATACAATTTTCTATGAAATCTCTACAGAAAAATTCTGTGTGTTTCTCCTTTTGTATCTAACTGATTATCTAATTGGGCCGGCCTTTTGGGCCTTTCCAATTGGGCTTAAGTGTGTGGCTTGGAGTGGGACCAAAAGGGACCAATAAGACACTAGCTTCAATGGGCCTTGGGCTTTTCTGTCAACTCTTGACAAGTCCAAAGTTACCATTAACTATATTTAATACCACTATATAAATATAGTTGCACTCTAGGCCTTATTAATAAATTATATCCCAAGACTTTATTATACATGCAACCCCTTCATAAAATATTCATAGTAACACAAAGTCATGAAAGCAGACTGCCACTTTGTTTATTACTACATCTTAATTCATTGAGTACCCGGTTTAATTCTTTAAGTTATTCATCATATATTTATGAAATCCAATTCCATAAATATATACTTTAGTAACTCCTTACTAAAGTGGTTAGGTCTAACTCTCTGAATAACAAACCCATTAAACTTATCTTAAAGGAATATTTTGTATCTCCATTAAGAGACTATGAATTCCATCTTGAGAATATATGTTCCATCAACACTAAATGTGGCTGCCCAACATACTGAGATTTTGACCGTTACTATAGATCTCACTCTTGATATATCAAAGCAACCTACACTTCATGATCAGGTCCATTATCCTCTCAGGATTAAGAGTTCATGCAAATATAAGTCATGAGTTCATTATTCAATTGACAGTCGTTAGGAGAATAATAAATCTCACGTCGGTCCAGTTCAATATGTCTTAACTCTTAAAACATATCAACATATTAACTAGAAATCTCCATTTCCATGATCAAGACAAATCATCTTAGTTGATATGTTATAGTCTTCGCAGATGAAATGCCCAATTTCATCACCGACTACGAACTATAATTCTGAGTTTACAAAGAACTTGTGATTTATATTTTCTGTGACTAAATCACATAAATCACATACTATGCATCTCATGGACTATATGATAATGTCCCAATATTCATGTTACCAATATTTTCAAATAATAATACAACTTTATTAACCAAAACATTAAGTCATACATAATGTCTCACATAATAAAATACATAGCATCATACAACAGGATTTAAGGACACATATCCCAACAGCGGGTCCATCCCATACGTTTGTCCATGATGATACCTACCCACTCGCATCCTCTCCCCCACCGACCACCAACACTACCCCCGCAGATGTATGTGGTAGACATGAGATGAGATTCATGCCCACCCCTGGTCTACCCACCCCTGATGCCATCCAAACACAGATAACGACCCCCCCACCTGAGACTTCACACAGTGAGGATCGGGGGCTTCCCACCCTTGGTGCCATCCAGACAGAGATACCCACCCCCTTACCAGAGGCTTCACACATTGAGGATCGGCCGCGAAGGCCACAACGGACACGGACACATCCTCCTGACTGTGGGACTGGACATGGTACTTGCCTTCTTATACCTTCGTCATCTATGCATCTTTTTATGGTTAAATGCCCCTATTTATTAGTATTTGCTTGTGTTCTTTTCAGGCAAGGTGAGACCAGTCAAGGAACCAGTGAGGAGAAGAAAACGGGGATGATTTTCTAAGTTCAATTCTTGAAAGGCTTTTGAGTAGGTTAGGACGGCACTTGTCAAAACGGAAAGAAAGTGTTAGGGACATCGAAACTACTGCACGGTTGCAGAATTTGCTAAAGATCTGTAATTAGTTGATTTCAATGTGTTGCATTAAGCCAAAAATTTTGTACTAAATGTTAGGTTGTTAAGAAGTAACATATTCATAAAATGAGTGTAGCTGAAGTGAGAGTTGTAAGATGGATAAGTGGAAATACGTGGAAATACAATTTTCAAAATGAAGAAATTAGCTTCAAGATAGGGGTGGTACCTATTGATGAAAAGATGATGGTTTTTGTCATGTGTAGAGGATAGCAATTGATGCATTGAAGAGAACTGGAGCAGCTGCCATGGAGCAAATGCACAAGGCAACGTGAGTAGCCTTTCAATAGAATTCACTATTCAGTACAATTTACTATTGCTGGTCCATCACTGCAAGGTTTTTATTTTTTATTCTCTTGTTCATTGTTATCAATGTTATATTTCATTGTATGCGTTTAAATTGAGGTTCGCGCGGTTCAATTCTTTATTTGTTTTTAGTTTTTACTACTTGCTTTCCCTACCATTACTCAGTTTTTATAAGCAAAAAGTGAGTTTTCCGTGAATTTAGGCTTCCAAGGTTTATTTTTTTCTTCATTCCTTGTTATTAATCTTATATTTAAATTTAGGTTTGGCGGGTTGGTTCTATATTTTTATGTTATTAAAAAGAAAAAAAGTGGGCTTTCTGTGAATTAAACATGGGTTTCTGATGACAGAATAGAATGTCGTTGGATGAGAACACTTGCACGCAAGCTATAAAGCTGTTCAAAGAGACCAAACACCTTGTACAGACTAATGTTTCATCTTTTGGCAAAGGAATGGTCTGTATTATTGGTTTGTATTGTCCCGTAAATGTGAAGATAAGGTGAGGAAAGGTCTTTATGTGAACTAACAGAATTGCGTTTTGTCTGTACCAGCTTGATGAAGCAGAAAGATTTTGGTTTGCTTTTGTTCTGTTTTCTATTAAAAGGCTAAATGAGAAGAATGGGGATAGTGAGCAGCAAGGGTCTGATGATAATGGATATACGTTATGCCAGATATTGAGAGCTGCGAAGCTGAAGTATGTTTCTGATAATTCAAATTTCCTTTATTTTGTGATCGATTGCTTTTTTGTGCTTCGGGGTCATCCTCATATTTTTGTTTTTCATCGCATTGTGGACTTCTTCAAGGAGCTTCCTCAGTTTGTTGTCAAGGCTGGTCCAACTTTGAGTAATGTATATGGTGCAGATTGGGAGAATAGACTTGAGGTATTGGGGTGACAGCAATGTATGCCTATAATTAAAAAAAAAATATTGTTTAAATATGTGTCTGTTTATTTGGGCTTTTATTCATGATTTTGTTTTCATTTTTCTCCAATCAGGCAAAAGAGATGCAGGCTAATTTTGTGCACTTGAGTCTGTTTATTTGGGCTTCTTTTTCATTTTTTCATTTTTCTAGCTGGATGTTATTACTTTCCTTAAGTTTGAAAATGATAATGACAGGTATAAACGCAGGAGCATCAAAGAATTGCACAAGATGCTACAGAGGTGCAATGAACAACTTCAACAGTTCAGCCATGTAAACAAGAAAGATCTTGACCAGTACGTAAATTTTACAGAGCAACGAATTTTGTCACTCCAGAAAAGGCAAGCTGAACTGGATGCAGGTGATGAGGTATTATTCTGGAATTTCTATACACAAATCTCTTAATTATAACATTTTCTTTAAATATGAACTTCAGATATGCTTTTCTGAAATTCTGCAGAAAATTAGAGAACTTATATCTGTCTTAGATCAACGCAAGGATGAATCAATAGAATGTACTTTTAAATGTGTTGCTAGGCATTTCCGAGAAGTCCTTTCTGAACTTCTACAAGGTGGCCATGGCCATTTGGTTATAAGGTTTTTTCTGTGAAAGTTTTAGAACTAACTCGTAAATTTTCATTTTGGATCAACTGTTAATTTTCTAACCAAGGCAGAAAGATTTATTTGAACTTTCTGCTTATAGTTTGAAGATACTTCATTTTTTTAGGGGTCAAAAACTTTAGTGGATTATGAATGTCAATGAGCATAGGGAGAAAAATTTTAATTCATTGTCTCATTAGAAGCAACACTTTGCAAAATTACTTCTCATGATCTTGTTGATGGTTGGAGGAATACACCCCCACCCCCCAATTTTAGTTCTATCTCAATTTCTTGTTCTCTTATTGGTCTGATCATTTTTTTTTCTTTCATTTTTTTAGTGGGATAAACATCCAAGATCAATATTTGAAGCATTTCTTTTGTTGCTTTCACCATACGCACCTCACATGGCAGAGGAGCTTTGGTTACGTCTAGGACACTCAACATCACTCGCATATGAGCCCTTCCTTAAGGTATTATTTTGTTATCTTTTAAAATTATTTGGAGTTTTGAGTGGCCTATTAATTTAATTTTCCAATATCTTCTAATTCTTAATGGCCTTCAGGATACTTTCTGATTAGCCAATATTCATATATTGTGGAATAAAATTATAGGTTTTGAGTATTTAGGTGTCCTCATGATTATATTGTATAGCTGTCATTCCATGCCTCCACCTAATATTTGTTTAGCCATCGCCATTCCTTCAGCAACTTCTTTCAAGCTTGATGCATAGAGAACTTAAGATAATCTGTCTGGAAGTTGTCAAATATATTTTGTTTTGGGAGATATCTGGCCATGATGATTAATTTTTATCAAAGTGTTGTGATAAACTATTATGATATGGTTGAAAAAATATGCTCCATTTGGGAATAATTCAAATGAACTTTGAGCTGAAGGAAGTTGACTTCTAATTTGAATCTTTGAGTTTCCTTACATCCAAAAGGTAAAAAGTGATTTAGTGATAATGACCATCAATATTCGACTCCCTTCAAACTTTGTCTATAGTGTGGGCTGATTTAACCCGCATGCATAACGCCCCAATAACCATTGATTTTCTTTATTTTTTAGTTGGATCATTAACTGTTGATTTATCATAACTCGACAACTATTGGTAATGTAGGTCAAGTGGAATATTGGAAAATAGAGGGGCAGACGTGCATATATATGCACGTAAAAACACACCACTTTCCTTCTTGTATTCCTTATTCCATCACTTCCCGCGTGCATTCAAATACCCAACCACTCTCAATCTCAATGTCAAACGCACTTCTTCAAAGTTCAATAAGGTAACACCTTAACTTAATACAAATTACGTATACATCTCTTTGTAGTTAAATGATTTGCATAATACCATTTGCTTGTGACTATTTGCTTGTGTTCTTTTCAAATGGCTAGGCATATTGTCTATGTGCACCAGAATAAAGACTCTCCTGCTCTTGGGTTCACTCCACTTGACCCATCTGTTCTTCGGTACATCTCACAATTGCTTTTATTATGAAAACAAAATAATGGCTGAATCTTAGGAGTGCTTTGCTTTAAACTGTATACTTAATCAAATAACTTTTACGTTATTACAATTATTTTTCTAGCATATAATGTTGCTGAAAAAGTCATGTAATAGATCTGTGCATTAACTTTTAGGGCCGCTCTATCAATATTGTTTGTGTAGGTGTGATGCTAATAATGCTGTGCATATTTTGTCCTAGTGTTTGGTAAGCTGCTCTCATTTTAGATTGGGGCAAAGTTTGTGTTATGGTTAGCAAGTCTTAGTGTGTAAAGGCATATGATGAGTAAATATGCTTTTTATTATTACTTCTCCTTGTGCCAATACATAGATTACTCCCTTCCAAATTTAGTTGCAGCAATATTCTACTTCCAAGTTCTTCAGGTTCACCACCAAGAGAGGCCTTAATATTTTTAGCAATTTTTATGCATATTTTTACCTTCATCAGCTAAATTCGTGTGTTTAATTTAGAGTACAAGCTGACAGTAAACATGTGTGGATCTAAGACACATGTTTACTCTAATAGTTTAGTTCATCTACTTGTTAGTATAACTCTTACCATACTTAAAAAAAAAAATGTTTTCTCCTGTAGTGCTTATATTTCGGCAGCAAGAAGAGTGTCTCCCTGTGTCCCAAGGGAACTGGAGGAATATATTGCTAGCGCATATTCCAGCATTAGACAAGAAGAAGCTAAATGTAGTAGTCCCCATTCCTATACAACTGTGACAACTCTGCTCAGCATTCTCCGAATATCAGCTGTAAGTCCTGATCTTGAAAATTTGAAATGGACTTGTACAAAATATTGTTTATTTGTCAAAATGGTGTAATGCTGGCAGGTTATTAGGTCCAGGGATCATCACACTTTAGGTATAGATCATGGTGAACTTTTTATTTTTATTTTTTCTGAAAGCAACTAAATTGATTGGACTGGACATCTGAAAGCGTTGTCCCTCAGGTGGAGCTATAGATATATATGTAAGGTTTAAATGTTTTTTTGACAAACTTGTTTGAATATAGTGGTCGAACAAGCTTTATGTTATTAGTCAAAACTGTTCAATGTCACCCATAGGTTAGAGCCATTGAACAAGCATTGACCAGGGTGGTTAAACTATGTCACCCATAGATTGGAGCAGTAGATAACCATATTGTATGTTCATCACCTGACTTAGTACAGTAACATGAAAAAGACAATAACTTGTAAACAGGCACTAGCTAGACTCTGATTCGCTGATACTGTGGCTCAGAGTGATGTGGATGAGGCACTTAGGTTAATGCAGATGTCGAAGTATATTTTGTACTCAGATGAGCGTCAGAAATCTGGACTGGATGCTATCTCTGATATCTATTCAATATTGCGAGATGAAGCTGCTAGGACTAACAATTGGCCGTGAAATATTCTATTTGTTCACATCAGACGTCACCAAAGATTCTTAACACTTCTGTTCTGTTCTCATCCTCTGTTTTTCCAAACTACAAGTACAAAGGATTTGAAACCCTTTCCTTTTGCAATAAAATCCAGCTCTCGTCAAAAGATTCAAAACTCCTCCATATTTTTTGTTCTGTTCACTCGGAAGAAAAATCAGGTCCAAGTGGCACGCAATTGATGACAGTAAAGTCTATGTTTAGTTCTATATAGCTGATGACAACAAATAGGTAAGCAAAACCAATACCTCTCCACTTCTTTTCTAAGCACATGTACCACTGTGTTTACTTCATACTCGCCCACTTGTAATTTGTACTACTTCGTTGTTGTTGTTATTGTTTTTGTTTTTGTTGGCTTGTTTGTGTAACCAGAATTTATGTGAAATTAATTTCTAGGATGGAATTCAAATCTGTGTCAACTATGTGGTTTGAAACCCTTTGTAAATTTGAAATGTGCATGGCTTCTAGATTTAGGACTCCCATTGATCACTTCTATGCCTTAGTTTTGACGATATTTTTGTGCTTGCTGTTTGGGTTGCAGGCTAATCTCACTGAATGTAGAAATATCATTATCGACGCAAAATCTGGTGTGAGTGGTGCAGGTTAGGATTTTCTCACCTCCTTTCTATTTTTATTTTTATTATAATTCTTAGCTCAATATTCTTGGTGCATTGTTTCATGGCTGTAAATGAAAAAAGGGTAAATTTGCATATGGTGTGAGTTTTGGGTTAGAGGCTGTAAGCATGTTACTTGAGGGTTGGGAGATTTTGGGTGATTTGTGATAATTTTCTGGAGTTGGTTGGGTGATTTGTGTGTGTGTGTGTGTTTTTTTTTTTACTGAGCTGGTTTTTTGGGTTTTTGAGGTATATCAATAAATATTTAAAAAAAAAAAAAACTTAAAATAGAGGTATCCTAGTTTGTGATAATTACTGGGATTAGTTAGTAATAGATAGAATTAGTTGCTTTTGATTGCTGCTTTTGATGAGAGTAGTGAACCTTTTGATGAGAATTAGTAGGTGCTTTGAAGATAATAAGTATTCTATGCCTGGTCTGAAGTTATTGTTGCTCACTGCAGTTTTGGGAGCCTAATACGTTATCAATATGTTGCTCACTGCAGGTGGTACTGTGCAGTTTTGTATATGGCGGTTCTAAACCCAAGCCCAAACAATTGGCCTTGGCTGGTGCCATAGGTAATGATGGTTCTAAGGTTCAGCGTAGTGATAAGTTAGCTACACCAACTAGTGCACCATCTTCTCAAAATTACAATCCCTCGGGGATAAACGTTTGGCATGGTTCACGGCAAGCTGAATTGAGAAACAACCCCCACACCGGTATTGACTTGACGCGTGGATGAAAGTTTGCTGCAACAGACACATGACAATTTTGTATATATGTGTTGTTGTATATTAGGCATTAGGAAAAGGAATCAAATATTTATTTGTATGTGACTTAACTTTGTCTATGGTGCAACTTAGGGAAATGTGTGTTATCAATGGGTTTGTGCTTGCATGAAGTGAACATATTCTGTTCTAATATGTTCATCAAAAAAATATTCTGTTCTAATATATGATTATGACATGCACATGTGAAATAAGTGCGATACCCAGGATAAATGGGATTGTGGATCATGAGAGGATTTGTTTGAATTTGACATTCAAGATCTAATCGTGTAACTTCAAATATAATTACCATGGATTGGAGGTAATCAACCACATAACATAAAGTGCATAGGAGGTTTTCTGTTTTTGGGCTTTTTTTTGTATTTTCGATTGTTTGGTACAGTGCATAAAAGCTTGGTACAATCAGAGCAGACTATTAAGGTTTATACAATTTGTACTTCTATAAACTCGAGAGCTAAAAACCAAAAACAAATAGGTAAACTACAAAAAACTTGCACGCACTACAGCCATACTCGAGTTCAGTGGAGCTGGCTACCAGCACCACAGTACTCGAGTCCTACATACTCAAGTACAACACAATATAATTTCATTGGCAAATTCGTATTTTTAGTTGCTATGGCCAAATTATACTCGAGTTTACTGGACTCGGGTACAAAAAAGTACTCGAGTCCAGTAAGCTCGAGTACCAGGTGGCACACTTATTACACACCAACTTACCCACCAACTTACTGGCACCAACGATCGTAGTAAATGAATGATTAATGGTACTCGATTTCTTTAAACTCGAGTACCTATTAAGAAAACACGCCCACTTCAGCTTTAACCATTTTCAGTATTTCTGTCTTTACCATTTCAGTCCATGTACGAGTTAGAACCTAGAAGCTGGAAGTTACTGTTGGACCACCATCTGCTCTTCTTTCAACAGTGTCAGTGTGTCCATCCACCAACATAACACCTTTTAGTCTACCGTGTTCTAACTAGTAGGTAAAGGTAATGTAGTTAAATGCTTACTTTGATCTGTTGTGTTTGCATTATGAGATTTTTATGCATGAGTTAAGTGCCTTCAATGCTTAGTTTTTATGTTGTGCTTTAATTTCTTGTTTTTTTATGCATGAGTTAAATGGCTTCAAAGTTGTTTTTAGATTGTTGTTCGTATGACAGTTTTATGCATGACTTTCATGTAGTTTTGCAAGCTGTTTCACCATGAAAATAATAATAAAGAAAAAATATATATATAAATTAATTTAATTAATTTTGTTTTATAGAAATAGGAAAATATATATATGAAGCAAATCAACTAGTTGTTACAGAGATACCCACTATCTCTTTATGGTAAGGGCATATATTTAACTATTAATTGAATAATATTTATTTCAAAGAATTTTAGGTATAATTAAATATTATGTGCAATATATTACATACTTAAATTAAATTTTGCCCTAACATAGTTATATTTGTATCCCCTACTTTTTCAATATTAAATATGTACAACCAGTGGTCAAAAGTGTAAATAATAATATGTTACATACTTAAATTAAATAATATGTATGCAATATATTACATACTTAAATTAAATTCAAATACATAGTTTTCCAATATTTGTATCCCCTAGTTTTTGAAGATGAAAAAGACAATAATAAAGAAATAACCTAACATTATTAATTGATATTAATAATAAAATTATAAAAAAACAATACTTGTCATACACTTGCTATTAAAATAAAACAATTAAAATAAAACAATTGTGAAATAAATAAACAATTGTAAAACATCTAATTCATAGTTATTGATGATCAATCATCAAAGTAAGAGATTAATCTATGTACATAAGGTTTAGAGATCTAATTTGATTCCTCAAAATAAATTTAGAAAATAAATTTCATCTTTTCTCTATTCTTTTAATTATTTAAAATTTTGGATTTATGGTAGAAACTCAAGTTTTGAAACTATGAAAATGAAAGAGATGGAGGAGGAAAAAGTAATGGATATGTTAATGCTTTAGTGCCATACAAGATATTATTAGGTGTAATTAGAGCTCCATGGGTAGAACTTCAAACGAGAAAAGAAGGAAATTTAGGTAAGTGAAAAAAGAAAATGATAAAAAGAGTAAATATTGGTGAAGCCCGTGTAAACAACTATAAGGATGTTAGTTTGGTGGCATTTATTTTGTGTTAGATTGTTTAAGGTGGAAGGAGTTGTTTTTGTAACACCAGAAAATTTCACAATATTTTTACAAAAAATTGAGGTGTTGGTACATCATTGGTTAGAATGAAATAAAATAAATTATTATGAGATTCATCTCAACTAAAAATAAGAGTAATGTGAAAATATTGTGAGATTTTGTTGTGTCTGTAAAGTTAATTCAATTGAAAAAATTTGTTATTTTATTTTAGTTACATGTCACATATAGTTTGTTTCGGGAAATTGTTCCTTTGTTTTTCTATTCTATGTCAGGAGCTAACTCACTTTACATAAGCATATATATATAATAGTCTCTTTAGGACGAGAACATATTCTATTTTGCATATTCTATTTTGCTACACTCATATTGCAGTACCATTGTTGGGTTGTTGGACATGAACATGACGTCAGTTTGTGTGGTACTCCATTGCCTTAGTTATATGGTAATAATAAGTCATAACACAATGTTGTTTGAACTTGACTTTTTTTTTTAAATTTTAAAATGTAAATATGATTGTATTTGAATTGTTCTTTTGATTATGGTTCTTAATTATGTCAAAACACTAATGAGTAAGATATTTGTGATTTGATTTTAAAAACCATTATCTGACAATAACAGATTTTATAATTTTTTTTATGAGAGAAATTTTATAAATTGAGTTAAGTAGATTCTTCGTTGCATGGGATATAGTATTAATTGTTTTTATAAATTCAATTATTCAATTATTTATATGTCTATGATTGAGTTTGAATATAAATTTTTTTTATCATAAAGAAAATTGATGTAAGTGGTTATAGATTATGACAACTTTTATATTGTTAATAACAGGTCGGTGATTGATTTTCACTTTTTCTATGTGTATTACGATGGAGAGATGTATTATCATGAGTTGCATGGGTTGTCATACCAAGGCTCGAACCAAAAGCAAAAGTGTGTTAGGGTGAAGCGTGGGATAGGCCTTATGAAATTGCAACGAAGAATATTGAAGGTGATGGGGTTAAACCACTCTACGCATAACATTTCCATTGTGTATCGAGCACCTCAATGGGTTCTAGACAGCCATGTTTTCTACAATTCAGTACAGTTATCGAGTGGCGCCCAAGTGAAGATGATGTGGGAAATTGTTTCACAAATGGTGGTGAAAGGATTCGTTGCTTCAGATCTCTATGTCACAGTTGAGCCCACCGTAGTAGAGGCTGGAGAGGGTTCACAACATGCTGTTTTGGATGGAACTGTAGATGAGCACATTGATTCAATACCATTACAGTCTTATGAAGGGGGTGCAGAAAACACAAGAGATGGGTATGGTAATGAACCATGGCAGACATTTCTCCATACTTCACACATTGAGGAGAAGCAAGGGGCACATGAAGTACATGAAGGAGAGCATTTATCTCATGATGAGTTGCATGGGGGCACATCAGAAAATGAAGATGATCACGGACTTGGTGATGATGCAACCCATATTGATGTTACTAGGGATGACTTCGAGGAGCTCCTAGATACCATGGGTGAACATGAGGATGTTGATCATATTGAGGATGTGGTTGTAGAAGAGAATAGAGACACATGCCCTGGTCCCGATCCTACGCCGGAATGGTTCACCAAAAACACTTGGGATAATATGTTTGATCCATCACCGGTTATGCAAGCGGAAGTATCAAGTTGGACTCCTGGGGAGCAGCCAATGAAAGGAATGGTATTCGTGACTAAATTGGCAGTGCGACATGCGTTGACTTGGTATGCATTGCGACAGAATTTTAGCTTTAAAACTAAGCATTCAGACTCAGAGAGGCTTATGGTTAGTTGTGAGGATGATTCATGTCCATGGTCAGTCCGTGCGATACATTGCAAGGGAGACAATGTCTGGAAAATCGCAAAATGCAAGGGCCCCCACACGTGCGACAAAATACAGAATGCTCATGATGGTCGGATGATTGATTTGGCATTCCTAGCATACGTACTTGAGCGCTATATACGAGAAGACCCTGCATATAAGATAAAGAACTTACGCCACATTGCTTTGGCAGACTTAAAACACGAAGTATCTCACTACAAGGTATTCTTTAACTTGCATTCTTTTTTCAATACAATGTACAGACATCAGTCTTCAGTGAAGTATAAGC
This sequence comes from Castanopsis chinensis, assembly GCA_032878915.1. Classification (NCBI taxonomy): domain Eukaryota; kingdom Viridiplantae; phylum Streptophyta; class Magnoliopsida; order Fagales; family Fagaceae; genus Castanopsis; species Castanopsis chinensis. Next base: position 446,677 of record JAVQMG010000060.1, read on the forward strand.
ATGATATTTTTTTCCCAAAACCCATGAATACCTTATGTTATGAAAAATGAAATTGAAAAAGAAAAGAAACAAAAGAAATAAAGAGAAACGAATATTTTCTTCATCTTATTTAACTTGTATTCATTTCTAACATAATCATTATGGTTCACATACAAGGTTTGGGATGCCAAACAAAAGGCTGTTGCAGCTATATACGGGGATTTTAAGGAGTCTTATGCAGAGTTGCCACGTTTTTTGGCAGGACTTAAAGATGCAAGTCCGGGTACAAAGTATAAGTTAGTAGTGGATGATAATTATGAACGAGGAACCTGTACATTCAAGGCCGTCTTTTGGGCATTTCGTCCATGTATTATTGGGTTCAAGAACTGTAGGCCTGTGATTAGCATTGATGCAACCCACCTCTATGGAAAATATAGAGGGAAATTGATGATTGCAATGGCGACAGATGCTAATAATAAGATCTATCCACTAGCCTTCGCCGTTGTTGAGAGCGAGAGCACGGAGACTTGGGGTTGGTTCTTGTCTTGTATAAGAAGGTATGTTACTAATCGGAGACATTTGTGTGTCATATCTGACAGACACCTTGGGATACAAGCTATCTTCAGAGACACTAATCGAGACTTTTTGCAGCCTCCCATGACAGAACATCGTTACTGCCTTCGTCATCTATGTAGTAACGTCAACACTAGATGGAAAAATGAAACTTTAAAGAATCTAGTTTGGAGGGCAGCAAGTGCTACCCAAGAGCGAAAGTTCAATGCAACCTTCAATTTAATTGAGAATGTGAACCAGGATGCGCACCAATATCTGAAGGATGTACCCAAAGAGAAATGGGCTCTAACTTTCGACAAGGGTTACTGATATGGGGCGATGACTACAAATGTCTCCGAGTGCTTCAATGGTGTTCTAAAGGGTGCTCGTAGCCTACCCATTACGGCAATGGTAAAATACACATGGTTCAAACTAAATGCTTATTTCAATGATCGTCGCAATAAGAGCATAGAGTAGGTGAATTCAGGAAAAAAATGGTGTAAATATGCCTTGGATATATTCATGAGAAATAAGGCGAAGGCGGAGCATCATAGGGTGACGAGATTGAGCGCATAACAACAATCATATCAAGTAGATACACCGCATAATCCAGGAAGTGCTGGACATGGGGATCACACACATGGAGTTAATCTGTTGCAAAGAACTTGCACATGTCAAAAATGGAAACTGTACAAGATACCATGTTCACATGTCATTGCAGTTTGTATTAGGTATCAACATGATGCAGAGCAGTACATTGACCTATGCTATAGCGTGGACGCACTGTTTTGGAGCTATGCTCCCGTTTTCCCTGCTTTGAAAGATAGATTATCATGGCCGGATCCTAAAGAAACTCGAAGGGTCCTCCCTAACCCCCAATTGATCCGGGAGAAAGGTCGTCCTGTCTCAACACGAATCAGGAATGAGATGGACGAGGCCGGGAATCGGCCTAGAACCACACCATGGAAGGAGGGAGGGAGGGAGGAAAGTGCAATGTGGGTTGTGTGACCAAGAGGGGCATAACCGAAGAACATGCCCTATGCGGAACGAGGCCCCGACGAGTGGTGGTCAGGCGGACTAGGTACGCTAAGTTTGAACTGTGGCATCCTTTTTAATGCAACTTCAAACAAAATGCCTGCTATATGCCATTACATCAAAATGCATGCTATATGCCATTCAATTATGTATTTTTAAAACTTCAGAAAAACTATTAGTGTTTCTATGCATTGAAAACTATTTGTTTCATTGGTTGCTATCACTCAGAATGTAATTGATATACATTCAGAACCTTATTTGCCTATTTTCTATTCAACTTCTATTCAATTTGTAATTAAAATTTCCTGCCAAATGGAAGCTAAAGTTTAATTAGTTTCATTCAATTATGAAGGTCTATGATACTATTGGTAGCAACAAAGCCGATGAAGACTCATTTTCTAGGTATTAGAAAATTAAATTCAAAAAAAATTTATGCACTTTGCTTGTGTTGTTTTTCCTGTCTCATAGCTTTGTTCCTCTTGGTTTTGTAGGTCCACATGATAGTAGCATTGGTTCTTGCAAACTTATGGTATCAATGTTGCTCCTTTTGCTCTTGCTTCTTCTTCTTTATTTCTCTAGTCAAAGTTTTCTGTCTATTTAGCTTGATATAGACAAGTGAGAAACACTGGGGCCTCCTGATATTGACAGAGAACTTAAATATTTCTTCCTTCAAAAAAAGAAAAAAAGAGCTATATGCAATTACTATTTGGTAGTAGTGGAAACCATAAGACACATATTGTATCATCTCAGCAATCTCAACCACATACTATTTCTTTACCACTTGTGTAGATAAGCATACCCTGCAATTAGGAATACACCTTAGGTGAATGAACTAAATTAAAGGATCTTTGAATTTGCAGGATATATGTTTTTTTTTTTTTTTTGTCAAAATATGTTTTTACAGTCTGATGATATGGTGTACAAATATTGTAATGAGTTGGATTAAGGTCCAGAACTATATTTTAGATTGAATTTGGACTGCTTTTGGAAGTTAAATTTAAACCTCAAGATTGGGAATACATGGGTTCTGATTCCCTATATAAGGTATATATGGTATTCTAGTATCAAGGGGGGCTTTTTTTGAAGTAGCCGTCCTTGGTCTTTGTCCAAGTGACTATGATTTTGGCCTTTTGTAGCAGTGAAAATGCATGGCATTCTCTACTAAAGGTCCTTTGTTTACAGAGGGTATCTACACACTGTACTAGTGTAGAATGCCTCTAGTAAGTTTATATAGTTTTTTTATTTTTCTTTTTTTAACTTAATGTGTTAATTGTACTGTGTGACTATTGGGGCATCATTTTGGCTGAGGTGAACTTGGCTTCTCACCCGCCCTTCAGATTTTCTTTTTTTTGTTATCTGATGACTTGAGGTGAGATAATGAGATTGTTTGTTGTTGGGATGCTGCAAAGCTAACTTTTTTCTGCTTAATGCATTGAGTGAGCAATTGAAAGCTTGTAAACTGTCAGCTGAAATATGTCCTTTATTATATATATTGTAATGAGTTCTAATATTGTAATGAGTTGGATTAAGGTCCATAACTCTATTTTAGATTGAATTTGGACTGCTTTTGGAAGTTAAATTTAAATCTTAAGCTTGGGAATACAAGGGTTCTGATATTTTGGGATTGGATTGTTTTCCAATGTCTGAAGTTTACAGAGTTATGTTGCAAATTTTATTGTAGGACAAGGTGGTGGAGTGATACAGGGCACAGCAAGTGAAGCTGTTTTAGTTGTGCTATTGGTTGCTCATGACAAGGTTTTAAGGAGGCTTGGCAAAAATGTTTGTTGTTAAAATTGTAGTCTAAACAATCTATTTTGTATATTTTAATTTTAGTTTCCTTTTTCATAGTTTTGAATTATTGTTAAAGGATGCTTCCTAATACTTGTGTGAATCATGAATTCATGTGCTAAGATCTGTAACATAAACTTACTGATAAAATTGTCAGGATGGTCAATGTTGTATAACCAAGTTTACATTGTGTGGCTCTTAATATATGCATCCATTAGTAGGCTTATTTTGTTTATATAAAGATGATTCAGCTTCAACAGCCTTTTGTGCCTTTTCTTATCGCTCTTGCCAAGTTTTTTATTTTTTATTTTTTTTCCTAAGTGAATTGGGGGAGGGGTGCTTCTGTGGTTCAAACCTTAGTGCCTACGCACCACAAAGGGTGTTGGGTGCCGAGCATCCAAAAATGCTTCTCTTGCCATTATCATACAATTTTATTTAAGCTCTTAAAATACTTGGTGCTGGTACTAACTAACTACCCCAACCTCTGGGTTTTGCTGCCAAATTCTTTTCTTTCATCTCTTTGGAACCTCTATATCTGTCAGTGCTAGACATGAAAGCATATTGTACTCAGTATGTGGCTGTGAATAACGGTAGAAAACTTGAACAAAAAAATAAATTATTAGCACAACACTAAATTTCTTTAGTGTTTTTTATCTACCAAATGAAACTGCTAATTGCAATAAATTTCTTTAATGGTTTTATATGATCACCTTTGGCACATGACGGAAAACCAAGAAGGTTCTATGTCAAATTCTCAATGTTTCTCAGAGGTGCTTGCGGCAATGTTAATACAGTTATAACTTTTGAGTTACAATTATTATGAGTGTGTTCGTATTAGTAATTTCAAACGGACGTAAAAAATGAAACGGACGTAAAGATTTTTAAATGAATGATTTTAAAAGCACGAACAAATAGTAGTCGAGCTTCATGGGCTCGGGTACTGATAACACAGTACTCGAGTCAACGAAGCGCGAGTAGTTATTGGTCATGACTAGTACTCGAGCTTCATGGACTCGGGTACTGTGTTATCTGTACCCGAGCCCATGAAGCTCGAGTACTAATTGGAGTGATACATAGCCAAGCTAGGTTCGGGTAGGTTTGGTACCCGAGCTTGGTGGGCTCGGGTACCAAACCACAGTACTCGAGTCTGCTAGACTCGAGTACTAAATGGCATTTTTTTATTCCTAAATGCCATGTCAGCCAGGCCACGGTGGAATTATAAAACATGGTACTCAAGTATGTGAAGCTCGAGTACTGGAAAAAGTGGTAGATCCCCAATTATTTCTGAAACAGTGTTTTTTTCCTAAAATGTTTTGAAAAACATGGCATTTGGCCATTTTGGCCTAGGTAAACTTCCTAAGTCTGTCAAAAGACAAAGTCACTTCACAGTCTCCCATCATTGTCTAAAAAACACTCTTCTCATTTCCTCATGGACAAACCACATTACACCTCTCTCATTTTCTTCATCCTTCTCTTCCTACCTCTATCACTTCAACAACACAACTCAAAGGTCAGTATCTCAGATCTCAATGCACTAAAAACCATCAACGCCTCACTCACAGACATCCCTGGTTCTACATTCTTCTCCTCCTGGGACTTCACCGCGCCCAATCCCTGCTCTTCATTTTCTGGCCTCACTTGCTCTCTCATTTCCTCCTCTCTCCGAGTCACTACTCTCTCACTCGGCACTGGCCTCTCCGACTCACCGGGTCTTGCTGGGTCACTCTCTTTTGCCCTCTCTCAACTCACCGAATTAACCCAACTCGTCCTTTTCCCAGGTCTAGACACCGGTCCAATCCCATCTCAACTCGGCAAACTCACCAACCTCCGAGTCATCTCCTTAACTAACAACCGCTTAACCGGTCCCATACCCACCTCTCTCTCTTCCTTAACAAACCTCCACACCCTCGACCTGAGTTACAACCAACTCACTAGGTCAATCCCACCGGGTCTTACTGAGTTAGCCCAACTCAAAGTCCTCATTCTAGCCTCAAACTCTCTATCCGGCGAGTTACCCACCGTGTCCTCATTCCTCATTCCTTAACAACTCAAAGTCCTCATTCCTTAGCAAACCTCCACACCCTCGACCTGAATTTTAGAAAAACTACCTTAGAGAAATGACTGGAACAACCAAAGTAGCGTGCTCCAAGAACGGATCCAAACCAAACCCTAAACCAATATCTAAAGGTCAGACCTCAGCGAAGACAAACAACAAGCTGCTAAAATTGACACCCTCTGTTGCTTTTAGAAGAGCTTAGAGCAAAGTGTGGGTGGTAGAGGTGGAAAGAGATTTGGGGATTTTGGGGTAATCTATTGATGCCATGCACATTCTAAATATAAAGCCACTCAATTAAATATATCAATCAGAATAAGAATTTATATTCACATCTAACTCATAATCGATGTCAAGTATAAATGAAGAAGAAAATGAAAAACCAGGAAAATAAGCATGAAAATACCATGCATCTTGCCTGTTGGTGTGCCACTTTCATTTTCCTTAGTAAGAAATTGTGCAGCTAGGTTTGTCAAGCAAAACTAGACTCTTAACATAATAACCAACAAAATTATGCCTATCTCCATTAATCCCAGGATCTTTAGTACCCGTTTGTTTCAACTTTTAGAGTTGAAAATGCACGTTTTGAAGAAAGCTGGCTTTCAAAGCCTGTTTGGTTCGGCATAAAACATGCGATTTCATTATAGAGCTCTGGAAGTCCATAAACAAAACGTCGATCCGCGTTTTGAAACTAGCCGTTGGGCTCTAAAGAAAATTACCAAATTACCCTTGATAAACTATCCGTGAATCTTCTTCCACTTCTCCAGAAAATGTTTGGGTAATAAAAAATTTCAAGATACAATCAAAATCAAGATACAAACTCAATCACAATCAAGATACAAACTCAAAACACAATCTTAAAACTAATCAAATTAGAACAAAAAAAAAAAAAAAAAAAAAAAACAACAACAACAAATCAAATCTGACCCATCTGAGCTGCAGTGGTGAGGCGGACGAGCAGCATGCGTGGAGCGGACGATCGGCGATCTGCGTGTGCGTGGGCGCCAATTTACACTCTCTTGCCGGCGATCTACGTGTGCGTGGAGCGGACGAGCGTGAACGCCGATTTACACTCTCTCGCCGGCGATCTGCGTGTGCGTGGAGCGGACGAGCGTGAACGCCGATTTACACTCTCGCCGGCGATCTGCGTGTGCGTGGAGCGGATAAGCAGCATGCGTGACTCTCTTGCCGGCGATCTGCATGTCCGTGTGCAAGTGAGAGTGAGAGAGACAGAAAGATAGAGAGTGAGAGAGAGCTTAGAGGTATGTCTGGACTCTGGACTGGAGGTACTGAAGTAGAAACAAAAAATGAATTGAAGACAGAGATAAGAAGTATACGTGTGTGGATGAGAAAAAAAAAAAGAAAAAAAAAAGAATAAAACGTATGGATGAAAAAAAAAAAGATGGAGATAAAAGGAAATAAAATAAAGAATAAGTAATTAAAATTGAGAAATGTTACAGCAATATTTTCACAATAAATTTTAAGAAGTAGGTTATGATTAACTAATATTGGTGAGAAAAAATAATTTTTTTAGAAAGAGAAAAAAATATTATTATACCAATAATAATTTTTAGAAAGAAAAATTGCTCAAACATTATTAAAATAATACCAATAATATATATATATATATATTTATTATTATTATTATTATTATTATTATTATTATTATTATTATTATTATTTTTTAGTAAGTATATGAAATAGTTGATTTAAATATGAAATAAACTCACATCTAAAAAAAAAAGTATCAAATAAACTTCCTTATATATACATTGTCCTTTTTGGTAATTTATCTCTCAAACTGCCACTTTTATAAGTGCTAGCCAAACACTAAACTTTTTCAAAAAGTACTTTTTAACAACTTTTACCAAACACTCAGTTTTTTGAAAATGCACTTTTTTATTATGAACTTTTTGAAAACTCAACTTTTTCATTGTGCACTTTTACAAAAAGCTGAACCAAACTCACCCTTACTCTCTTTGGTGTTTAGGTCTTGTGAGACGAATTGTCCTACATTCATTTCCTATATAACCTCACCATTCTTCCTAAAACCTCTAACCCTTGGATTGTAGTATATGGGACCTTGATCAGCCGAAATTACGAATTTGATCTAGAAAGACGCATCTGTTGAGAGTGGGATTTGGAAACCCCTCATAAAACAGGGCAAGGGAATTCTGATATGCCAAAATAAACACACAAGCCCGATTCCCATCTATATTATTATCTGAAACTTTAGGCAGTCCTATCTCATGAAACAAATCTTCCCACAAATCAAACACCATAACAAAACAAAGAAATTTATTGTTATTAGTTTTCCTAAAAGCAACCCAATGCAGAGAAATAGAATTAAATTCAGCCCCAATAAATCAATCAACAAAAAATGTGACACCATTATTTACTTTCCTTCCTTTCCTAGCAACCAAACAGAGTTTATTAAAAAAAATAGAGATAAAAGAAAACCCTACCGAGTGGTGGTCTCTCTCTAAAACAAGTCCAAATCAGAAAGGCTGGCTCATCACAACCACCACCTCCGATGGTGGCTTCTTCTTTCCTTCAACCAAACTCTCTTTCTTTCTCTCTCAATCTCATATCCCTCCATAGATCAAACTTGAAAAAGTATCAACTTCTCTCTTGCCCGATTCTCTCCAAACCATAACCCTTGTTTTCTCTAATATGGGTCTGAAAAACATCAAATTCTAACTTAAACACCCGGTTCTCTAAACCCCAACCCTTACTCTCACTCTGATCTAGGTCTAAAAAGGGTGCGAGTGTTTGGGGGTCGGGATCTCTGAGCTGGGTCTGAGTTGGGTATGCGGGAAGTGGTGACTGTGGGGTTGAGGGAGAGGCAGAGAGCAAGCGTGGATGTTGAAAGAGTGGTGGAGGCGCAGTCAGGTTGAGGCTTGAAAGAGTGGAGCGCTAGGGAAAGTGACGAAGAGAGCTCGGCTGAAGTGAGAGAGAGTAGAGAGAGTTTTAGTGAGATTAAAAAATGGGAAGCTGAAATGAGATTTTGAGTTGAGCACACGGATTGCCAGCGTGTCTTGGCGAGGTGTCAAAATAATGAGTCATTGAATTAAATGGATGGCTCGGATTTGTGCAATTGCACACCGTGCAATACCCTATGTATTGCATAGGATCTCAATCCTCTTTTTGGAGTAGTTGTTTTAGTGCCTTAAATGCTTCATTCATTCTACCTCCATTCCTTGATTGATTGAAATGTATTGTCCCATTAATTCATCAAATCTTCTACAGTCGAATAGATCTGAATTCGGGAATATTGAAATAGTGAGATGAGCATGGATGCTAGAGATAATTCGAATGACCAGCAAAATCTAACTGAAACACACACAGTCCAGGAGCTATTCAAAACGAACGAGGACGTTTTGTATCTAGTTTCTATTATTTTAAGAACATTCTCGTTAATAACGGTAAAAATTTTGGGGCCTATTTGATCTCTCGTCTCAAACTCATATTTTTACATTTTAAACAACATTACACATATTTTTACAAATATTTTCACCCACGCGTATTTCAAAAAATTACAAAAATCCCAGCTCAAACTTCAAAAATCAGGTAAATGTTGTATGAAAATGCCCCCAGGTCCAACAGGTCAAGAATTTTGACCAGAATGCACTATCGCCATTTTTGCAGAAAAATTTTTATATAGTATATTCGGTGGTCTAAAAAACAAATGGGAAATTCTTTTCGAAGAAAAAAAAACTCGTGAAAAATTTGTACGAAAATGCCCTTTTGTTTGACTAGTCAAGAATTTTGATCATAACAGAATGTCGGGGTTTTGCACCAAAACTTATTGATAGAATATTTAGTGGTCAAGGAAATAGGTGGAAAATTATTTCAAAAGAAAAGAAAAATCGGATAAACTTTGCAGGAAAACTCGTACATAGTATATTCAATTGCCTAAGAAACAATTGGAAGATTCTGTCAAAAAAAAAAAAAAAAAAACTCATGAAAAATTTATACGAAAATGCCATTTTCTCTTACTGGTTAAGAATATTGATCAGAATAGAATGTCGGCGTTTTGCACCAAAACTTGTTGAAAGAATATTTAGTGGTCCAAAAAACATGTGGAAAATTTTTTCGAAAGAAAAGAAAAATCGGGTAAATGTTGTACGAAAATGCCCCTAGGTCCGACTGGTAAAGAATTTTGACTAGAATGCAAGGTCGCCGTTTTTGCAAGGAAAAGTCGTACATAGTATATTCAGTGGTCTAAGAAACAATTGGAAGATTTTGTCGAAAAAAAAAAAACTCGTGAAAAATTTATACGAAAATGCCCTTTTGTCTGACTGGTCAAGAATTTTGATCAGAATAGAATGTCGGCATTTTGCACCAAAACTTGATGAAAGAATATTTAGTGGTCCACAAAACATGTGGAAAATTATTTTGAAAGAAAAGTAAAATCGGGTAAATGTTGTATGAAAATACCCCTAGGTCCGACTGGTAAAGAATTTTGACCATAATGCAATGTCGCCGTTTTTGCAGGAAAACTTGTATATAGTATATTCGGTGATTTAAGAAACAAATGGGACATTCTTTTGAAAGAAAATAAAAACTCGTGAAAAATTGGTTCGAAAATGCCCTGTTGTTTAACTGGTCAAGAATTTTGATCAGAATAGAATGTCGGCGTTTTACATCAAAACTTGATAGAATATTTAGTGGTCAAGGAAACCAGTGGAAAATTTTTTCGAAAGAAAAGAAAAATCGGATAAATGTTGTACGAAAATGCCCGTAGGTCCAACTGGTTAAGAATTTGGACCAGAATGCAATATCGCCGTTTTTGCAGGAAAACTTGTATATAGTATATTCGATGATCTAAGAAACAAATGGGAAATTCTTTTGAAAGAAAAAAAAATCGTGAAAAATTTGAGCGAAAATGTCGTTTTGTCTGACTGGCCAAGAATTTGGAACATAATAGAATGTCGGCGTTTTGCACCAAAACTTGTTGATAGAGTATTTAGTGGCCCAGAAAACATGTGGAAAATTTTTTCGAAAGAAGAGAAAAATCAGGTAAATGTTGTACGAAAATGACCTTAAGTCCAACTGGTCAAGAATTTGGACCAGAATGCAATGTCGTCGTTTTTGCAAGAAAACTTGTATATAGTATATTCGGTGGTCAAAGAAACAAATGGGAAATTCTTTTGAAAGAAAATAAAAACTCGTGAAAAATTTGTACGAAAATGTCATTTTGTTTGACTGGTCAAGAATTTTGATCATAATAGAATGTCGGCGTTTTGCACCAAAACCTGTTGATAGAATAATTAGTGGTCAAGGAAACACGTGGAACATTTTTTTCAAAAGAAAAGAAAAATCGGATAAATGTTGTACGAAAATGCCCCTAGGTCCAATTGGTCAAGAATTTGGACTAGAATGCAATGTCGCTGTTTTTGTAGGAAAACTTGTATGTAATATATTCGGTGGTCTAAGAAACAAATGGGGAATTCATTTGAAAGAGAAAAAAAAAGTGAAAAATTTGTGCGAAAATATCCTTTTGTCTGACTGGTCAAGAATTTTTAACATAATAGAATGTCGGCGTTTTGCACCAAAACTTGTTGATAGAGTATTTAGTGGTCCAAAAAACATGTGGAAATTTTATTCGAAAGAAGAGAAAAATCAGATAAATGTTGTACGAAAATGCCCCTAGGTCTGACTGGTAAAGAATTTGGACCAGAATGCAATGTCGCCGTTTTTGCAGGAAAAGTTGTATATAGTACATTCGGTGGTCGAAGAAACAAATGGGAAATTCTTTTGAAAGAAAATTAAAACTCGTGAAAATTTTGTATGAAAATGCCCTTTTGTCTGATTGGTCAAGAATTTTGATCATAATAGAATGTCGGCGTTTTGCACCAAAACTTGTTGATAGAATATTTAGTGGTCAAGGAAACAGGTGGAAAACTTTTTCGAAAGAAAAGAAAAATCGGATAAATTTTGTACAAAAATGCCAACTTGATACAATTCCATTTTTCTTTGTGATATCTTGCTTGACATGGGAAACCTGATTAATTTACCTATGGGGTGAATGCTAGAATTTAACGAGTTTATACATCTAAAAATCACTGTTATTGTCTCTCTAGAGGCTAGATTCGTATATTGCGGAGTTAGTAAGAAGTTAGTTACTCTCAGACTTTGTATAAATACTTGATGTACTTTCATTTATTTTCAATGCAATATAGAATTCTCTCATCAAATTCTCATACTTTGTTATCTCAAATGACATAGTGCCTCAATGAAAGAGCTAGCAGGATTGTCTAAAATATTGGCACCTGAAATGCTCAAAATTCCATTTTTTACAATTTTGAGTCCAACCTTAGGAACTAACTCTAGCAGCCATGGTACAACTCCACCGTGCAAGTTAACCCTATCCTCTAAGAACTTTCCCATGCATCGCACGGGTTAGCGATTAGTTATCATATAAAACTATTACAAGTTACAAATTTTCCAATAAAAAAATGGTAACAACTCCCATAATAATAATAATAATAATATTAATAACAATGGTAACAACTCCCAAAAAAAAAGCATAAATTCAACATTGTGGTACATGAACGATAACAATAGTAACAACTCCCATAAAATAATAATAATAATAATAACATTGGTAACATCAGCAGCATCAATAATATCAATTATAAGTAACAAATTTTATGGGAATACTCAATTCAGTGTGACGCCAAATTATGTTTCCAACATGGTTTTTGAATATGCAAAATGTGTTTGGTGTTTTCATTGGTGTACCATCATTCATAGCATAGTATATGCGTCTAAAATTTACTGCATTGGCAGGCCAATCGGCCTAAGGCTTTTAGTGACACTATAGATTGGCCAAATCCAAATTCGCCACTATCAGTTCATAACAATAACAAGCTGACATCAGTGAGAAACATCAAAGGGCTGCAAAACCAGCTCCGCCACCGCTGAAAATAAATGACTAAAATTACTCACCTCCATCACCCTCAAATATGAGAAAACCCAATACCATTTCTTAGCAAAGTTCAGGTCGTTATTGAAGATAAATTGACTATAGTTTTTCTCTCTTAATTTGTTGTGGTCTAATGGCATTATCTTAAATTATGCATTCAAGCGTACTTTACTGCTGTTGTATAAGTGGCAGTAGAGAGTTGTACTAGTAAACCTTTTTATCCTCCCTACATGATATACCATGGAGGCTTTCAAATTATTAGAGTAAGTGAATTCTTTTGTTAGAATATTTGACTTTTTTTCTTTTTATATTACATACGCACTTGTTGAGTGTTAAGCATAAGACCTTAGCCTCTATCTTACTCTTACAAGGGAAAATGTGCCGTTTGAACTAGAACTCATTAGCATTCTAAGAATATTTGGCATGGAAGAGGAAAAAGAAGGTGGGGTGTATAGCGAAATTCTTCCTTAGTTAAATAGTACACGAATGGCTCCATATCAATTTATTTCACATATGAATAATAGTTTGAGTATAAGTATCTGGAAATGACTTGCATAGAGTGTGCACTGATCCATGAATCACCACGAAATATCTTTTCACCATCTGAACTAATATGTATAGGGAATTTTTTGTCAAACACTGATCCCATGTACAAAGAATGTATTTCCTTTATAGGTAAGCATCCTGCTCTCAGCACCAACGCCCCACAAATGGCCTTGCAGCTGCAAAACTCCTCTCATTCCCGCAGTTTCCCACACAAACTTGAAAAGCCGAAGAGCCCTGTCCAATTGCCTCACCCAACTCCAGACCATCTTTTCCTCTTCTGTAGTCAAAATCTTTCCCATGTACAAGCAAAACCTATCCTCACCACCAACGCTATAAATTCGACCGCATAAATCCACTTCAATATCTCTAGCACGTCCATGGAGGTAATATAATAAAAGAGTAAACAAGCACTTGGACGAGTGGCCCAATGTCTTGGAGAGCTTCTTCTGCACTAGGCTTTCTTGATGCCGAGCTTCTTTGTATCCAAACTTTTATCAATCAATATGTCCTTGATTTAAGACAATCCTCCTTTCATGACCTAAACCTTCCCCACAAGAAGACATAATTCCTTTTCACTTTTCAAACACTCAATGAGATCATTGAACATCTCCAGAACATCTTCCCATTTATGTGAAGCAGAGGAGCCAACATCTTCTTTTTACAGGCGCAAGTCGCATCCACGAAGCAGAATCATGGTCAAAGGAAATAGCTGTGTCAGCCAGGAACTTTAGACAGCTAGAAACAATCTGCTGACCCATCTTGGTCCTTTGCTAGAGCATTGACAACTTAACAAATCCAACTCAGATTTCAATCCATTTAGTATATCCTCAAGTGTACCTGTCCATATCCGCATTTGCGTGACCTGTGGGCATATTGTGTGCCGAACCACCTTCCTTTGTTGTGCAGAAATGTTCAGGAAGTTGCACACTTTAGTGAGTGAATTCACAATCATAGGCTCTCTTTCACTAGGTTCACTGAAACAAACAAATGGGGTGCAGTTGTTACTTGCCGCCAATGATAAGGCCATCACATTTTTCTGAGTCTTTTGCTGAATTGATGGAGACCCAATAAAGACCCTGGCCAGGGACTTGAAAGTTTGCATTTTCTGTTTAATTTCACCATCTAAGACAATTAAATTGTCCCTGACATGAACTACCCTCCCATCAAGCCAATCCACATTTCTCAACAAGTGGCTTAATTCTGTTATCTTTGGAAACTCCTTCTCATACCATTCACAATTGTTAGGACATATGTAGTTGTTCAAGCTTGTGAACATATGTCGCTATTTTATGTAATTGGCTTATCCTTAGACAAAACGCACTTTACTTGTAATTGGGTAGATCTAGGATGTGTTAAACACTTCAAGAAACAGTGGTTCAAGATTAAGTGTTGAAGCCGTCAAAGTCTGTCCAAGATACAAGCAAGGAAGTGCAAGATTTTAAAGCTCGATAGATACCTCGACAGATACATCTATCGAGATTTAAAGAAACTGTTTAGCCCGAGCCTCGACAGCTGTCTCGACACCTCTCGACACCTCTATCTGTCGAAAATTAAAGAAAACAGATTTTCAGGTCTGTTTCAAGTCCAATCCGTGTGTGTGTCTTTGGGACTTCTTTTCTCCTAACCTTAGACATATAAAAGGATTATTTTAAGGGCCGTCAAAGTGTGCGAAAAAGCAGAAATCACAAGATACAAGTTGCTTCTTCTCTGTTCATGCAAATTGTGATCTGTGAGACAAAGTTCGTGCCCTAGTTCATCTCTGATGATTTGAAGAACTTTGCAGCCAACATTCTTTCTTCCTCAAGTTGGTGAGTGAGTCACGTACTGGGATTCGTGCAAAGGAGTAAGCCGCGTACTGGGATCCGCGCATCACATTGGTTAGTCATGTACTGGGAGCCGTGCATTAAACTGGAGAAATTGTCACTACAGAACAAGTCCAATTGGGTATTGGGGTAAGAGTTCAACTGTAGGTTGGTGAGGTACTGGGATTCCTTACTTGTAACTGCTTGTTGTGATAATAGTGGAGTTTCGGGAGTGGTGACCTTAAATCACCCGGTGGGGTTTTTGCCTTAGGGTTTTCCCCATTCGTGAACAAATTACCGTGTTATTTATTTTCCGCTGCATATCTTAGTTTGGTGATTTGTTTGTGCTGCCACGTGATATTATCTGTTAATTTGATTAATTAATAACTGGGCTAATTTAATTAATCTAAATTATCACAAGGGGTCAACGCGTTTATGGCCTGTCAAGTGGTATCAGAGCAAGCACACTCTGATTAGGGTTTAATCTATTGTGTGTGATCCATTGACCCCCGCTGTCATGGATAGAGGACAATCTTTAATTATACCTCCTTTATTTGATGGCACTAACTATGCATACTGGAAAGTACGCATGAGAGCTTCCTTGCAGTCTTTAGATGAGAAAGTGTGGCAAGCTGTGGAGATAGGCTGGACCAAGCCTACAGAGGCGCCGGCTGACTGGGATGAAGCTAAGATCAAAGCGGCAAACTTCAACAGCAGAGCATTGAATGCCCTATTCAGTGCAGTCACCAATGAGGAGTTCAAGAAAATTTCCTCAACTGAAACTGCCAAGGAAGCATGGACCATCCTCCAGACAACCTATGAGGGCACCAAGGCTGTCAAAGATTCAAAGCTGCAAAGGCTCACCACACGCTTTGAAGAAATAAAGATGGAGGAGGATGAGTCGTTCGATGAGTTCTATGCCAAGCTGAAGGACATAGTGAACTCAGCCTTCAATCTTGGGGAGACCATCCCAGAACCCAAGATAGTAAGGAAGGTGCTCAGATCGCTGCCAGAAAGATTCTATGCTAAGATCACGGCGATCGAAGAGTCGAAGGATATTGACAGAATTCCTTTGACTGAGCTGGTTGGAAACTTGCAAACCTATGAGTTAGGGCTGACTAGGTTAGGCAAGTCGAGCAAGGGCAAGAGTTTGGCACTGAAGGCCAAAAGCAGTGATACGGATGACTCGTCAGATGATGAAGATTCCAAGATGAAATCCTACATCACAAGGCAATTCAAGAAGTTCATGAAGAATGCCAATGGAAAGGGTTTCAACAAAGACCGTAGACAGTCCAGTTCTTCACAATTCAGGAATTCGGAGAAAATGAAGAAGGATGTCATGGATGGCGGTCAGTACACTGTTCCCACAGGACCAAAGTGCTTTGGGTGTCAAGGCTTTGGACACATGAAACAAGAGTGTCCTACGTACTTAAAGAGCATAGGGAAGAGCAAAGCACTTGCTATTACCTTAAGCGACACAGAGCCCGAGGATGATTTCGAGAATGAGGACGACGGAATCTTGAGTGCCTTCATTGCCACTGTTAATCCTACTGATGGGGTTACAGAAGATGTGGATGAAAAGAAGGAATTGGTGGAGTCCAAGATTGAGATTATGGATGATCAAGATGATATCCATACCGCCTATGAGAAGCTATACAAGCTTTCTGAGAAACACGAGAAGCTCTATAGGCTAGCCACCAAGAAGCTCAGTGATGTGGAACTTGACCGTGAGGAGCTGTCCACAAAGGTTGATCAAGCGAATCAAACCATTGGAGCACTGAGGTTCGAGAACAATTTCTTGGCTGAGAGGACCAAGAAGCTTGAAGCAGAGCTGTTTCAAGTCAGAGCACAACTGGAGAGGACGTCAAGCATCGAGCTGGACAAGATGCTAGATGCTCAGAGATCTTCTTCGGATCGTATTGGATTGGGGTATGATTTCTCTCTCTCTAATACTCCTACTTCTAGTACTACTGTCTTTGTTCCACCCGCTAATAACATTAAAACTGAGGAGAATAATGTTAAAATTGATTTAGCTAGTGAGAACGTAGACAAGGAAAGGTCCATCCTAGGAGCACCCCCTAAAATTGAGAAAAGGGAATCTAGAAACCCTAGGAATAAGAGGGCTAACTCTCAAAAGGCCAAACAGAAGAAGCCGCATCTCTGTTATCATTGTGGTCTCGCCGGTCACACTCGACCAAATTGCTACAAGTGGCTTGCCACTCAACAGAGCAATGGCAAAATAGCATCTGGGAGCCAGAATCAGCTTCAGTCTTCTCTCGCTCCTCTTGGAGACATTCTAAAAGCTCTTATGTTCCTTTCGAACTTGAATGGTTCATATTCTTCTCCCTCTTTACCGGTTCAAGAGTCGACCAATAGGAAAGGATCTTCCAAGGTGTGGAAGCCAAAGGGATCTAAGTGATTTCAGTCACTTCTTCTTCTCTCTCCTGTTTTCGTGTGTTGCATTACTTGTGTGTTTCTTTACTGTTTTGAGTCAGTCTAGTTTTATGCATTGTTTTGCTTTCTTTAGCATGTTTTTGTTTGTGTGTTTTCAGTTTTGTGTTTTATTTTTTGCTTCTTTGATAAAAATAAAAAAAAAATTAAAAAATGAAAAATACAAAAACAGTGTGTGTTTGTGTGCATTAGTTCATGCGAACTTTTGGAATGGCCATTGAAACAGAGTTTTCTAAACTTTGTATCATCTATAGCTTAGATGAGCACTCTTTTGCACAACTAAGCGAGTGAGCTTTGTAGCTCTTTGTTTGTGATGAGTAAGGTTAAGTAATCTCTTCTTCTTAACACTCGTATCACTCTTTTTGACGGGTTGAACTAGAAAATCCTAAGAGAAAGGCATAAATAACCATCTCACCACTGTTACTCGCCAATCATAATATGACATCTGTATGCTTCGGCATAGCAAAAGTGCAATGTCATAAGACACCTGTATGCTTCGGCATAGCAAAAGTGCAGTGTCAAACGCTTAACATCATTGGGTATTTCTTTTCTTTCTCTTGTATGCCCATGCATGATATGCTTGTTAAAAGAAAATATGCAAAGAAATAAAAAGCAAAAAGATTAAAAATGCTTTAAAATATGGTTGCAAGCGTGTTTTCTAGGAGATGTGGGAGTTATAGGATGTACCTCAAAGGTGATAGTCCCCATCAAACAGTTATGATTGTGTGTGAGCTAAAGTGATTTTCTCATATCTCAAATCGTCATGACATTGAGACACTTATGCAATCTTGCGATGTTTTCACACACAAAACGCAATACTCTTTGCTATTCTTGATACATGTACAGGTACAATGTGATTTGGCTATCACAAGGTTTACATGCGTTAATGTATGATCACTAAACTGTCATAACTTGTTTTTGAAACATAAAATTGGTTAGACTTGTTTAGTGTGTGTGTGCGTGTTTTGAGATACATGTGCATCATATTGCTTGTTGAGAGATGATTTTGAGAGCTTAATGTGTTGATTGTATCTTTGGTTGAGCTGTATGCATGATTGCATTCATGTCTGTGTTTTTCCTCTTTTGAAAAACTGCTTTGAAAGGCATCTCGACACCTCCTCGATACCTCTCGATACATAGCTATCTGTCGAGATCCTTAGACTCTTTCTTATCGCAGTCTCGACAGATACCTCGATAGCAGCTGGATCGATCGAGAAACTTTCTGTTTGCTCGATAGCTCCTCGATAGCTTTTGGATCGATCGAGGTTCCCTCTTGCTTGTTTCTTCTCCCTCGATAGCTGACCTCGATAGCTGCATCTGTCCACGTGCTTTTCTCGATAGCTTCCCTCGACAGCTACCTCGACAGCTCTCGACACCTTCAGCTGTCGAGAATTACTGATGCACTATATATTGGATGTTCGCGATTTTTCAGTTCACTCTCTCGATCTCTCTCGCTCGAAACTCTCTTTTCTCTCTTCCAAAACACTTCCCTCTCCCTCCAAACCTCTCTCAAGGCTTTCTCAAGTGATTCTTCGTGTTCTTCATCTCTTGGTAAGCACATTATCCCTCTTTTCATGCATTTCATTGTTTAAAACCCTAGGTTTGTGTTTTTGAAAAATTTTTGGGAGTTTTCAAAATTGTTGGGGTTTTCATGAAATTTTTGGGTTGGTTTTCTAGTTTTAATCTACAAAACCACATGCATTGCATCACATTAGCATTCTAATTGTATTTTCATGCATTTAGATGTGTGCAAATCTATTGTGTGCTGTTAGGTTTGGATTGGGCTGAGCCCATGATGTTTTTGAGTTGCATGTCACATGCTCATGCATTTTCATGCATACGTTCTTTCCATTTCAATATTTCATTCTGCCAATATTGATTTGTTTGGGACTTTTCTGTTTGTCTCCTCTTTCCCCCTCTTCTATGTTTGCGTTAGTAGCGTCTATGGCTCCTAAACGTAAGTCCATTCCGTCCCAGAACCCTCTGCGTTCTAAGGGACAGTCTTCTTCTGACTCTACCCCTCTCTCTGTCCGGTTCCGTGATGAGAAAGCCCGTAAGGACTTCTCGGAGAACTTTTCTAAACGCGGTGTTCATTCGGAATGCCACGTCGTCCTGGCAGACTTTGTCGACACTGACCTACCCGATGTCATTCACACTCGGGGTTGGGAGTCACTGTGTGACGTCCCGGTCACATCTCCTCTCGTGTTGATTCAGGAGTTTTACTCCAACATCCACGGGATAGATTCTTCTGTACCTTCTTTCTATTCTAGCGTCCGAGGTACGCGCTTCTGTGTCACCCTAGAGCTAGTCTCTGAGGTTCTCCATGTCCCTAGGGTGGATCATCCCGATTACCCTAGCTGTGAGCGTCTCTGGACTGTGTCCAAAGACGAGATGATCTCGGCGTTCTGTGAACGTCCTACCTCTTGGGGAGATCACATGTACACACCATGTAGACCTTTTGCTAAAGGTCCTAGATTCCTTAACATGGTGATGACTTTTGTTTTGCACCCACTCTCTCACTACAACTCGATCACAGAGCCTCGTGCTCGGTTCTTGTTGTCCCTCCTTGAGGATCTCTCTATAGACTTTCCTTCTCACTTCATCTTTTCTATCATAGATGTCTATAGAGATACGGCCACCCGTGATAAGCTCATTTTCCCTTCCGCTATCACGAGGATCATGAGTCGTTTTTCCATTCCCTTCCCCTCGTCCGATCACTACCATGTCATGTCTGCCATAGACGCCGCTACCGTAAAACGTAGCGAGGCACAGTTCCGATCGCGACAGCCGGATGCTGCCACTCCTTCCACCCGTCCGACCACCTCCAAATCCGCTCGAGCTTCTGCTTCTACTTCTTCGAGTGACGTCACCTTGAGCGACATCATGGCGCAGCTACAGCGCATGGATGCTCGCCTCGATACACTCTCCACAGAGTTGTATCAGGTGAATGTCTGTGTTGGTCGCATCGCCAGACGACAGGCGACCATGGGCGGCTTTGCCGCAGAGGTTTCTCCTCCGCCACCCCATGTGTCGACTGAGACCGAGGGTGATGATGATGGCGATGATGATGATGCTTCCGACGATGATGATGATGGAGATGCTAGCTCATCGGATGAGATGTCTACTTGACACTCTACCCTTTGTCACTCGTGACAAAAAGGGGGAGTAGTTTTGTATGAGAGTAGTCATACTTAGGGGGAGTGTTAGTATAGGACATTTTTGTTAGGGGGAGTGTGGTTTGAGGGATGTAGTGAGGTGATCTATGTATTTTTTTTCTTTTCTTATCTTTTAGAGATACATTGATCATGTACTTACATACATTGTACTTATTCTCTTTCTCTATATGATGATGTATGTTTTTTTTTTCACCTACCTCTACATGTGTTGTTTCTTTTCTGTCTTTATACACATGTTTCTTTACTTGTATGCAATCTATTATTTCTGTTTCACACAAAGATGCCTTGATGTGTTTTGTTTACAAGTGTTTCAGAAATACAGGTTGTCAAAGTCTTCTTGCCATAAACTCTCTTCTTGCAAAGTTTTTCAAGAGTTTGTGTTAGGATAGATTTTATTGTATGTAACAAGTGAATATGAGTTGAGTGATTTATGACTTCTCTCATATCTTCATTTGTATGTTGTGGTTTTGTCACGGATTGCCAAAGGGGGAGATTGTTAGGACATATGTAGTTGTTCAAGCTTGTGAACATATGTCGCTATTTTATGTAATTGGCTT
This sequence comes from Castanopsis chinensis, assembly GCA_032878915.1. Lineage (NCBI taxonomy): Eukaryota > Viridiplantae > Streptophyta > Magnoliopsida > Fagales > Fagaceae > Castanopsis > Castanopsis chinensis. Next base: position 467,547 of record JAVQMG010000060.1, read on the forward strand.
ATCCTTAGACAAAACGCACTTTACTTGTAATTGGGTAGATCTAGGATGTGTTAAACACTTCAAGAAACAGTGGTTCAAGATTAAGTGTTGAAGCCGTCAAAGTCTGTCCAAGATACAAGCAAGGAAGTGCAAGATTTTAAAGCTCGATAGATACCTCGACAGATACATCTATCGAGATTTAAAGAAGCTGTTTAGCCCGAGCCTCGACAGCTGTCTCGACACCTCTCGACACCTCTATCTGTCGAGAATTAAAGAAAACAGATTTCCAGGTCTGTTTTAAGTCCAATCCGTGTGTGTGTCTTTGGGACTTCTTTTCTCCTAACCCTAGACATATAAAATGATTATTTTAAGGGCCGTCAAAGTGTGCGAAAAAGCAGAAATCACAAGATACAAGTTGCTTCTTCTCTGTTCATGCAAATTGTGATCTGTGAGACAAAGTTCGTGCCCTAGTTCATCTCTGATGATTTGAAGAACTTTGCAGCCAACATTCTTTCTTCCTCAAGTTGGTGAGTGAGTCACGTACTGGGATTCGTGCAAAGGAGTAAGTCGCGTACTGGGATCCGCGCATCACATTGGTTAGTCACGTACTGGGAGCCGTGCATTAAACTGGAGAAATTGTCACTACAGAACAAGTCCAATTGGATATTGGGGTAAGAGTTCAACTGTAGGTTGGTGAGGTACTGGGATTCCTTACTTGTAACTGCTTGTTGTGATAATAGTGGAGTTTCGGGAGTGGTGACCTTAAATCACCCGGTGGGGTTTTTGCCTTAGGGTTTTCCCCATTCGTGAACAAATTACCGTGTTATTTATTTTCCGCTGCATATCTTAGTTTGGTGATTTGTTTGTGCTGCCACGTGATATTATCTGTTAATTTGATTAATTAATAACTGGGCTAATTTAATTGATCTAAATTATCACAAGGGGTCAACGCATTTGTGACCTGTCAACAATGTAAAGGCTCTTGATGGGATACTTATGAACAGTGATATAGCATAACATTCATATAAGCAGCTCCATTTTGCTTAGTATTTAAACACTTTGCACCATGGACAAGCTTCTGTATATATGTGTGCACCATCATAAGCCAGCCCAGACTCCTTTATATATATAATAAAACAACCTTTTGGATCAAAACCCAAATCCCACCTTAACACATTAGCTGTAAAATTTCGTTTGGACCATTCATCAAACATGCGGTGTACATAAATAATTGCATCATAATAAGAGTTAATTGAAGGAAATATATATATATATATATACACACACACACGTAATGACAAAGAAAGAAATCAAGATAAAGAAACTAGCTTACCATAATCGTGTTCGATGCTGGCAGTGCTAGGCTCTACCGATCAGGGACAAGTCTGCAAATTTAGAAGCTACGTGGAGAACTTACAAATTCGACCATTTTTTTTTCTTTCGGCATAACTTGGGCTTGATTTATAAGGTCAATGGTCCACTAGTGCAATATATTCACTATAATGAATGGGCCAGAGCTCAATGTTTAATACACTCTGGAAGATTTTTAAAAGCCCATGAAAAATATTAATATCTCTCTCCTTTTTATTTATTTATTGGGTTTTATGTTTTAACTTCTTTTTTATTTTTAAGTTTTAAGTTTTAACCCTTTTTTCCTCAAAATAAAAAATTAACCCTTTTATAAATAAATAAATAAATAAAATATAACATGTGACATATTAGATCCTAGTTTACGTCCTCTGAATATCTAATGACAAGTTAATAGAAAACGATTTCATAGAATTTTAGAGCTTCAATGTTGTAAAATTTCTGGAAAAATAAAGGAAATGATTTATTGTGTCATTTTTTTTTTTTTTTTTTTTGGGTTCTATAATGCATTGTTTTGATTGGAATGTCGATGTTTTGATTAGCTATTTCTTGTCTGAATGTGATATTGAATTTGAATGGAACAATATTATATATGTTATACAATTGGAGTATGATATGGACCTTGTCACTATTAAATATGTTATTCTCTCTCTAAACGATTATAGATGTAAACATAATGGGATAAGGGGTCATGTTAACGGGTGCTCTTAAGGCAATTATTAATAAACCATATCAGAAAAGTTTTTACCACTTATATGGGAAATATAAAAAACTGACAGAAAAATTACTTGATTTATCATTTTCTAATAAAATGTTTCTAAAAATAGTTTCTAAACCAATACCTTTAGGGCATTCATTAACATTTCCTATGTGGTAAAAGAGAGAAAAAAAATGCTATTAATTTTATTTTATTTTTAGAAGCTATTAATTAGGTAAGTTGCCGAGGAAAGCGATAAGTCTTTACTCATGCCGTGGAGAATAGTGTTTTGTAGCCGTTATATCTCTTAGAAACCTACAATTTAAAAAAAATAAAAAAATGTAATTTTTAAGTTATGTTAGGCATACAACTTGAACCTAGCTTATATACTGGTTCATTTCAACCATAAAAGGTATCCCCTAATGCTCAACCCTTTTAATGCTAATTTTAGCCATAATGGTCTATCGTTTTGTTTAGTGGCACTTTCCTTAAAAAATGAATAAAAATCCTCTTTCATGTTAGCCTACCACCTCATCAAGATAACTAAAAAAAAAAAATCATTTATTTCTAGGCTTTTCTTAATGATGCTTTGAGGACAGCAGTTAAGATGCATTTAATACTTTATTAAATAATATTTTATGCATTTTTAACAAATAAAGTCCAACAGCTCATATACCCAAAAAATCACACATAATGACAATGAATTTGTATGTGTAAGCCAATAAATCATTAATAAGTAATAACTATCTTTTAAAAAATATATGTGCATTATAGCTCATAATTTTGCATTTATTAATTCTTAACATACATTGGTTGTGTGTGTCTAGTATCCGCTATTTATAACTTCAGTCTACAACTATAAATGTGGTGGGCCTTTTGTGATTTTGGGCTGGACTGCCTCCTGCTGCACTGGACCCAAGTGTTCTAGATAAGAGAGTTGGCACCGGTCCAATTGCAACTCACCTTGGTCCAGCTTGTGCACAAACTATGCCCCATTTGTTGAAACTTTGGTCAACATGCCCATGACAGGCGAAGCTTGCTATAAAAGAGTTATGGCAAATAAATGCAACAAAACAATGATAAAAGAAATATGTTACTGTCAAGCAAAGCAAGTAAGAGATTCTTAATTAAAATAGGGAAAAAGAACGATATGGCAACAAGAAACACATTATAAGTGAAATTGCAAAGACAAGAGAAGAAACAATAGCAATAAGCGATAAAATCAAAGAAGGAAAAAATCAGTTTGCCGTGTTCAGTTGTATTACCGGACTAAGGCCAAGGAGGGAACCACTTCCTCAATGTGTGTAATTTCACAGGAGGATCCTTCTTAGAAATTATCCACTTTAAGGAAACGGGATTGAATGGCTTGTGCCCAAACAAGTTCTTTATCCTTAATAGCGGGTAGGCTTTTAGAAGGAGAGATGGGATTAGCTTATTGGTGCATGCCTGCCATTCTACACTCTTTATTTCTCCTCTTTCTCTTTTTTCTCCATTTTGTTACCTTGATTCTTTCCCTCCACCCCTTTCCTTTCTTTCTTAGTACTTACTTGTGTAGTGTTATGGTGATGGTGGTGGTGTGATTGTCTCTTAATGGTTGCTATTTTTTTGATGATGTTACTGTGCACGACAAGGACCCTTTATATATTGCCTGCTGTGATTGATTTTTACCATTTTAGCCTTTAACTACTTTTGTCTAGTTTAAGGTTTTCTTCCTAACCACCGATTGATTTGTCAGCTGCCCAGCCACCACCACTTACCTATGTTGGCTATGTCACTCCCAATTACTAGACAAAAAAGATTGTTTTGTTTGCTTGCTCACTGTGGCATTCTTATCCACCACAGCGTAGGTGTTCTCTCTTACTATTCCGCATGGCATGCACCTAATGGCTCCAACTCATCCTTCTTTCTTTTGGGTAGTATGTCATCCCAACAGGACATCACCCCCTAAAGAATCTGAACAGGAATCATACGAGCACACAAAACTTTGTGGAACACCTTCAATGATTCATTCATTTGTTGTAACTCTTGAAAGTTAAGCTCCTTAGAAGGAACCTCCCACCAACCCCTGTTTTCTCTTGCCTTTTTCAGTTTCTAAAGTGTCTTTTCTTGTACTTTCTCAGCCTTGAGTTGCCTGAGAAGCTCATCGCATTGTTGGTTGAGCTCATTGATTCTCACCCTCCAATATTGAGCCTCCAAAGGATGGGTACTACTATCCTCTTAGGCTTGTGGAGGGTTTTGTTTTAGGAAGCAGTTGGCCATAGACTCAACTGAGGGATGACCAAATGAAAAAGACTTTCCAGCTGGTGAGAAAACTACCACACCAACCTCAGAACCACATAGAGTCACCAACTCACTAGCTTTTTTGTTGATACCAGTCCAGACCTATGTTTTGAGAAAGTAACAAGACGATCAACTTCTTTGTCTATTTTCTTCATCTCAATCTTTTGTTTTCCCTTGGTCTTTTTGCTTTCCATGGCTAGAAAAATAGAGAAAAGAGATGATGGTCTTTTAATTTCTTGTTTGGCTTGAACAGATGGCTGTCTTGTTTTAGTAGTGATGCATATAAAGAAGTGGAAAGCTTAGGTAATTAAATGATTTGGATTACCATTATAAAAAAATGATTTGGATTATCCAAAAAATAATAATAATTAAATGATTGTATGCCATATTATTTTCTCTTTGAATTGCCTATTTCTATGGACTACCCTCTTAATTTTGAATAGTGAATTTCATTGATTGGCGCTATTAATTTTCTTTTTAACATGCCAGTTATTGATTGTGTTTCATCTATATTCCCCATAAAAAATAAAGCATTTTTATGAACTCACAGTTCAAAAAGTTATTATAGGTATCTAATTCCCTAATTAACAATTTATGTTTCATATTAATTATCTTTACCTTCTTATAGGTACTTTAAGATGCATCTCTACTAGTCAAGAGCTTTGTAACTTAATTGTCACATTTTCATATACAAAGTGTTTGGAGATTTAGGAGGAAAAAATGTTCGAACTACAGGATTAGTAGCATATTGTAATTATCTTTAAAAAAAATACTAAATCTATTATAAATTTTACTACCAAAAACTTACAAACTGATATGGAAGAGAATGTGATTGGTAGTACTTCAATAGCACGCCATGGGCACGCAGCAAAGGCCAAGGTATGCATTCAGCCAAGGCTAGGGCAGCCCCATGGGAATGCAGCCAAGGCCAAGGTATGCAGCCCCTGAGGCCAAGGCACGTCGCCATAGGCATGCTACCAAGACCAAGGCAAGCATGCTACCATGGCCAAGGCCACCACATGGGCACGCAGCTAAGGCCAAGGCTACCCCCACGGGTTGGATGCCAAGGTGTGCATGCTACTAAGGCCAAGGCAGCCCTATGGGCAAGCAGCTAAGGCTAAGTCAAGCAGCCCCCAAGGCCAAGGCACATTGCCATGGGCATGCTACCAAGGCCAACGCATGCATACTTCCAAGGCCAAGGCACGTCGCCATGTGGACATTGCCAAGGCCAAGGCATGCATGCAGCCAAGGCCAAGGCAGCCCTGTGGGCACGCATCCAAGGCCAAGGCAGCCCTGTGGGCACGCATCCAAGGCCAAGGTATGTAGCAGCCAAGGCCAAAAAAGCCCAATGGGCACGTAGCCAAGGTAAAGGCATACATCGGCCAAGGCCAAGGCAAGTCGCCATGGGAACGCTGCCAAATCAAATGTAGCCCTATGGGCACGCAGCTAAGGCCAAGGCATGAATGTTGCCAAGGCCAAGGTATGAATGTTGCCAAGGCCATGGCAGCCCCATGGGTACACTGCCAAGGCCAAGGCATGCGTGCTGCTAAGGACAAGGCAGCCCTCAAGGACACGCAGCCAAGGCCATTGCATGTAGCCCCCAAGGCCAACGCACGTCCCCGTGGGCACGCCGCCAAGGCCAAGGGAGCCCCTTAGGAACACTGCTATAGCCAAGGCCTGCATGCTACCAAGGACCAGGCAGCCCTCATGGGATGGCTACCAAGGCCAACACAGCCCCATGGATAAGCTGCCCAGGTCAAGGCCAAGGCAGCCCCAAGGGCAAGCAATGAAGGCCAAGGCATGCAAAAGCCAAGGCTAAGGCACGTCAGCATGGGCATGCTGCCAAGGCCAAGGCATGCATGCTGCCAAGGCCAAGGCAGCCCAATGGACACACAGCTAAGGCCAAGGCAGCTCCCATGGGCATGCGTGCCGCCAAGGCCAAGGTAGCCCCAAGGGCATGCAGCCAAGGGTAAGGAATGTAGTAGCAGGGCCAAGTCACGTCACCATGGTCATGATACGAAGGCAAGGCATGTAGCAGCCAAGGCCAAGGCAGCCCCCCATGGGCCCGCAACCAAGGCCAAAGCAGCCACATGGGCACGCAGCCAAAGTTAAGGCATGAGGCCCCCAAAGCCATGGCACGTTGCCATGTGCACCCTGCCAAGGCCAGGGCATGCATATAGCCAAGGCCAAGGCAGCCCCATAAGCACGCTGCCAAGGCCAAGTCATGCACGCTACCAAGGCCATGGCAGCCTCAAGGGCACGCAGCCAATGCCAACACCAAGGCCTGCAGCCAATGCCAAGCTAGCCCCCACGGTTATACTGCCAAGGCCAAGGCAGGCCCAATGGGCACGCAACCAAGGCCAAGACATGCAGCATCCTTGGTGAAGGCACGTCGCCATGGGCACGCTGCTAAGGCCAAGGCATGCATTCTGCCAAGGTTAGGGCAGCCCCATGGGAACACAACCAAGGCCAAGGTATGCAGCCCCCAAGGCCAAGGCACGTCCCTTTGGGCACGCTGCCAAGGCCAAAGAAGCCCTATGAGCACGCTGTCAAGGCCAAGGCAAGCATGCTGCTAAGGCCAAGGCAGCCACATGGGCACGCAGCCAAGGCCAAGCTAGCCCCCATGGCATGCTGCCAAGGCTAAGGCAGCCCCAATGGGCACGCAGCTAAGGCCAAGACCAAGCTAGCCCCCATGGCATGCCACCAAGGCTAAGGCAGCCCCATGGGCTCACAACCAAGGCCAAGACATGCTGCCAAAGCCAAGTCACGCCGCAATGGGCACGCTGCAAATGTCGTAGCATGCATGCTACCAAAGCCAAGGCAGCCCCATGGCACTCAGCCAAGGCCAAGGAATGTAGCTCCTTTGCGGACGACTTAAATACGCTGAGATTCTGCCCTGTGTCTCTTCGATTTGTCCCTTCCCCTCCTTCTCCAAATCCAAATTAATCCCCTCCCAAATATAACTCTTTGCCCCATTCCCTCCGAAGGCTGACCCCTTCGTGCTCCTGCCTGTCACCCCTCCTGCCTCGGCTGCATGCCTTATCCTTACCTGCCTGCCCACGGGGGGCTACCTTGGCCTTGGCAGTGTGCCCTTGGTGACGTGCCTTAGCCTTAGCTGCTGCATGCCTTGGCCTTGGCCTTGGCCTTGGCCCAATAGCGTGCCCATGGGGGCTAACTTGGCCTTGGCTGTGTGCCTTTAGGGCTGCCCTGGCCTTGGCAGCATGCATGCCTTGAATACCCGCTAGACGAGCTGCATAGGCCGCAATGAAGTATAATTCCCTTCGAGCAGTGGGTAGAATCCTTTGCAAATGACTTAAATACACGACAGGGTATTCTAAGTGGTAGAATGGCCTTACCGCCACAATCCATTAAGATTAAGCCCTATGTCTCCTTGATTCATCCCTCCCCCCTAAAAATAACTCTTTACCTTGTTCCCTCCAAAGGCTAAAACCCCCGTGGTGACGTGCATTGGGCTTAGCTGCGGCATGCCTTGGCCTTTGCTGTGTGCCCATGGGGTTGCTTTGGCTTTGGCTACATGCATGAGTTGAATACGCGACGGACATGCCGCGTGGGCAGCCATAAAGTAAGTGGCAAAGTGGCCTTGCTGCCATGATCCACTGAGATTCTGCCCTGTGTCTCTTCGATTTGTCCCTCACCCCTCCTCTTCTAAATCCAAATAAATCCCCCCCCCCAAATAACTCTTTGCCTCATTCCCTCCAGAGGCTAACCCCCTCGTGCTATTGCCAGCTGCCCCTCCTACCTCGACTGCGTGCGCATGTGGCCTTGTTCTTAGCTGCGTGCCCACGGGGGGATACCTTGGCCTTGGTGGCTGCATGCCTTGGCCCAATAGCATACCCATGGGGGCTAGCTTGACCGTGGCTGCATGCCTTGGCCTTGGCCTTGGCTGCTTGCCCATGGGGCTGCCTTCACCTTGGCAGCATGCATGCCATGGTAACATGCCTATGGGGCAGCCTTCACCTTGGCTGTATGCCTTGTCCTTAGTTACGTGCCCATGGGAGGCTGCCTTGGCCTTGGCAGCTGCATGTCTTGGCTTTGGCCCAACAACATGCCCATGGGGGCTAGCTTGGCTGTGGCTACATGCACATGGGGCTGCCTTCACCTTGGCAGTATGCATGCTATGGCAACATGCCCATGGCCTACCTTAGCCTTGGTAGCATGCATGCATTAGCAGCAAGGCCTTAGGGCTACCTTGGCCTCCGCTGCATGCCCTTAGGGCTACCTTGGCCTTGGTAGCATCCCCATGGGGCTACCTTAGCCTTGGCAGCATGCATGACTTGGCCTTAGCAACGTTCCCATTGCGACGTGCCTTCGCCTTGACTACTACTTGCCTTGGCCTTGGCTTCGTGGCCTTGGTAGCGTGCCCATGGGGCTGCCTTGGCCTTGAAGGCTGTATGCCTCGGCCTTAGCTGCGTGCCCATGAGGCTACCGTAGCCAGGTTAGTGTGCTTCCCTTGGTAGACAACCCATGAGGGTTGCCATGGCCTTGGCTACATGCTTATGGGGTTGCTTTGCCTCGATAGCATGCCTATGGGAGCTGCCATGGCCTTGGCTGCTACAGGCCTTAGTTGCATGCCCATGAAGACGTCCCTTGGCAGTGGGGGCTACATGCCTTGGCCTTGGCTGCCCATAAAGTTGCCTTGGCCTTTGCAGCATACCAATGAGAGCTGCCTTGGCCTTGGCTGCTGCAAGCCTTAGCCTTGGCAGCATGCCCATGGGACCTAGCTTTGCCTTAGCTACATGCCTTGGCCTTGACTGCATGCCCATGGGGTTGGCTTGGCCTTGGCAGGATGCATGCCTTAGTGGCATGCCCACGGGGGCTGCCTTGGCCTTGGCTGCGTGCGTGCCCATTGGGCTACCTTGGCTGTATGCCTATTGGGCTGCCTTGGCCTTGGCAGCATGCATGCCTTGGCCTTGGCTGCTGCATTCCTTGGCTTTGGTAGCGTGCCCATAGCAACGTGTTGTGTCCCTTGCTGCATACCCATGGGGCTGCCTTGGCCATGGCAGCATGCACGCCTTAGTCTTGGCAGTGTGCCTATAGGACTGCCTTGGCTTTGGTAGCATACCTTGGCAGCATGCCTTAGCCTTGGCAATTTGCCCATAGCGGCGTGCCTTAGCTTTGGGGGCTGCATGCCTTGGCCTTTGTTGTGTGCCCATGAAGCTGCCTTGGCCTTGGCTGCTACATGCCTTGGCCTTGGCTATGTGTCCATGGGGCTGCCTTGGCCTTGGCAGCGTGCCCATCGCGACGTGCCTTGGCCTTGGCAGCTGTATGCCTTTGCCTTGGCACCGTGCCCATGTTGACGTGCCTTGGCCTAGGCTGCTGCATGCCTTGACCTCTGCTGCTTGCCATTAGGGCTGCCTTGGCCTTGGCTATTTGCCCATAGGGCTGCCTTGCCCTTGGCAGCCAGCCCGTGAGGGCTTTTTTGTCCTTCGCAGCATGCATGCCTTGGCCTTGGTAGCGTTTTGATGGGCCTGCCTTGGCTTTGGCAGTGTGTCCATAGTGACGCGCCTTGGCCTTGGGGGCTGCATGCCTTGGCCTTGGCTGCATGCCCATGGGGCTGCCTTGGCCTTGGCAATATGCATGCCTTTGCTGCCAACCCATAGGGGCTACCTTAGCCTTGGTTGCTTGCCTTAGCCTTGGCTACGTTGTCCTTGGCAACAAGCGTGCCTTGTTTTTTGTTTTTTGTTTTTGAACTTTGTTATGCTAAAAAAAATCAGCCCCAAAAAAAAAAAAAAAAATATCAACAAAACAAAAATAATGTTTGGTATGAGCCTCCCCAAATCTATCTTCTCGATCTTCCGCCTCTATCCAAGCCTCCCCTATACTTCAATGCTGGCTTCTTTGTGTATGAGCCTAATCTATCAACCGACCATGATCTCCTTGAGACCCTTCTAGTTACCTCTCCTACCACTTTTGTTGAGCAGGTAAATCTTAGTACTAGTTGTGGTTGAAAAACTACCATGTATTTCATGCAATTCACATTAATTGTAGGATAAGTTGTTCATTACTGTACTGCTGTGAGTATCCACTTTGTTTATGTTAACAATATCAAATTTTTTTTGGATATGAAATACTAATGAAGTATGCTTTTGATTGGTTTACAGGGCTCTAAGCCATGGATAAATTATTGGTTTACAGTGTTAATTCCAAATTTTGGCCGGGAAAAAAAAAAAATTACGTTATGTAAATGCTCTAAATAAACTATTTAAAATTTATTTATAAAAAATGACAACATTTCAATTTACACTTAGCGGACCCAACAAAAATTACTTTGGTCCACACTCTTTTGTAGGCCCATGGTGTTTGGGTAAAAGGGGTTTTAACTTTTTACATAGCGTGATCCATCACAAATCAATCCATGATTGTTGCGTTGTTCCAAGGTAATTTCCTGGGTCAAGCCCATTCTTTTGGGCAAACAGGCTCACCATTTTGTTTTTTCCTTCTATGAACAAATCAAAACAACACTGAACTTCTCTTTGGAAATCACAAATCACCTTTTTATTTAGTATTTAAAAAAAAAATCTAAAGATATTTATACTTTTAAAGAAGTTTTAAAAAGTGAAAAAATACAAGGAAAAATGAGATTTAAAAAAACTATACATAAAAATTAAAAGCTGAACTTGTAAGTTTAATGCCAAACAGAGATGCATATTAAGAATGTGTTCGGTACTAACTTTTAATATTAGCTTTTAACTTTTAGCTTTTATGTATAACTTTTTAAATCCTCTTTTTTTTTTTCTTTTTTTTTCCTTACATTTTCTCACTTTCAGACATTAAATAAAAACAAATGGGTAGGTCAAGGACAGAGTTAATGAAGGTACATGAATGTACATGAGTAAATTATCTATATATATATATATATATATATATAGTAAAACAATGCAATAGAAGAAATTAAATTTTAAATGATATGCATTATTAGCACTGTACAAAAGCTTTAGTAGATTGTTGTGTTGGACATTTAGTGTTTGTTTGGGAACAATTTATCTTCTTTTTTTTTTTTTTTTGAGAAAAATTGGAACAACTTATATTGTTTTTTGCTAAAAACTCTTTACTGAAAGTGTACTAAAGTATACTCGTACTTTGAAAAGCTTTTAAAAAGTGGTAAAAATTTGAAATTTTAAAAGTTGTACATAAAATTTAAAAGCTAAAACTAATGCCAAACAGGCTTTTGCAATTACACTTTTTCACATCTCTAAACTAGTTCCTTTTTTATTATTTTTTTAATCTTTTATTTTTCAAATGAGTTATCTTCGATACGATCTTTTAAGATTACAATTTCTCAAATTTTCTTCTAAGAGAGTCCTCTTATTTCCATTTTCAAATCAGAAAGATAAACTTTCTTTTAGAGTTCGTTTGGGAACAGTTTATTTAGCTGAAACTAAAATTTTTTTTGTTGAAAGTACTGTAAATAAAGTTAAAATGTAGCTAAAATAGTACAGTAAGACCTATGAATAGTACTAAAAAGTGATGTGGGACCAATGAATAGTAGTAAAAATAAGCTGAATAATAATAAAAATAAGCTGAATAGCAAAAAAATCTGACTTTTTAAGCCAATGTCAAACTCAATCTTAATTATGTGGCACTCCTTTCAAAAAATGTTTTTTTTTCCCTAGGTGAGGACTCAATTAACAAATGTGATTAATTTATTTTAATATTTTAATACCAATCTATTTCAAATTACAACTAATAATAATAAATCATTATTATAGTAAGTTAAAATATTCAAATTATTAATTTAGTGCATGGTTTAAAGGTTTCTAAATAAAAAGTATTTTTTTTAAATAAATAAGTTTGTAATGGTGTTTATTGACCTTCAAAGAAGCTTCTTATTTCCATTAAGTCCCTAGCATCTTCTTCAGTTCTTGGTATTAATTTTCTCCCTCATCGAGTCACTGTGCTCTTTAGCTCGAAGTCGAAGTTTTCATTTCTCATTTATTTTGGTTTTTTTTTTTCACCATAAGATCGACTAATTCCTTCTTTTTTATTTCAAAAAAAAAAAAATCCCAAGTCCCACCTAAAACCTTCGTCTTCATATGAAAAAAATAATAATAATAAAAAAGAATTATATGAAAAGCCACTTAATATTCAGTTTTACTTATCAATGTACTGACTCGCCTATGGATGGAGAATCCAAGAAAGTCAGAAAAGGAAAAGAGAAGCAGAAGAAACAGCTGAAGTGGTATAAGTATTAATATCAATACACACTATAACGATAGTCATTAGACCTTTGCGATAATATAATTTGTTACTAATTTTGAAATTATATATATATATATAATAAATTTATAACTAGTAATATCTAGTCTATATATTTATATGTAAAGCCGAAGTTTTTGACTTTTTGTTAATCTCTCCAAAGCTTGCCCCATCATTATTATTTTTTATGCTCCAATTTCTATTCCCCCCTTTTCATAACCCTTCTTGACCAAAACCAACACTTCATCATTGACTCAAATAAAAGCTGCCTCCATAAACCCTAAACTCTTAACAACCCTAAACGTTGTAGCCAGCTTCTGCCTTTGCCTCCAAGAAAGCTGCTATGCCTTCCAGAGGCTCTATTCTCTCTGGCTACAATCTCTCCAAGTATATAATCCACTATATACATATATTTTAAAGTTTATAACAGAGACTAAGGTACCGACAAGACTAAGGTACAAAGTTTGGGATTGTTGGTTGAAAGGGTGCACAAGCAAAGGATACAATCGTAGAGAAAAGTGAGGCTATGAAAGACACTGCAATAGAGAAGGGAACACAAGTAAAGGACACTATTGTAAGCACAACTAAGACAAATGCAGATTACACAACGTTGACCACTGAGAAAGCAAAGTTGCTCAACGTTTATCCCTATTGGGTTTTTAGTTGTTCATCTTATCTTCCTTGGCAGCAGAGTATACAAGTCATGTGGCTACAGAGCTTACAGTCAAGCTGCTAAGGATCCTATTATAGCGACAATAGAGAGTGCAAAAGAGTAAACAACTAGGAAGAAAGAAGAAGCTGAAAGAGAATTGATGTTTACCTTCGCCGAAAGAAAGGTATGTGTGTAACAAAATTATATCTTTATTATTGCATAGACCAGATAGTCTGTTGAAGTTAGTTTCGTGTATTTTTATTTATCCATATCTTTTCTTTTCCCTCATTCTTTATTAGTGGGTCATATGGATATCGTATGTGTAAATTTATCCCTACTTGCAGTTAAAAATGAGTGTCGAAATCATATGAATTTTCCTTTTTTGAATGCTTTGACATTGTAGTAGCAGTAATTAAAGTTATCTACAAGTCAATTATATGATTTGTAAAATCAATTTCCCATAAATTAGGAACAACACTTTTTCTACTACCCTTCAACACTTTTGGGAATTTGCGTCTTTCAATTTTTTTATAACAACTTTAGTTTATGCATTATTCTAACTTGACCTTTTTGTTGAAATTAATAACATATATACCCTTGTTCATCTTATAGAATATAAAGGACCTAAAATTGTTTGTGTTACATTGCTAATTGTAAGCAAGTAGCACATTTAGTTACTCACCATGTCAGAGTTTTGTTGAAAGTTTCTTGTCCATAATAATATTGCTCATTGAATGCTTTAGGTTGGATCGAGGAATGCTATGCTGCTTTGGAAACAAGTAGGATCTTCCAATTGCATGAATTTTGCTGAAATCACTGATACGCTTGGTCTTCACTCCCTCTGTCAACAAATCCACTAGCATATTGACATTCTTTCTTGTTTTACCATATATGGAAAATTCAGTATCCATTGATTGAGGCTATTTCAGTAGGGTCTATTTTCGTAGCAGCAAAGGGCTTGTATGAGGGCTAGACTAGCTTTCCAACAATATTGCTAACAAGGTTAAGCTTTAATGCTATGTTTGAACTAATACCTGATAACTTTCTATACCATTATGTTATTGTTATGTAATATTTGCTCTATTTCTCGATTCTTGCAGACTTGGGGGATCGGTAAATCTTCAGTAACCTTTTTATTTATTTTCTATATATTATTGTTAAATTTTTAGTAACTTTTTGGAATGTAGTCTATGTCAAAGGGGATATTACTGTTGTTATGTGGCATTTATGTGTTGTAAATTAATAGTGTCCCGAGGGCTGAAAATCTATTTGTTTAGATCGTTATCAATATATAATAGAAATTGGCTTTTGGCCATGATTCACAATTTATAGATGATTGATCCAACCCATTTTATATTGGGTTCCTCTTGTTTTTGGTGCCTCTTCATTGGATATGGTTGAGATATCTTGTCTCCTCCCCTAATTCCCCATTTATGATTAAAAGGTAATTCTTATGTGGTAAATGCTATGAGTACTGGAAGATCAATTGGTGCTTATCTTTTATAGGTCACCAATATCTTTGGCTGGAATGGTATTTATGATAGGTAGTAGTGGTACCCCAGTTTCTTGGGCTTCAAAATAGTGCTGTTGGCCTAATTTTTTTCTTCCATTATGGATCATCTTTTAATGCATAAAGACATTCAAAAGACTTTCCATATTAATTAAGAGTAGTGATTTTTAATCTTTGTACAAGCGACTCACTCTTCTACTTGAATCATTCTTGTGCTTTGAAACCCATTAGGATTTTGGTGAATGCTCAAGGTATTGGCGTTCTAGCCTTAATTGACTAATCAATAGTTGAATACATCTAAATGGTTTGGGATCTTTATTAAATTTCTAATAAAAATAATTATCTCCCAAATGTGGGGAGAACATGTTTCCTACAGCACCAACTACATTTTTTTAATACTTGCACTTGCTTTTAGTTTTTGATCCCATTGGTGGTTTTCAGTTACATCTAGCATGCATCACATTAATGTGTTCGCTATTGGCGTGTCCTTAAATCCTATTGTATGATGCTATATATGACTTAATGTTGTAGTTAATAAAGTTGTTTTATTATTATTTGAAAATAGTGGCAACATGAATATTGAGACATTATCATATAGTCTATGAGATGCATAGTATGTGATTTATGTGATTTAGTCACAGAAGATATAAATCACAAATTCTTTGTAAACTCAGAATTTTAGTTCGTAGTCGGTGATGAAATTGGGCATTTCATCTACGAAGACTATAACATATCAACTAAGATGATTTGTCTTGATCATGGAAATGGAGATTTCTAGTTGATTACATTCCATTCCCTCCATGTTACTCTCAAACAACATTACTTACATTCCATTCATTTTCATTCCTTTCTATTTCTTTATTTTTAAACATCTAATCAAGATTACTTAATTCCATTCCATTCTTTTCCATTCCTTTCCCTTATCTAAATACATTCCATTCAATTTCATTCATTTCCATTCCTTAATAATTATTTCATTCCATTCCATTATCTTCCCTTATGAACTCCCAAACAAAGTCTAAGTGAAGGTTCCAGTATTAATTAGCTCCTTATTTTTGTTCTTTATAGGTACTTAACAGGATTTTGTAGACTTTTTGGTTTTTTGGCTGCTTTTAGTTCAAGCGAATTCCATGAGGTGAATTTCATGTAAGATGTAGTTGATATTTTCAATAGAAATTGGATGTGCAGTTGACCTCAAGCACTCGCATACCTTTAAATCAAAAAATAATGAACTATCATAGCCAGTGAGTGAGATGTAATGAACTGTCTGACCACTGGCATTATTGTTAAGCTTTTCATCTTTCTTTGTGAAAACTCATAGCTGCAAATATTTGAATAATAAATGTTATTAGCTTTCATAGTTTACTTATCAAAAAAAGAAAAGAAGCTTCATGGTGAGACGAAGGAGTTTAGTGGTTCAATTGATACTTTAGTAGAATATATTTTGTTCTGCCACAAACAACTAGCTTTTTAATCCTTTTTTTTTTTTGGTGAAAGCACAGTTAATTGGAAGAAATTAGATCTTCCATGTTTAATTCATGTAGTGTAATATGAATACTTTGATTTGCCTAGAATCAAGAAGCATGAAAAGGATGGAAATGCAAAGAAATTTCCATTACTTTATCTTATTTGTTTGGTGCTAATTTAGAATTTGCTTCATCTTGGAAAATTTACAACCTAAAGAAGTTTTTGAGTATCTTAATTGTACAAGAAAGGATTTGACCTTTGATCTAATGGAGTTAAAGAAAGATTGGATTTGTTTGGATACAACACTTGAGGAGGAAAAGGTTAGTAAAGCAATGTTAAAATTTTATATTCATCCCTTCTTTTTATTTTTCCATTATTGCTTGCTCAATCTCCCTCATTGATTGGTTCTTATATTCTTTTATCTTGCTCTAGGAAAAGAAAATAGTTAAGCTTTTGGGTTTTATGTGGATTCCTTCAAAAATTATGACTCTATGGCTTACTTTTTCTTGATGATTTCGATGTAACAAATGTTGAATATTGTAGTCCTTAATTTTTTTTATGCACAAGTCATTAATCAAATTAAGTTGAAAAGACATTTTGAAATTTCCTAATTAGTCAAAATCGATTCTTTAGTCAAATTTTTTTGAATATACCTTATCTCTGCTGAATAAAATTCAGATTATTGTGACTTCTTTGGCATTCGGATCTTTCTAATAATGATAACTGTTGGTTAAAATCTGGTTTTGTATCTCATACAAAACACACAGTGGAAGCAACAAACAAAGATCTATTTCATTCATGATTGACAACATGCACTCTGTAAATTTCAGAATTTAAGAACAAGATAGCGTACCTTGGTGTGGAGAATTTCAAAACAAAGATTAGAAGCACTTGGGAAAACTTTTAATCTTCACTCCAATTCCACTTTACGCTCAAGATGTGTGGTCTCTCAATCAGTTTCCAAAGGGAGAATGAAAGTGTGTCTCACACTCTTTTTTTTTTTTCTTTTCGATTCTTTTCTTAAAAAAAAATCTCATAAAAAATTCTGTATGTTTCTCCCTTTATAACTAACTGATTATCTAATTGAGCCGGTCTATTGGGCCTTTCCAATTGGGCTTTAGTGTGTGGCTTGGAATGGGACCAAAAGGGACCAATAAGACACTAGCTCCAATGGGCCTTGGGCTTCTCCGTCAACTCTTGACAAGTCCAAAGTTACCATTAATTATATTTAATACCACTATATAAATATAATTGCACTCTAGGCCTTATTAATAAATTATATCCCAAGACTTTATTTTACACGCAACCCTTTCATAAAATATTCGTAGTAATACAAAGTCATAAATATAGACTGCCACTTTGTAAATTACTACATCTTATCCTTGAGTACCCGGTTTAATCCTTTAAAGTTATTCATCATATATTTATGAAATCCAATTTCATAAATATATACTTTAGTAATTTCTTACTAAAGTGGTTAGGCCTAACTCTCTGAATAACTGAACCCATTAAACTTATCTCAAGGGAATATTTTGTATCTCCATTAAGAGATTATGAATTCCATCTTGAGAATATATGTTCCATCAACACTAAATGTGGTTGCCCAACATACTGAGGTTTTGACCGTCACTTTAGATCTCACTCCTGATATATCAAAGCAACCTACACCTCATTATCAAGTCCATTATTCTCTCAGGATTAAGAGTTCATGCAAATAGAAGTCGTGAGATTTATTATTCATTTGACAGTCGTTAGGAGAATAATAAATCTCACAATGGTCCAGTTCAATATGTCTTAACTCTTAAAACATATCAACATATCAACTAGAAGTCACCACTTCCATGATCAAGACAAATCATCTTAGTTTATACGTTATAGTCTTCGCAGATGAAATGCCCAATTTCATCACCGACTACGAACTATAAATTTTGAGTTTACAAAGAACTTGTGATTTATATCTTTTGTGACTTTTCACATAAATCACATACTATGCATCTCATGGACAATATGATAATGTCCAAATATTCATGTTACCATTATTTTAGATAAAAATAAACAACTTTATTAAATACAACATTAAGTCATACATAATGTCATACATAGCATCACACAATAGGATTTAAGGGCATATATCCTAACAATAACAATATTAACAACGCAGCTGATGCTTAGCCCAAAAGTCAATGGAATTATAGTTTTATGTATTGTCAAGGTCTTCTCCGTAGATGAAAAGGTAGTTTTATTTATATCGTTGATGGTTATGCGGTTTGTTTCTGGTGATAAAAGTTCTTAATTCAATTCCAGAATTTTGGGCATGGTTAGTTTTACTTTATGAGTTTTAGTACTTGGGTTGAATGCCATATAATGTGCTTATCTGCGCATCACATAGATAATAAAGGAAAAGTAAATATTGGGGCTCTGTTACGTGCTTGTAGTATTTGCATGCATATTTCGAAGATGAATTTTTGTGTCTTAGACCCAAATTTGATGTCAGTAAGATCTGAGGAGCATAAAATTAATTTGCATTCATATTTTGGAGATGGATTTTTGTGTCTTAGATACTAACTAAATATCGCTAAGATTTTAAAAGCATATCATTTAGTTTGAATTTCTATATATGTAATTATGTGTACGTGTGTGTGAGTCACAGTGTTATAGACAGAGAAAGTGTGTGTAGAAATTTCCATTTTGGGTGGAGGATCAATTGGAGCATTTAATTTGGATGATGAGCAATCAAAGGGGGAAAGTAAATGGTTCAAATGGAAGCACCAAAACCCTGGGGAGAACATAGAGAAATTACCTCAATGAGTTGCAATGTATTGCGCATTAAGATTAAGATGTGAAAAAGTTTCAAGTTATCTACTCAGTAAATGATTCAAATTTGTGATTATCTTTGGAAGATGATTTTATGTTTTCTAATTGTTTGATTTGTGTTAATTTACAAGATAAAAATGTACTACTATCATCCTATGTTCAAAATGTAATACTAGCTTTCTAATTATTTGTTCATGAATAATCTGTAAACACAGATGTTCTAACTTTGTATTAATTACCTCGAACCACGTTATATGCCCGTGTGTTTCAGATATGCAATGTTTCTTAGTGGCAATTTTATAGATGCTAAAAACATGTTCTATAAGCTTGAATTTACATGTTTCTTAGCAAAAACTACTCAAAGAAGAGATAAATCCTAAACCCATGCATCGCACGGGTTAGCAACTAGTTGATATTAATATATAATCTTATAGTTATTGAGATATATAGTCATTCCATGTGCTATTGGGCTTCGCCTTCTTTTTTTTTTTTTTTTTTTGTGGTTGATGAGAGCCATGATCATTCCATATGTCCAATTTATGAAAGAATTTATTTATAGTTAAACATTATTAAGAGATTATAAGTGACGTGTAATAGATAACATTATTAGGGACCATCCATATTGTGAGGGCAGAAGTATCAAGGCATGTCTTTGGGCCTTGGGCCTGATCCGAGAGCATTAACTAGTCCAAGGAGGTTCTGGTGACAACAAGGGCACCGAACTTAAAGGCCCACAAGCCCATTGTTGGGGTAGAGGCTAATTAGAATGGTCCGAGGAGGGATGCATCCTCGGCTAATTGAGGCGAAGGTCATAAGATACGCCATGATATTTGGGAGTAATCTAGAAAGCTCAACAAGTGAAAATATACTCCAGAAGAATGCAAAAAGGAGTACGAATGGGAGACATATCGCAGAAAGTTGTTACCACTGCATTAAAGACTTCGTCCCTACCCCTCTAGCCGTATTAATGGAGAAGTGACATCTGAGATGATGGTGATCAGCCTTACAGCTATTGGGGGAAGATTTCAAGAGAGCAGTGGATGGGAAAGGGATCTGCATTGGTGATTCGATCAATTCGAGAACGCAGGGGAAGAAGAATATAAATAGAGAGAGGAGGGACCAAGAAAAGGAAAAGAACATTGTACTCAAGGAGATCAACTGTAAATTGTCTTTAAGAGAAAGGAAAAATCAATATAGAGAGTCCTTGGCTTATGTACGAGGAGAGGTCTCTTTACATTGAAGGTTCTTTGCATGTGATTTGTGGACCTAGCCCATTGTCTTTGTTTCTCAATGTCCAAAGCAACCTAGATTTCAAACCCACCCTCTACAAATTTCATTGTTTTAGGCCTTTTGGGCCTGTCCCCTTCACATGTTTGAGTCCAGGCTTGAATTGTGTCCTTACACATATATTTTGCTAAAACTTGTAATTAAATTATATATATATATATATATATATATTTATTGGGAAATCTAAAAGTTTAAGAAATTTGGGGGCTATAGTATCAACTTACGTACGTAGTTCCACTTCTATTATAGGAGGTATTTTGTTTATGCATCGATATGTTGTATGCAATAGTAGTACTTGTGTCACAGCTTGCATGTTCTATAGGTACATGAGACCTACGGTAATAAGTTAGGCATTTCTCCAAATCCAATATGCATGTTAATGAATAATGAGAGGTATAGCTATAGTATAGGTACTAATGTAATATATACCCCGGCCCCATAAAATAACAAAAACTATCTAGCGTATATATATAAATCATATACTATATAATAAAAGTTGGGCATAAAAGCCGTGGTCGAGCCAAGTGGCTTCACTAAATTGCAGAAATGTTTTTAGAATTTTAAAAATAGAAATATAATTTTTTTTTGTACTTATCTTCTTCTCCTATAATTTCTAAATTGATAAAAATCTTAATTTGATTATAATCCAAACTCTTAATCTTATCCTTTTATTATTATAATTTATGAGTTGATAAAATATTTTAATTTGATTACAATTCAACTCTTCATCTAATCCTCTTTTTATTTAAATTATATTACTACATAAAAAAAAAAAATTAAAACAACAACAGCAACACCTTACAAGTTAAAAACAAAAAACAACAACAATCATCATCTATTCCTTTTTTTTAATTTAAATTATATTACTTTGTGTAATAAAAAAAAAAAAAAAACAACATAATACCCAGCAACGTATTCAACAGCAAAATATTCCTCTTCACACGTGACTTTTTTTTAAAGATGATTATTATTTATACTGATTTACCAAAAATTATTTTGGATAAAGTTTTAGAAAAAAATTAAATAAGGTAATAAGTATTTTAGTTTAAAGTAAACACCTTCTCTTTCTTCTCCAAAAAAATATTATCTATATAGTAAACATTTGTTTTTTCTAAAAAAAAAAGTTTGTAATGGAATATTAGATAAAGTTCGGGTGAGAGACTTTACAAGAATTATTATATGTATTAAACCTCACATAAAGTGGTTGTTATCTAAGAAATTGTTGTAAAAAAATTAATTTTAATAGAAACTATATTTATCATTTTATGTCAAATTAAATTTAAATTTTTTTTCCATAAGTATTAATTTACTACTTCATAAAAAAATGTCACGTACATTTTTCTCAGTTTTAAAGGTTGTTGATGTTGCTGATATATTTGAAATTTAAACTATTTTTAACTTTTGTTATGGATGTGTAGTAAGTGGCTAACTTTTAGGACTAAAAAACTAAAATTTTGGATAAAAAAAAATTGATAAATGTTATTAAATTCTTTTTTAAAAATCAACAACACCAAAAGAAACGTGTATCTCCTGCCATAAAATTTGAAATTTAAGCTTTTATTTAATTATGTTATGGATGTGTAGTAAATGGCTAAATTTTAGGATTAGACAAAAAATGATAACTGCCAAACATAAAAGTTGCAAAAAAGAACAACATCAACAACACCAAAAAGGAAAAAAAAAAAAAAAAAAAAAAAAAAAGTGGATGTGTAGTTACTAAATTTTAGGATCTTTCTAGGAGCATTTCCTTTAACAAAAAAACTTATTAATTTACTTATGTACCTTATAAAAATGCAATATAAGTATTCCATTGTGCAATCTCTAATATATTCCTACTAAATTTTAATGTCCCAAAAAATTTCTTTGTGTATTTTGAATTTTATGTGGTAGACTGGTAGTCATACTTGAAAAGTTAGAATGATGATATATAGTGTTCTATTTGTTACCTAGAGAACACTAATTTATTAGGTTTAAATCTTTTCCACTTATAATTTTATCTAATAGAAACTTTGATGACATATGTCTTTTGTTATTTTACTCTTTTTTTAATTTATTTTCCTGCTTAAAAGGGTATTCAGTAAAAATAAGTAAGTTAAACATCGTAGTTAGACTCATAAAATAAGATAATAAAGAACTTCATTGCATATGAAAAAAAAAATCTTCATTGCATATGATTACAAATATTTAATTTAATGAAAATCTTCCATGAATTGTAGCATATATTATCTATATTAATCTTCAACAACAAAAATCTATATTAATTTTCTCACTAAAGGGCCAGCACGTGCCTTGCATGTGCAACCCACACTAGTATTGTATAATTTGTGTAGAGAAACATTTAGTCTATAGTATTTTAAAAAAAAAAAAAAGTGACATATTGTTATTAATGAAAAAATAATAATTTTACTAATGAGTTTAAGTGAAAACTAATAACAATATACTATTAATATTTTCTGTAAAAATATTGTAAACATGTTGTCTGCATATCACTAGGTTGCCTTTTACTTTTTGAACATGTTGTGTACCTACTATTGTAAGAATTTTGGGGATAGAAGCTAGTTGCTGATAATGTGAGTGATGTGCCAAATGCGAACCAATAAGAATTTACTACTTTAAACAAACTACTAAAATTGCTAAAATTATTACACACACACACACACACACACATAACAAGTTGTTAACCCGTGCGATGCACAAGATTGTTTTAAACCAAATGTTAACATGTTCAAGTTTAAACATTTCTCTAATTTCAATTATGGAAAGCTGAATTCGCTCTAATATAAGATGAAACATGTAATTATGATGAAACTATCAAAATTTCAATCATTGTAAAAAAAAAAAAAAAAAATCGTTTAAATTTTGTTCAAAAATTTCCATAGGTCCTACTGGTCAAGAATTTTGATCGGAATACAATGATGGTATTTTGGCAATCAAACTAATTTTGTTCGAAAATGCACCTAGGTCCTTTTGCCCAAGAATTTAGACCGGATATAAAAAAATTTAAAAAAAAAAATGTACTAGTAAAAAAAAGAAGGGTATATATGACTTTTGGGCAATGACGCAGCTAGTGAACAGAAACATGCAAAGATAAAGGTAGGTCTTTGCCCCAAAAGTCTAAAAAAAAAAAAGGTAAGAAAAGACATTCACGCTGACCGAGCAAACTTAGGAATTTCCTTTGATATTATATACACAATTCAAAAAAAAAAAAAAAAAAAATATTGGAGTTACTCGTGGCCGAGTTCTTCTCACAGGCACCCCCTCCATCGCACCACCAATCTTTATTTATTCAATTTTTTTTTTTTTTTTATTTATTGATCTAGCTTATTACTCCAATTTAACTCATTTTGCCCTTTTACATACCTCACTATTTGGGATTTTTTTTTTAATTTTCTCAAAAATATTTCTATTATAATTCTACTAATATATGCCTTAAGGGCATACGTTAATTTTTAAAAAAAATCCATAAATGATTTACAAACACGTGTCCTAAGGGCATACGTTTATAAAATCATTTTTTAATTATTTTTAGGTGTTTTTAATGTTATTTAGTCAAATTTGGTGATGAAACAAGAGTTCGTCAATCAAGTAAAAACTAGTCAAGATGGAATCAAACCTCTATCGTCGTCTTGGGTACAGCAAAAAATGAAGGGTGAATCTGCAAGCTTGGTCGCCGGTGCGGCGCCTGCCAAAACACCTCCGATGCTTAAGTCAGTATTTCCGGAATTCTTCTCAAATGTAAAGGTAAGAAATATGAATCAGTAATTGTGTTACCTCTTATTTGCGTTTTTGGAGGGTTTATATATGCTTTGATGGCCTTCTAGCCGTTGTGTTGGTTATGGTGGTGTAAATGCTGCTCTTAGTAACGCCTGTCACTTAATTGCGAGGTTTTAATTTGCCTTCAACGGGAGGCACCTTCGTTGTATCCAGCCTGGGGCATAGTTGGCAGTATTGAATGTTCCTGCCGCTTTGGCCTGTTCTTGCACAGATTACCTCCGTCAGTAGTTTGGTATCGTCAGTGGTGTTATCATCGTCTGCACTAGTTTCGTCAGTCACGTCAGTTGCCCCCGGATTCCTTGGTAGTCACGACGTGTCACGACGATCATGGAAGATGAAGGGTCAGTGGGTGACTCTTGGAATTTCGTGCCACATTAAATGCGTGGTGGTGGCGCCGTACTGATCGTGGCCACATGGCGTGCTTCAGTTGGTGCATTTAATGTTCCATCATTTGGCTCTTCGCTTTTCCCGCTGCTACTCTTCAGTTTCTGTGTTATTTGGGGGCTTTTAAACTTTTTCTCTTTGTTTGCTGCCATATTTTTTTTGAAAACATCCTTGTGCTCCCTTCTTTCTTTGCGAACTTTCTTTCCCGATGACTCCTTCTTTTCGAATCGGTGCGTGGTGGAACCTCTGTGCGGTGGAGCTTCCATCTTCCTAAGGTACTTGCTTCTTCAACCTTCGACTTCGGTTTATCCCCTTTCTTTTTCTTTTCGCTGTTCCTCTGATTCTTTATTTTGTTCTTTTTTTTTTTTTTTTTTTTTTTTTTTTTTTTTAGCTCTATTTTGGAAACTGCTTCTCTTTGGTGAACAATAGTTTTATGATGGTTTTGGCCCAGAGTTTATGGGTCTTAAAAACAATGGAGATTTGCCCCATGTTTTTGGGCTTTAATTAGATATACTTCCTTTTCTTCTTGCATGCTGGTAACTTAGCCATTTTTAGAGCTTTCTTTTGTTCTGCTTGCTAGTAATTTACTCTCATCACTGCGGGCTCTTGCTACTTTGCGATGTCTGAGATCAAATACCTCTTATTATTTCGTCAATGACTTTCATTTGTCCAAGCAGAGTATTGTTGCTTTGTTAAGTTTTTGAGACTCAATGTCTTTTTATTTCGTCAGTAACGTACATCCGTCGAAGCGGAATCTCATTACTTCGCTAAATTTTGAGATTCAATGTCTCTTTATTACGTCAGTAACGTACATCTGTCGTAGCGGAATCTTGTTACTTCGCTGGATTTTGAGATTCAATGTCTCTTTATTTCGTCAGTAACTTACATCCGTCGTAGCGGAATCTTGTTACTTCGCTGGATTTTGAGATTCAATGTCTTTTTATTTCGTTAGTAACTTACATCCGTCATAGCGGAATCTTGTTACTTCGCTGGATTTTGAGATTCAATGTCTCTTTATTTCGTCAGTAACTTACATCCGTCGTAGCGGAATCTTGTTACTTCGCTGGATTTTGAGATTCAATGTCTCTTTATTTCGTCAGTAACTTACATCTGTCGTAGCGGAATCTTGTTACTTCGCTGGATTTTGAGATTCAATGTCTCTTTATTTCGTCAGTAACTTACATCCCTACTTGGATAGCCCTGTGAAAGTAAAAACATTAGTACTGAAAATCTCTTTATTGCTTTCGAATAGGGATGTATCCACTGGTTTACATTTATTGATGGTACTTTTTTAGGTGTTCAATATTCCATGGTCGTGGGAGTTTCTGTCCGTCCAGGGTTTCCAGGTGATAGCTTCCCTATCTAGAGTAGTGAGTGATTTGGTAGGGTCCTTCCCAGGTAGCGCCTAGCTTTCCTTGAACAAGGTCTCTTGTGGCTGTGCTGACTTTGCGCAGGACGAGGTCGCCTATTTCAAGTCGTCGTAGCTTCACTCGCTTGTTGTAATATTCCTTCATCTTCTGTTGGTACTTCGTCATCCGATCGGAAGCTTGGTCTCTGACTTCGTCAAGGCAGTCCAGGTTGATCCACAGATGGTCATCGTTAACCTCTTGGTTGTATCGTTCTCGTCTGGTGCTGGTGGCGCCTACTTCTACTGGGATTACAGCTTCTGTGCCATAAGTGAGCATAAAGGGGGTTTCCCCTATCGGGGTTCTTGCCGTGGTTCTATAGGCCCACAACACGTTTGGGAGTTCGTCTGGCCAGGCCCCCTTGGCTTCGTCCAGCTTGGTTTTTATGATCTTCAGCAGCGTGCGGTTCATCACTTCTGTCTGACCATTAGCTTGCGGGTGTCCTGGAGATGAGAATTTGTTTCTGATACCCAGTCCCGAGCAAAAGTCCTTGAAGGCTTGGCTGTCGAACTGCCGCCCATTATCTGATATGATCGTCATCGGTATTCCGAACCTGCAAACTATATTTTTCCAAACAAAGCTCTGGACTCTTGCTTCGGTAATGGTCGCCACTGCCTCTGCTTCTACCCATTTTGTAAAGTAATCAATCGCGACCAATAAGAATTTTACCTGTCCTTTACCTAAGGGTAGTGGGCCGACGATGTCAATTCCCCATTGGGCGAACAGCCAGGGGGAGGATATGGTCGTCATTTGTTCTGCAGGAAGTCACTGGACATTCCTAAACCTCTGACATTTGTCGTATTTTTTGACGAGGTCAACCGCGTCCACCTGCATAGTTGGCCAGAAATAACCTGTTCTGATGATTTTGCTTACCAGGGATCTTGGACCTGCATGATTTCCGCAAACTCCTTCATGAATCTCCCTTAGGATGTATCTGGCTTCCACTTCGTCAACACACTTTAAGTAGGGCATGGAAAAGCCCCTTTTGTACAGAGTGTCGTTTAAGATCGTGAATCTGGCTGCTCTTTTCCTGACCTTCTTTGCCTCGTCTGCGTCTTGGGGGAGGTGTCCGTCCTGCAAAAAAGACATGATAGGTGTGATCCAGCTGTTCGTACCTTGGATCTGGAACGTGGATACTTCTTCAATGCTGGGATGCTTCTGGACTTCAATCGTAAGCCCGCTTTCCGACGGCCATTCGTCGGACGATGATATCTTTGATATCTCGTCTGCTACGGTGTTCTGGTCCCGAGGGATACGTTCGAGCCTGACCGCGTCAAATTCTTAGATAAGGTGTCTCGTCAATCTGAGGTACTTTTGCATCCTGTCTTCTTTTGTGTCGTATTCTCCCTTTATCTGCTCTGTTACCAGTTTTGAATCACTTTGGATTAGTAGGTTCTTGGCTCCAAGGACTTTCCCGAGCCTCAGACCCGTCAGTACTCCCTCATATTCGGCCTCGTTGTTGGTGGCTGGGAACTGCAGCTGGACTCCGTATTTAAGTACTTCTCCGTCGGGGGCCGTTATGACGACCCCTACCCCACCCCTCTTTTGGGTTGAGGAGCCATCGGTTTGAATCGTCCACTTGTCTCCGTCTGAAACTTGGCCGTCGTCACTTGCGATGGTGAATTCGGCCACGAAGTCTGCTAGTACTTGCGCTTTGATGGCCGTCCTGGGATGGTACTCGATGTCGAATTGGCTAAGCTCGATGGCCCACTGGATCATTCTCCCGGCTGCTTCTGGTCTGTTCATGGATTTTTTAATAGGTTGGTCAGTCATGACCAGGATTGGGTTCGCCTGGAAGTATTGCCTAAGCTTACGTGAGGCCATTATCAGCGCGAAGACAATCTTCTCGATCATCGGGTACCTATGCTCAGCTCCTTGGAAGGCTTGACTGACGTAGTAAACTGGCAGCTGCTTCTTTCTCTCTTCACGGATGAGGGCTGCACTCACGGCCGTGCTTGATACCGCCAAGTATAATTGTAATGGTTCTCCCACCTTTGCCGGACTTAGGAGGGGTGGATTACTTAGATAACGTTTAAGCTCTTGAAAAGCCTTCTCGCATTTATCAGTCCAGACAAAAGCTTTTTTCAAGGTTTGGAAGAAGGGGTGACATTTATCCGTTGCTCGTGAGACGAATCTATTAAGCGCTGCGATCCGTCCTGTCAGTTTCTGGACTTCTTTAACTGTCCTTGGTGACTCCATGTTGATAATGGCACGCACCTTCTCTGAGTTAGCTTCTATCCCCCTTTGGGAAACCATAAACCCTAAGAACTTTCCCGAGGCTACCCCAAATGCGCATTTACTTGGGTTCAACTTCATTTTGTATTGCCTGAGGGTGGTGAACGTTTCCTTCAAATCTTCAAGATGAGAAAGCTCTTCTCTACTCTTGACGAGCATGTCGTCCACATATACTTCCATATTTCCGCCAATTTGATTCTTGAACATCTTGTTTACCAACCTCTGATAAGTGGCTCCAGCATTCTTCAGCCCGAAGGGCATCACCTTGTAGCAGTAGAGTCCTTGGCTCGTGACGAAGGCGGTTTTCTCTTGATCTTCCTCAGCCATCTTTATCTGGTTGTACCCGGAGAAGGCGTCCATAAACGTCAGTAACTTGTTTCCAGCCGTTGAGTCTACCAGCTGATCTATCCTCGGTAAAGGAAAGCTATCCTTTGGGCACGCCTTGTTCAAATCCGTGAAGTCCACACACATTCTCCATGCTCCGTTGGCTTTCTTTACTAAGACAACGTTGGCAAGCCATTTCGGATAATGTACTTCTCGAATAAAACCTGCTGCCAAGAGCTTATTGACCTCGTCCGTCACTGCCTGGTCTCGTTCTGGGGCGAAGGTTCTTCGTCTCTGGTGGACGGGCTTTTTCTCCGGGTTCACCCTCAATTCATGCTGGATGACTTCAGGGGATATGCCTGGCATGTCTTCGTGAGTCCATGCGAAGACATCCAGGTTCTCTCTGAGTAATCAAACGAGCTTGGCCTTCATCTCTGGACTCAGCATTCTTCCTATCTTCGTCGTCTTGGACACTTCCCCGATAGCTAACTCAATTGTCTCTAATGCTTCCTCCCTCCATTCTTCTTTCTCGTTCTTCTTCTCCGCTTTTTCCTCTATCGTCCAAGTATGATTTTCTCGTGCAGCCAGTACTGCCTGGTAGCATTCCCGAGCTAAAACCTGATCTCCTTTCACTTCGCCGACTCCCAGGTCTGTCGAGAATTTCACCTTCAAGCAATAAGTAGACGTCGCCGCCTTCCATTTATTGAGTGTTGGTCTCCCAATGATGGCGTTATAGGACGAGGGACAATCCACTACCAAGAAGTCTAGCTGACGGGTTAACTGCCTCGGGTAAGCCCCGATTGTAACTGTCAGCGTCACCATGCCCTTGGGATATACACGATCCCCGCTGAAACTGACGAGTGGAGAGTCGAAGGGGCGCAGTCTTTTTGGATCTAGCTTCAATTGCTGGAAAGCAGGGAGGTAAATAATATCTGCAGAGCTGCCGTTGTCTACAAGGATCCTTTTGGTATTGAACCCTTCTAGAGTTAACATTATAATAAGAGGATCGTTGTGAGGTTGTTTCACCCCTCTAGCGTCTGCTTCGTTGAAGGTTATATCCTGATCTGTCCGTCTCTGCTTGACTGGAGGTATCATGTGGACGCTGTTCATCTGCCTTTGGCATGCCTTCCTGAGGGACCGAAAAGATCCCCCCATGAACGATCCTCCAGCGATTGTCGCTATTTCCCCGATCACATTCTGCGCCGGTTGGGCTTGGCGATCGTCGTCTCTGGACGAGGATTCTTGTTGGTTCTTGCTTCCATCCCTGGACCTGCTGTATTCTCCCTTCTTCACATATTTCTGTAGCTTTCCTTTGCGTATCAATTCCTCGATTTGCTCCTTGAGATCTTGGCAATCTTCCGTATAATGGCCGTGATCTTTGTGGAACCGGCAGTACTTGCTTTTGTCACGAACGTTTGGTGATGAATGCAATGGCCGTGGCCATTTCAATTGATGCTCGTCCTTGATCTACGACAAAATTTTGTCAATAGGCATAATTAGGGGGGTAAATTTTACCTTTCAGGGACCTTTGTCGTCTTTCCTGTTACCGTCTATGGATTGACGATCATGTCGTTCTCTCTTCTGTCCTCTTCGTTCATTGTCCCTTACTCCGACGCTTCCTGGCCTTACTGCATCCCCTATAGCTGCGAGCGCATCCTCGGTATTCATGTACTTTTGTGCCTTTAAAAGCATTTCTGCCATTGTCTTCGGGGGGTTCTTTGCAAGTGATGTCACGAGGTCTCGAGATCTTAGCCCTGCCTTAAAAGCCGTCAATTGCACTTTGTCGTCAGCTTCGTCCACTTCCAAGGTTTCTCGCGTGAAACGTTTTACATAGGACCTTAATGTTTCCCTATCCCCTTGCCTGACTGTGAGCAGGTAATCTGCTGGCCTCTTCGGACGTTGTCCCCCAATAAAATGTCTCAAAAAAGCACCGCTCAGCTGCTCAAAGTTGTCTATTGACGATGGTGGCAGCTTGGTAAACCATTCCCTGGCCGATCCTTTGAGAGTGGTTGGGAACGAACGGCACAGGATCTCGTCAGGGGGCTGTTGGAGGCCTAGTGTGGTTTTGAATGTGTTGAGGTGATCTTGAGGATCCCTCAACCCGTCGAACGGTTCCAGTTGGGGTAAACAGAACTTAGGTGGCACTAGACATTCGAGTATTGCTGCTGTGAAGGGCGAGTTTGTGGCCCTAATCATTCTATCCACACTTCGGTCTGTTTTCTCTTTGACGGCTCTCCGTAACTCGTCCATCTCTTTCCTCATTTCCTTGATAACATCCGAATTCTGCTCTTCGAAGGTGGTTGGTCTGAGAGTGCTGGCCCTTCCGTGACTATTTCCTTCATCCCCTGGGCCGTCCCTGGACTGACTCTCTTCCTGTTGAATCTGTTGGAGCTGCATCTTCATCTCTTGATTCTGCCTGGTGAGTTCTTCCACAGTAGCTGCTAGGGCCTGGATTTGCTGGGTCAGGGAGGTAGGATCTGGATTGGATTCCATCTGACTGAAAGAATTGGTGGGTACTACCTCTCCAGGTACAAATACCGGAAGGTGCAAATATTCCCACAGACGGCGCCAAACTGATGAAACAAGAGTTCGTCAGTCAAGTAAAAACTAGTTAAGATGGAATCAAACCTCTATCGTCGTCTTGGGTACAGCAACAAATGGAGGGTGAATCTGCAAGCTTGGTCGCCGGTGCGGCGCCTGCCAAAACACCTCCGATGCTTAAGTCAGTATTTCCGGAATTCTTCTCAAATGTAAAGGTAAGAAATATGAATCAGTAATCGTGTTACCTCCTATTTGCGTTTTTGGAGGGTTTATATATGCTTTGATGGCCTTCTAGCCGTTGTGTTGGTTATGGTGGTGTAAATGCTGCTCTTAGTAACGCCTGTCACTTAATTACGAGGCTTTAATTTGCCTTCAACGGGAGACACCTTCGTTGTATCCAGCCTGGGGCATAGTTGGCAGTATTGAATGTTCCTGCCGCTTTGGCCTGTTCTTGCACAGATTACCTCCGTCAGTAGTTTGGTATCGTCAGTGGTGTTATCATCGTCTGCACTAGTTTCGTCAGTCACGTCATTTGGGTTTTATAAGTTTTCCTAGATGCCTTAGGCTTTACAACAACATTAGGTCCTACAAGTCTTACTTAAGTGGAATGACTGCGTTTCTTATGCATAGACTTTACAATAGCACATTCAAACAAAAATGACATCATCCTACTTAAGGTCCACTTAATGTGTGCCCTCATCCATTTTTGAAAATATGTTACAAGGAATTGAAAAAGTTGTAAAAAAAATAGTTTTAATACGTATTTCTATAATACTTTTGATACGTATTTCTATAATACTCAAAAACGTATTTTCACAGCACCGAATATTGAACAACAATACTTTTTTTTTATTTTATTTGGAAACTTTGAAACTTCTATTCAACTTGAGAATTTGAAACTACATCCTGAGCACACGCGTGCTTAATAAGGCTAGGAGTTTCCTCCAGTCAAGCAACTAAGTTCCCAATCTTTTTAGCATATTGGGCTAAGATATGGGTGGGTTTGTTACCCTGCCTCTTTACATGTGAGACATCAAAAAATCTATAGGCATGGGCTTGACATAGGATGCTGTCTATGATTGTCTCCACTAAGGCGGCTGTTGTTGACACTCCTTTCGGAGCATTGCGCAAACTTAGGGAGTCTGTTTTGAAGGTGACCTCTCTGAATCCCATTTCCAACATCCATTCCTCGACTAATTCCATTGCTTTTGCCTCCACATTTAGTGTTGATAGCGGGGTAGGGATTTTCCTACTCATGGCTGCCATTACCTGTTCCCAATTGTTGCGAATTAGCTACAATTCTTCATCCCAAGATATTACCGGCCCATGCCCAACGCTTATGTCTCGGTGAAGGTTGCACCATCAAACTTAGCTTTGTATCTCTCTTCCCTCGGTGCTGTCTATATTTAAAAAAAAAAAAAAAAACAAAGTGACATACTGTTATTAATGAAAAAATAATAATTTTACTAATGAGTTCGAGTTAAAACTAATAACAATATACTATTAATATTTGCTATAAAAATATTGTGAAGATGTTGCCTTCATATCACTAGGTTGCCTTTTACCTTTTGAATGTGTTCTGTACCTACTATTGTAAGAATTTTGGGGATAGAGTAGGAAGTAAATGCAGGGGACATAACATCTGCTGTATAGGTGAGGGCTAAGATGAATTCCTTATTCTTAATAAATTTTTCCCAAAAGTGCACTAATAACATGATCATAGCGCAAATTAAAGTGTAGTAAACTGAAGGCATCTGGATTTTAATTATAAAAAAGTTTGTAGTTAACATATTTTGGAATGCATAAGATGAAATTAATTAGCAAAAAATAAGAAAGGAGCAGATGAAGCTGCCTAGATAGAGAACATAGAGAATGATTTTGCGAATAAGAGATATAAGTATGGAAATTTATAAATGAGTAATAATAAATGAGATATTAATCAAGATAAATGATATCGTAATAAGAATAATGAGTTTTTTTTTTTTAGATCTACTCAAATTCAATGCATAAAAAGTGTAACTCTAAAAAGTTAAATAAGTGTAATATAATTTGTATAATTTGAACCCACGTGTAGTCAAGGATGAATCTATAGAAGTTGAGAGAAAGTGGATTCCTACAATTAAGGAGGTGCTGTCAAATAGGATAGAATAATTGTCTATCTAAAATTCTAACATGTCTTACTTTAAAAAGTGATAAATTTTATTGAATAACCAGGTGAACACCGTTTGACAGTCTTTGCGTGTGTGTGTGTGTGTATATATATATATATATATATATATAAACGGTTCAAGTCAAAAAACAAAAAATGCAGAAACTAAAAAAAAAACCTAGCAATACAGAGAAGCCTGGGACACGAAGAGAAATAGAGAAAGTGGCGATGAGGCCTGGGACACGGAGATGAAATAGAGAATAGAGGAGTCTGAATAAAATAAAAACCTGGTCAACATAAAAAATAAAAAAAAAACGTTGCATCTAAAAAAACCTAGCGACACTGCGATATAGAGAAAGCGAAGGAGAAAAAAAAACCTTGCGCCACACTGGAGATTCGTACGGCCAACCATCGACATCCCCTTTTGAGTTTTTCAGGTACGTTCTTCTCTCTCTCCCTCTCTTTCTCTCTATGTGTTTTTGTTGTTTTGATTCGGTTTTGAAACTTTCCTGTGATTTCAGGATAAGTTTCTCCTGTTTTCGTGAATTTGCGGAATATTCTAGATCTGTTTGCGAGTTAAAGCTTTGACTTTGAATTCGCGTGCGCGCGTGATTCTAGGGTTTTGTTATAATCTAATTTGGAATTCTAATTTGATTTTCTCTCAACTTTACCTATTTTATATATATATATATATATATTCATCTCTAACTACACTTGGGTTCAAATTATACAAATTATATTACACTTGATCTAACTTTTTACAGTTGCACATTTTTTACGCGTTGAATTTGAGTAGATCTAAAACAATAACTCATTATTCTTATTACAATATCATTTATCTTGATTACCATCTCATTTATCATTCCTCGTTTATAAATTTCCATACTTATATCTTTTATTCGCAAAAACAATCTCTACGTTCTCTATCTACCGTGCTTCATCTGCTCCTTTCTTATCTTTTGCTAATCATTCTCATCTTATGCATTCCAAAATATTTTAACTACGAACTTTTTTATTATTAAAATCTAGATGCCTTCAATTTACTACACTTTAATTTACACTATGATCATGTTATTAGTGCACTTTTGGGACAGAGCTAATATTCTATATTTGCTTCTTTCCGTCTAGCAAGATACGGATAATGGTAAACGACTCCAGATGGAAGAAGCGGATTTGACTAATCCGGAAATCTTGAAATATTATTTTTTGTTTTGCAATGAAATAGACCTAGACGACAACAAAATGGGTATAAAGGAGTTTAAATATCTTAAGAAGGGATTGGATAAGAAATTTAACTTGGATTTTAGGTTAGTAAATGTTGTGAACATTTTTTTTTTTATATTGATGTTGTGAACAAATATAGAGATATTCATTACAAGTGGCAAATGTGTTATGTCCCCTCCATTTACCTCCTACTCTATCCCCAATATCCTTACAGTGCTACGTTCAAAAAGTAAACAAATATAGCAGATGTGTTATGTCCCCTCCATTTACCTCCTACTCTATCCCCAAAATCCTTACAGTGCTACGTTCAAAAAGTAAAAAGCAATCTAGTGATATGCTGACCACATGTTTACAATATTTTTACAACAAATATTAATAGTATATTGCTATTATTTTTAACTTGAACTCATTAGTAAAATTATTTTTTTTTTTATTGATAACAATTTGTGACTTAGTTTTTCTTTTTTAAAATAATATAGACAAAACGTTTCTTTACACAAATTTATTGAAAATTTTGAATTCATATTAACTAACAAATTCATTTCTGAAAAAATTTTATCAAAAATTAAAAAAATTCTCAACCTTTACAATTCTCGACAAAACTTTATTAAAAAATGAGATATAATTACGTGTTCAGATACACGTTAGTAAAATCCTATATTAATAACAGCGAGCTGTGAGAAATATCAAATATCCAGTCCACTGTTTTCAACGTTGAATTTAGTTGCAAATATCATATATGTGTATATGCACCAATTCCGAGATTTGAGAATCGGACAAATTGAGCGCGTGTGGACCATAGTACATGGTAGAGTCTACAACTGTGAGGTAAACACGAAGGTTAATAAATATCAGATAAAGAAACTTTTACCGACGCCCTTATAGCCATCCAAGGAAAATGGGGTAATTTCTCATTACAATTTGTGTTAACCTGCGTTGTTGCAGCCGATGATAGTGAGTAACATGAAGAAGGCACGCAAGATAAGAACCTCAAAATTTCAGAACACGCAGCAGTTGTCATTGCCAAGACTTGCGTGAGTTGCATTACTTACACGAACACAACTATCCACAAAGATTCAGAAGTTATGATGTCTTCTAGTCCAGTTGTATCATCTCTTTAAGTTTCAGCTAATTCACCATTCATAAAAATCCTTGAAAAAAAAAAATACAGCAGCGCATCACCATCAAACTTGTCATGGAGGCAATGCCATTGACCCAATTTTTTCTGTCAGCCTAGGTTACAGGCTTGGGTTCTTAAAGACTGTATAAGTCTTAAATTTTGATCCAAGAAGTCTACATTACCTATTTTTCAGAACAAAGGCTTCGATAGCCGATACAACATTACAGTTTGACATTCTTACAAACAAATGTTCAAACAACAGTAAAAAGTTCCTGACCCTAGAATACATGATCCCTGATCAACTGATGTGAGAGGGAAAAGCCCGCCAAGGGCTGCAAAACTCACATAACATACGCCTACCAGTCACTTGACATCTCGGACACTCCTCTTCAAGTCCTCATTTTCCTTGTTCAGAAGATCAATTCGAGATTGAAGAATGTTGGAGCATTTTAATATTAAATAATTAAAATGAATAAATGTTATGACATAATGTAAAGATGTGGAAATGAATATGGAAGATGAGGAGTTTATAAAAGTGTTTAATCCCACATTGAAAAGGAGAGACTATTTTGTTTTTTTTAATTGTGGTGGTTAATGGGCTAATATGAATTGTCTCATATATTGGGCCAGATACGTGCGAAAGGAGGAGGTGAAAGGTGGAGGTTCTATTATCATTGTGTGCACCAACAATTTTAAGGAGATTCAACACATGGAGTCTACACAAAAGAAACCAAATGAGCCTATTGGAGATCTTAACAAGCCTTTTCGCTTTAAGGGAGCCCACTTCAAGATGTGGAAAGAAAAGGTCCTCTTCTACTTGAGCCTTCTCAAAGTCGCCTACATCCTCACTAAAAAGAATCCGTCAAAGGATCCTACCGATGAATTGAGTGAGGAAGAATATAGTCTCCATCAAGAAAAAATAGATAAGTATACAAAAGATGAATATAATTGTCGCTCGTATCTATTGAATTGTCTTGCGGATCATTTCTATAATTATTATGATGCAACTTATAACTCTGCCAAGAAAATTTGGAAAGCTTTACAAAGCAAGTATGATACCGAGGAGACAGGTGCAAAGAAGTATGCTGCTAGTAGATTTTTTCGTTACCAAATGGTGGATGGAAAATCAGTGGTGGATCAAGCACAAGATTTCCAAATGATTGTAGCATAATTGAGATCCCAAGACATAAAGATCGGAGACAGTTTGGTGGTAGCTGGCATAATTGGCAAACTACCACATTCTTGAAAGGAGTTCCAAAAGACTTTGCGGCACAAACAAAAGGAGACATCCTTGGAGACTTTGATCACACACATCCGTGTGGAGGAGAAGGCTAGAGGACAAGATGCACTCATGACACAAGAGAGCAATGGTAATTCCACCACAAAAATAAACCTTATTTCATCCAATAATAATATGCCCAAAGATCATTTTCCTAGAAATGGTCATTTGAAGCCTAAAAAGAAAGTCTCTAAAAATAATAATAGACCTCAAGGAAGGGGAAACCCAAATAAAAATTACAATAAGAACCAAGGACCCCCTTTACAAGATCAATTTAATAGATCCTGTTTTGTCTGTGGCAAGAGTGGGCATATTGCTTGATTTTGCAAATTTCGAAAACGCGAATCTGTCCCACAGGCTAATGTAACCAAAGAGCCTTTAGTGGCTATGATTACAGACATCAATATGGTATATTATGTTGAAGGGTGGTGGGCAAATTCTGATGCTAATAGGCACGTCTACTATGACAAAAATTGGTTCAAATTGTACACTTCTTTTGAAGAAGAAAAAATTGTTATGCTTGGTGACTCTAGCAAAACTAAGGTTCTTGGGAGTGGTGAGGTTGAATTGAAATTCACTTCTGGACGTGTGCTAACATTGAAAGATGTACTTTACACTCCGTCCATGAGGAAGAATTTGATGTCAAGTTTTTTGCTTAACAAGGTTGATTTCAAGCAAACTATGGAATTTGATAATTATGTAATCACTAAAAAGGGATTATTTGTAGGCAAGGGTTATGCTTGTGATGGAATATTTAAATAGAATGTTGAGAATAATAAAGCATCTACCAGCTCAGTTCATATGCTTTCTTCTATTAATTTCTGGCATGCTCGTTTGTGTCATATAAATAGTAGATATGTGGGAACCATGAGTAGTTTAGGATTAATTCTAAGACTGTTAAAAGATTTTGAAAAATGTGAAACTTGTAGTCAAGCTAAGATTACAAAAAGGCCTCATCAAAGTGTTGTAAGAAATACCGAATTGCTTGAGTTAATTCAATCCGATTTATGTGAATTTGAGGGAATTTTAACTCGTGGAGGAAATAGATATATTATCACTTTTATTGATGATTTCACAAAATATACAACTATTTATTTGTTGAAAAATAAAAGTGATGTTTTTGAAAAATTTCAAAACTTTTTAAAAGAAGTTGAAAATCAATTTGGTAGAAAAATAAAAAGAATAAGAAGTGATAGAGGTCATGAGAATGAATCAAGTGCATTCAACTCATTTGTTCAATCTTTGGGAATTATCCATGAAACAATTGCACCATATTCACCTGATTCTAATGGTGTGGCTGAAAGAAAAAATAGAACTTTAATTGAGTTAACAAATGTCATGCTAATTGAATCTGGTGCACCTTTACATTTTTTGTGGTGAAGCTATTTTAACTGCATGTCATGTTTTGAATAGTGTGCCACATAAAAAGTCACACACCACACCTTTTGAGATATGGAAATGACATAAGCCAAATTTTGGATATTTGAGAATATGGGGGTGTCTTGCTTATGTAAGGCTTACTGACCCAAAAATGCCTAAATTAGGTATAAGAGCTACTACTTGTGCTTTTCTTGGTTATGCATTTAATAGTGCAGCCTATAGATTTTTTGATCTTGAAAACAAAATAATTTTTTATTCTGATGATGCAATTTTTCATGAAGAAAAATTTCCTTTTAAATTGAAAAATAGTGGGGGTGAAGAAAATATTGTGTCACAACCTAGTTCTTCTACTTCACATCTACAAAATCAAGAAAATCTTGAAATGGAACCTAGAAGAAGTAAAAGAGCTAAAGTTGAAAAGGATTTTAGTCCTGATTATTACGTTTTTAACATTAAGGAAATTCCCCAAAATTTAAAAGAGACTTTAACATCTCCTGATGCTATATTTTGGAAAGAAGCTGTAAATGATGAGATAGAGTCTCTAATTTCTAATAAAACTTGGAAATTAGTAGATCTTCCACCGGGTTGTAAGACCGTAGGTTGTAAATGGGTCCTTAGAAAAAAGTTGAAACCAGATGGATCAATAGATAAGTTTAAAGCTAGACTTGTAGCAAAAGGCTTTAAACAAAAAGCTGATCTTGATTTATTTGATACATTTTCTTTGGCAACAAGAATTACATCTATTAGATTGTTAATTACTATTGCTGCAATTTTTTATTTGAAAATTCATCAAATAGATGTAAAAACTGATTTTAAATGGGGACTTAGAAGAAGAGATTTATATGGATCAACCCGAAGGCTTTGTAGAGCCTGGACAAGAAAGCAAGGTATTCATCAAAGTGTAGCTACTCCTTTTGATTCTAGTGTTCATTTATTTCTTGTGAATAATGATAATGAGATTTTTAATCAAAAGGATTATGCTAGCATCATTGGTAGTTTGCGTTATGCTACTGATTGTACTAGACCTGACATTGCATATGCAGTAGGAGTGCTAAGCAGATTTACTAGCAAGCCTAGTAAAGATCATTGGCTAGCTATTGAGTGAGTCATGAGATATTTAATTGGTACCAAACGCTATGGCTTATTTTATAAAAAGTATCCTGTTGTGATTGAAGGTTTTAGTGATGCTGATTGGAATACTTTATCAGGTGAATCTCTCTCTACCGCTGGTTATTTTTTTACCTTAGGTAGTGGTGCTATTTGTTGGATTATATTTGAGTAGTGGCATCGTAACTGTGGATTATATTAAATCTAATGATAATCTTGCAGATTCATTTACCAAGGCCTTGGCAAAAAAAAAGAGTTTGAAATACATTAAAGGGGATGAGACTAAAGTCCATAGAATCATGAGCTATGTATGAGAATACCCAACCTAAGGACCAAAGATCCTGAGAATTGGGTTCAATGGGAAAAACAAATCATACGACGGTCGTAAGAAATGCAAAATTTTTTTTAATTATTTATTTTATAAATAATTTTTTAATTGTTCATCCCTATGATGTAAGTGCATTTATCCTGTAATGTGGAGAGGTTGAGTAAAAAACTCTTAATGAAATTTTGTAGCTCGTATAAGTAGGGTGTCAGAATTACAGGAGCACCCTTGACAAAATTTCACCTATGTGAGTGTGGGGGTGGGGCCGCTCCGTATGAGATTTGGACTTAATCTCAAATACACTCATGAAACCGGGATCAGCACACGGCCGTAAAGTGCTAGCTATAAAAGCTCATGTCAACACCTAGGTTGTTATGTGTAAGCAGTGACGCTTAATTTCCCTCAAGCAGTCCTAGTTCAAGTCGGAGACCACTAAGACTCTGGAGTTGAGATCGTTGTTTTACTAAGTGAAGGTTCAATGCAGAGCACACCTTCATGATGCATAGTGACCCATCTTTGCCTGGTAATCTCTCTTTAACTAAAAAATTTAAAATTAAATGAGTGGGGGATTGTTGGAGCATTTTAATATTAAATAATTAAAATGAATAAATGTTATGACATAAATGTAAAGATGTGGGAGTGAATATGAAAGATGAGGAGTTTATGAAAATGTTTAATTCTACATTGAAAATGAGAGAGACTATTTTGTTCTTTTTAATTGTGGTGATTAATGGGCTAATATGAATTGTCTCATATATTAGGCCAGATATGTGCGCAAGGGGGAGGTGAAGGGTGGAGATGTCAAAAATAGAAATGAATTAGCCTCTTCCATTTTTATTATGGAAAATGAAGAGCCATTAACCCACTTAATCCGTTGGTGAGTAAATTGCTCGATTTAATATTCCATTTTTATTATGGAAAATGAAGAGCCATTAACCCACTTAATGGACTATCTGTTTGGGCCTTTTCATTCTTCAGAATCTCCTTATCTGACCATTAATTGTGTAACTCCATCCCATTAGAATTATATCCAACAATTAATCTTGTAACACCCACTACATCAGAAATAATGGACCTAATTAATCAGATTACTTTGGGTAGTAATTTCGTGAGGCCCATTAAGCCTATAAATAGACCCCTTCAAACACAATCCAAGTGACTACAACACACACTAAAAAATAGAAAGGTTCTTGGCAAGGAAGGGTGGTCTTTCTAGTGGAGCTTTGGCCTTGAACACTTTGTGCAAAGGTTGTTCTAGCCATACGACACTTGTTGGGCTGTTGTATCAAAAGGGAGACAAGTCAGAGACAGTCTGCACCGGTTACAAAGTTTAGCCAACCAAGGGCTTGAATCTCCTTAAAGAGAGCGAGTGTCGCACCTCAGTCCAAATAGTATAATGTACTTTCTTTCTTTAAATTAATAAAATTCAAAGAAATATTATTCAGTTTCTCTTTGTGTTATGTTTTATTATCATTGTGTTTGCACCAACAAAGAACGTTAAACACGGTTTGGGCACTCCTCAGTTCAGACTTCTATGTCTCCCTCTCTACTGAAATTTTATGTATCTCATTTTGCAGATCTTGTATGAATTTCAAGCAGCTAGGAGGCACGAACGAATCAAGATTAGCAATATCAAACGGAGGAGAAACCGAAAGACTATATTTGGGTTCAATAGATTCTAATAGAAAATATTCCACGAGTGCAAAAAGGAAATTCCTTCTTATTGCAGGGGTGGTGGTGGTGGTTATAGATGAGCAATGATCCTGACTTGTCCTAGTTGAAGTCTTTAAACCATTTGAATGTTAGAGTTCAATTCATTATTACGCCTTCTTTTATACCTTAATAGTGGGTTAGGTCTTGGATTAGCCAAGCACGACGAAGGATAATCATCCATTCTCTCACTTTTGCAGACGACCAGAGCATTTTGATTCTCATTTGGTACTTCACTAGCACTAAGAGGAGCCTCGTTAATGGACTGAGTATCCTGAAAAAACCAAGATTGGAAAGTAAAAAACACTTTTTGGATATATTGAGGCTTGAAATACTAAGTATAGGAGCTACATAATACACAACTAACGGCATAATAGATATAAACATACCCACAAATCAAAAGAGCACAACTAATATCTATCATGGAACAAACAAATTAAGTCTTCACATGTCTTTTATTTATTAGGTATAGGTGGGGTTCAAACCGCAAGTGCCCTGGCACCACAAGAGGGGCTCAAACCACTAGGGCATCTCTTGAACCCCACAAGTACTTCACATGTTGACAAAACACATCCTGCCGTTTCAACCATAGTTATTTACTCATTTAACCATAGATCATATCAAGTATTGACTTTATAATCATCTCTTGGATCTCTAACACTGTGTGACCGTAATTGCTAGAAATGGGGGTGGTATGCATTATTCCAGAGAGTATGTATCAAATCACTTGTAAAGAATTTCAAATTGTTTGTGGGTATAAAAATGCTCATAAATTGTATGATTAGTAAGTTTATTTTCCAAATCTATTCAAGTCAGGCGTATATCATATTGAACAATAATTTTTGTTTCATTTTTCATTATGACTCATTTTTTCTTCTTCATATTTGGGGTTTGATGGAAACTTTAGATTGGAACTAGCAGATCTATTTGTTTGTTCTCTAGCAACAGATAATTCAAGTTCCAAGTTATTAACTTTATCAAGCAACATCATGTTCTCAGACATTACCTTATCTAGCAATTCATTAGCATCAAATAGTTTCAACAAAAAGTTTTTCTTATCAAGTTCAAAAGAAGAAATTTTCTTTAACCCTAAATCAACATTCATAGCATCCTTTGCAGCAACCTTGCAAAGATTATTATAGGCGTCTTGCAAATCAGCATTCTTAAAGAGTTCCCCATCAGAAGGGTTCTCATCAACAATAACACTTTCATCAACTACGGCAGTAACTGTGAAAGTAATAAAGTTTCCATCCTCATCACTACCAGACTCATTATGAGAAACTTCATCATCACTAAGGGTTACAGTCATAGCCTTATCCTTTGATCTCAAGAATGTAGGACATTCTGATTTCACATAACCATACCCTTGACAACCAAAACATCGTTGACCCATTGAAATATAAGAGATTTGACCTACTTTCTCTTTACATTTATCAATATTGTTCACCTTAGTGGGTTCATTCCTCCTAAAATTTCTAGGTTCAGGATTGTTTTTACCTCTTACCCTTCTGTTATTGTTCCTAAGAAAGTTTCTAAAATTCTTGGCAAGATATGTAATCTCTGTAGCAGAGAGTTCATCATCAAATTCATTCCTATCAACATCATCAACAGACTTAAGAGCCATTGATTTGGATTTGTTTGTCCTAGGTAGGACTAACTCATAAGACTAGAGAGATCCTACAAGTTCATCAACAGGGATGGAGTCCACATCCTTGCTTTCAGTAATGGCAGTCACTTCGAGTCTAAAGTCCTCAGTCAATGATCTAAGCATCTTCCTAACAATCTTAGGTTGATCATAGAGTTCACCCAAATTATAAACAGAGTTAACAAAATCATTCCGTTTAGCATAGAATTCATCAAAACACTCATCATCAGACATTCTAATACTTTCAAATCTAGTAGTTAACTACTGCAGTTTGTTAATCTTAACTGTCTTTGTGCCTTCATTCACAGTTTGAAAAATACTCTATGCAGTATGAACAACCTCATTGTGATGGCATTATTATGTGAATATTTATTTTTGCACTAAAATAATGCTTGTATTTATAGTCATACAACGAGATTTAGATCTTCTAGAGTTTATAGGGTACTCTACCGCCTAGAGTTCTTTTAATGTTACCCTCTCATTTAAAAACCAATGATTCAGATTTCACCATGTCATTAATTCTGGAACAAAACCTTAAAAATAGATGCCACATCAACTATTAAAATGGACATGTCACATTTTGAATTTATTTTAGTTTTAAAAACTCAATTCTGAACCCAATCTTGTTGTCGTGCCAACACCAATGGCACTAAACTTGTTTATGATGAGATCTCTATGCTAGAATGAATGGAGAACTTAGCAGTCGGTAGGGAGGTATTTTGCCGGTGTGGGACGAGTGGAGAAGCTGTATGGGTTGGGTCGCCAGGAGCTTGAGTGATAAGGTGAAAAAGGCTGCATTTTCAGATCTGGGTTTTAGACAGAAGTGCAAACCTTTTGTTACAGAGAAAGTCATCTCTCTATTTTACAAGTATGGACTCTACTTACCAAATAAGATGATATAATAATGAATTCAATTGCTTACGGAAACTAACTTAGAAAAAAATTGGTACAAAAATTGTCTTAGGCCATTATGCCTAAAGAGCAAGTATGCTAGTAGTTGAAAAATGTGACAACTAGAGAAACATAATTTGCACAGACGTATGTTAATAATGGTTCTACAAATCAATTGTTTTTTTTTTTTTTTTTGTCGTTGAAAATTGCTGCCAAGTTCTCTATTCATTTCAGCACTAAAACCTCACCGGAGACCAATTTTGGTGCAGTTGGGTGTTGGCACGGCAGTGAGATTAAGGTTCAGATTTGAGTTTTTAAATTTTTTAAAACTAAAAATAAATTCAAAATGTGACATGACTTTTAATAGTTGATGTGGCATCTATTTTTAAGGTTTTATTCAATAATTAATGACATGGTGTAATCTGAACCATTAGTTTTTAAATGAGAGGTCAAGATTAAAAAAACTCTATGCGGTAGAATACCCTAGGAACTCTAGAAGATCTGAATCCCTATCGATAGGCTAGTATATATATATATATATATATATATATATTAATTTGCACTAAAATAAGCAATTTATCCATAATTTGTTTTTGTGTGGTCAATTTCATTTTAATTATTATTATTTTTTGGTAGAAAAGGAACTTCATTAAAAACTAAGAACCAGAAATACAAGTATGAATAAGGCGCTCATAAGACACGCCAACTGAGTCCAACCTCAGAAGAAAGGCTACCTCCAGCGGAGGTTCTAACAAAACAACAAAATCTTGTGATAGGAAAGTTCCCTTTCTAGCAAGGGTATCGGCGCATTTGTTCACCTCACGATAGCAGTGCTATATCTGAACCAAAGGAATTTCTTGAAGCCCCGCTTTGCAATGACTCACTAAAGCTCCAATACCATTCGCCCTTTTGAAGCAAATCTACAACGAGTTTTGCATCAAGTTCAAAGACCACAACAAGGATTTTTAAGGTAATACACAGTCTGATGTCGTCCCTTAGTGCCCACAGTTCTACTGCCACACTCGGTGGGTAGCCA
This sequence comes from Castanopsis chinensis, assembly GCA_032878915.1. Lineage (NCBI taxonomy): Eukaryota > Viridiplantae > Streptophyta > Magnoliopsida > Fagales > Fagaceae > Castanopsis > Castanopsis chinensis. The sequence continues at coordinate 512,348 of JAVQMG010000060.1, forward strand.
ATTGCTCTCGTGTAGCCTTAAATCCACTCACCCTTATCATTGCGGATCAGACCTCAACCTCCCGCTTGCCCAGGATTTCCAAGGTTCCAGCCATGTAAGTTAACTTTGTACCAATTCAGAGGCGGACTGTGCCAACAAACCCAAATTTTCTTTGGGTTTGGCTCTTTTTTCGTTGATACCCACATAGGCAAACTCCATGGCCTTTGAGATGACTTACTCCTTAACATTTCGGCTGGGTCTCTCACCCCTAAACAAGACCCCATTCCTTCAAAGCCACAAATTCCAAATCCCAAAGGAAAATACGATCCCCCAATTCAGATTTGCCGCGGCATAACTCTTCGTGCTGCCACAATTCAATCTCAACCAATCAATAAGGTTTTTTCCATAAAAAATAGCCGCAAGGATAGGGGGTGGGAAGGAGTCCCTGAAACTTCGGGCAATATCGCAATCTCTAAGAACATTGATTACATTCTCCAGACCTTCATCACACAGTAGACATGAAATTGGCACCTCCATTCCTTGGCCAACAAGAACAGCTCGAACAGGAATGCTGTTATAGTAGCATTACCAAATGAAGCAAAGAATTTTAGAAATAGTTTGCACTTTCCAAATCCACTCACCATTAAACCAACAAGGAGAACTACCCGTTTCCTCCATTCTTGCTATTTTGTAAGCCTTTTTCAGCTCAAAATTTCCGCTCGGGGTGGATGACCAAGTGATTCGATCCAAATTCTAAGCAGTAAAAGAAATAGGTGTCGCTTTAACCTCCATCAGAAGTTAATCAGGGAGGGTGATGGAATAGCTCTGCCAGTCCCACCCCGAGAAGCCCAACACTTCTTTCAATTGGATATGCTCCTCTCCACGATTTAGGGGACCTTCTATCAAGCTTCGAAGTGCGCCCTTATCCAACCATTTATCATACCATAATGACAAATTGCTCTCTTTCCCGAAAATCCATTTCGACCCTTTCTTGAATACTGGCTCTCCCTTTTAGATGGCTGACCACATGGCAGAACAAGTTTTGAAGGGTGCACGAGGATTGGAAATTCTCCAAGGAGTATGGTATTTCTGAGTCAGCACCTTAGCCCATAAGGACTTGGGTTCCGAAGTAAGGCACCAATTTAGTTTAGCTAGGAGAGCAATATTCTTAGCTTTAGCAGCTTGAATACCCAATCCACCCTCCTTCTTAGGCTTTGTAATCTTACTCCAACCAACTAAGTGCAGCTTCTTTTTGTTCTCTAAAGATCCCCAAAGGAAGTTACGACTAAGCCTATCCACATTAGTGAGCACCTTAGCAGGAAGAGCATAGCATTGCATCGCATAATTCGGAATTGTGGAAGTTAAGGCTTGGGTGAGAACAAGCCTCCCCTCAAATGAGAGCAAGTTGGCTTTACACCCCGCAAGCCTCCCTTGTACCCTTTCCAAAATAAACCCAAAATCCTATGGCGTGCCCGAGTGTTTAATGGGGAAACTAAGATACTTACCAAGCGACGGGGTAGACCGAAATCCCAAAATATTACACAGATCAGACCTACCATCTACTGATACATTGGGAGAAAAGAAAACCTGAGATTTATCCTGACTGACCTTTTGAACAGAAAGCTCACAAAAGGAATCCAAAACTTCCCTCACAGCCACACAGTTTTTCTGATCCGCCCTTGGAAACAACATTAGATCATCTACAAAGAACAAGTGGGAAAAAGCCATCCCTCCCTGCCTCCCTGTGAAGAGAATATCTCTAGACGGGTGGAAAGGCTCAAGAGCACCCCTATTGAAGAGAATGGATATTGAGGATGAGGAAACACAGCTTATAATAAGCGCGATCAACTGACTAGGAAACTTAAGATATCACAAATAAAACTCCACTCCATGCGATCGTAGGCTTTCTCCAAATCTATCTTAATTGCCATATATACCCATATCTCCCCCTAGCTTTGGAAGTGGAATAGATAATTTCTTGGACAATTATCGCATTGTCGATTCCTTTTCTCCTAGGGACAAAAGCAGTTTGGAGTGGAGAGACCAAATTTGGAAGAAAAGGCCGAATTCGAACCATAATGATCTTGGAGACGATCTTGCAAACCGTGTTACACTAACTAATAGGTCGGTAATGACTAAAGGCTTTCGGATTGCCACATTTCGGGATCAGGGTAACAATAGTTCTGTTGAGATACTCAGGAATCCTATCGAAGGTGAAAATTTGTTTTACTTCATTCCTGACTGATTCCCCCACTAATAACCAGAAAAGCTGGAAGAAGCCTGTGTGAAGAGCATCTATACCCAGAGCCTTAAATGCCTTAAGGGACCAAAGGCCTGCTGAGATGCCTTCATTCGATACTGGGCGAGCAAGAGTAGCGGAATCCTCCTCTTTTAAATAGGTCTGCCAGAAGGGAAGGTCCCACATGGCAAGTTTAGAGTGGCTGTGACTTGAAGAAAATAATTCTACATAACGATTTCTAATGAATTCAACTATTTCCTTTTCTCCTTGAATCCAATTACCTACTCGGTCTTTCATGCAAGTGATTTGATTTCTTCTTTTACGCACCAATGCCAATGTCTGGTAAAAGCTGGTGTTTCTATCACCCTCTACCAACCAAGTAATTTGGGATTTCATGGCCCATAATTCCTCTTCAAGTTTTGATATTTCCGTGAATTCTCACCTCAAATCCCTCTCCAAGTCCACAAGAAAATTATTGGGATTGGTGGAAAGAGCTTTTTGGACACCCCTAATTCTCGCAACAACTCTCTTTTTTTAGTGAAAAAGATTCCTAAAGACTTCCTTATTCCACATTCTAGCCTTTTCTGCGAATTTGGTCATCACATTGGCCAGCACTATAGGAGTGTTCCAAGCATCACGCACAACATTTGGGAACTCAGGATGTGACAACCGCATGGGCTGGAACCTAAAAGGGCACTGGAGTCTGACATGTTTACTATGCTCGAGACAAACCAGAATGGGGCAATGGTCTGACTGAACTCTTTCAAGGTGTTTAACATTAGCTTTCGGGTAGATGCTATTCCATTTAGCATTTACAAAGACTCTATCGATCCTTTCTTGAATTAGATCTGCCAACGGTCTGTGATTGGACCACGTAAAGCGACGCCCAGAGAAACCAATGTCAATCAGCCTACAGGTGTCTAGACATTCTTGAAAGCGAATAGCACAGTTAATATTGACCGGATGACCCCCATATTTACCTTCCCCCACAAGAACTTTATTAAAATCGCCTGCCATAACCCAAGGTAAGGAGTGTAGACCAGCTACCAAAGACAAATTTTCCCAAAGAAGATGTCTCTCGGCAAAGCGCGGGCTAGCGTACACTGCAAAAAGCAACCATGAACCATATTGGTGATTTGGAGTGACCACTGCAAGTATTTCCTGCTCTGTTGACGATAACTTAACCACTGCTACCTGAGATGAATCCCAAAGTAACCATATACCACCACTCAAAGAGTAGCTTGTCAGCTATCTTCTTTGCTTTATCACCACAGGCCTTTGTCTCAATTAAAATCATAATAGTCAGAGAATGGGTACGGACTAAATCAGCAATAATAATACAAAATGTGGGCTTCAGAGCCCCACGACAATTCCTAATAAGCATATCCATATATACAAAACTAAAAAAATTAACAATCAAGAAAAGGGAGGAACATCACCTCCCACATCAATCTTTATCTCCGTGTTTGGTGGTTCGGCCTTACCCAACTGATCATCCCCAGATTCCACCTCACAATCCGAAATTTCTTCCTCTATCTGGTTCGCATGTCGTGAGTGGAGGATTGGATCAATTCGCTTAAGCGAACAATTTGCTATATTCGCAGTGTCTGCCTCTAATCTTGAGCCCCAATCTGTAATTTTTTGGTTCGAGGCTTCCATAGGTGAAATATGCGATGAGTCTGAGTTGAGAATGGCACCCGTCCCTAACTCACTCCCCTTTTCAGACCTCGTCTCTTCCCCCACCATGGCCAACTCCTCCTCTAAAACAGAGTCCTCACCGATCACCTTTTGCCTCGTTGAGCCACTTGCCATGAACTCTCTGAACTCAACCCTTAGCAGCTCCGAATGATCCTACAACTTTAGGCCAAACGGGTTCCCACTTACTTCTTTCCAAACCAAAGGAGACCCTAGATTGTACCCTTTTGAAGTAGGTAGCTCTCTGCTTTTATCTTTTGACTTTATGTTCTGGGTAAGGTGTTTATCTTTTTGTTTTTGCAACATTGGTCTTTGTTTATCACATGACACGGGTTCAATCATGCTGTCTGCACAAGCGACAATACTATCAGGAGTATCAATGGGCTTTTGTTTTCCTTCTCTGCTGTGATAATCAAATTTCGTTAGGCCTAAAGTTGAAATAAAGGGATTGGCCTCCTGGTTTTCCCTTGGGCTTGGGTTTAGAGTACCTAAATGGGAAGTCTGGGCTTTGTCTACCATCTGCATCACCCTCCCCTTTCGGCATTCTCACTGTGTACGAGCACTTCTCCACCCTATGACCCACACGGCCACACCCGAAGCATAAGGAGTTCAACCCCTCGTACTTGACTGGCTATTCAATCCCTCCCATCCATAGCAACTTCATAATTCGTTAGTCAAGGTTAGCTTGACCGCATAGCCTTGCGAACCTCCCTCGCGTCTCCACAGTGGTATAGGTATCGATCCTAAGGACTGGACCTATGGTTTCTCCAATAGCCCTCAGCGCTGACAATTCATAGTACTCAATAGGCAACTAGGGCAGCCGTATCCACACCGCCACTAATGACATGTTGGCTATGGATGACTTAAAATTTGGCTCCCAACCCCTAATGGACAGGTAATGGCCTCCCACGAACCATGGTCCATCCCTGAGCACCCTGGCATGATCTTCTTCGTTTTGGAACCTAATAAGGAAGAAATCATTTCCAAGCACAACACAGTACATTCTTCCTATTGGCTTCCAGAGCCCAAGAATCCATGCATGAAGGAAATGGAACCCCACAGTTTTCCCGAACACTTTGACAATCAAAGCCTTTGCCCATAGAGCTTGAATCTTCACTTTCATGGTCCTTGAGAACTTCATAGCTTTCTCACCCGCAGGCAGATCAGAAAACTCCTCATCCAAATCCACTTCCAACTCCATATTCAACCCAAAGTCAAATGCTTATTCGAAACTGATGATGCCGAAAAATCACCAGTGAGTCACACAGTTCTCGTACACTCGAAACAGCACCTGCACAACAAAAAGAGAATACCTAACAGGGAGCGTCGGTGTGGTGCTGGCCAAGTATCCTCCGAAGATCAAGTTAGAACTTCTCACAACTCTAGAGTGGCAGAACGGGGTTAATTATGCGTACCTTGATTTGTGAGATTCTTGGGTTTTTATAGTGGTAGATGGTTGACCTTCTTTCCTTGGGTTAGAAGTTTTTTCCTTATAGGAGTGTAGATAAGCGTATTTGGTGGAACCCTTTCCTTATAGAAGTCCTTTTGACTAGTTCCAAATGTGAAGCGCAAGACATTTCCTTATATATGCAAACGTGGAAACCAAGCTAGGCCATATCACGGTCGTCAGCTTCTCTTACCCCCTTCAGCTTTATTGGTGTCAGTTACACATTCTCTTAGGTACCCTCGTCAGCTTCGAGGCGCACCTCGCCATTCTCACTTGCCAATGGATGCCGACGGATTAGCCTTGGACGTCGCTTCACGCCTTTACTTGGGTAAGCTTTAATGTTATAATTTTTTCCTTATCTAAAAGCTCTCGGAATTTCTCTAAGATGTCTATCCTTATATGACTTACTCCCTTCTTCAAAGGAGGAACCAGAAGTATTGTGGTGTGACCCCAAGTTATGATTTTCCTTGACCTTCTTTGTACTACATTGCAGTTGTGCCAACAGCGGTTGAACCTCTTTGGTTTCAAAACTGTAAACAGTTCTCACAATCAGACCATTCAAGGTTTTTTTTTTTTTTTTTTTTTGAAAATTTTTTGGTACTTACACGCTTACAGCCATTGTTGAAGGCTGAAGCTTCAACCTCTGTGAGATACTATCAGACTTGAGATCGCACTGCCATCTTCCTGTTCTTCTTCTCTGTCTCGCTCGCACTCTCTGTGTGTTTTTGACGATGCCGTTTCTTCATTTGCTTTACTATCAGCCACCCATGCTTTACTATCAACCACCCATGCTTTACTGTCAAACACTTCTAGCTTTTGTATTTAACCATTTTTAAATGGGCGGACATCCTATAGTTTTTTTCTCCCATAAATGGTGGACTATTCAAATAGGCTTGGGCATAAAAAAAAAATTTGTTTAGGTTGTCAAATGGGCAAGGCCATGTGCAGACAGATTAATTTATCTCTTAACCATTTTATTGGGTCTCACAAAATAAAAATAAAAATTATTGGGTACTCAAATGAGCTTTGTCATGATTGTACTCTCAAAACACGGAGAATAATTTTTCCTCTTTTAATATTCATGGTAAACCCCAACATGAATTTAATGGATTGACCCCATCATAAATATGAGAAAAAAGAGTACCATTCTCCATACTTCGAAAGTACATAAGAATTTCTACATCTCAACCCAAACATCTCTCTTCTCTTAAATATCAAATGGAATGGAATCTCACACTCATATACTACAACTACAATGCTATAATATGTTGGGAAAAATTCTATATAACTATGAATAAATTTCAGCAGAAAAGCAAATTAAAAAAAAAAATGAATAAATTTCAGCAAATACAGCAAAAGTACAACTACACAAGAACACAAAGATTTACTTGGAAACCCTTTCTCCTTGAAGGGAAAACCCACAGAACAAACTCCGAATAATTTCACTATATTAAATAGAGGTTACAATGCTTAGAAATACATCTTGAGCAAAAAAAAAAATCTATTTTTCTTTTCACTCATTGCTCTCTTCCTCACTGTGTATCTCTCACAATTTTCTCCTACTCTCTCTATTTTTCTCTTCTCTTTTGCTTGCTTGCTCACTCACTCATCGCAGTTCTTCAAGACTGCACTTAATCCTTACTTTCTCTGGGACTTCACTTCTTCACCCCTTCTCCAAATGGCCGAATGGCCTCTCCTTTTATTTCTTCATCCGTCCCTTGTGTTCTTCCTTTCAACATGCCTCACAAGTTTATCATCGCATCTTCATTTATGTGGCTTGACTTTTGTACATCCCTTCATAAATATTGCTGGACTTTTGTACATACCTTCACTTCACACGGGCTCCCATCTTTGTCTAAAAAACACTCTCTTCTCATTTCCCCATGGACCAACCACATTACACCTCTCTCACTTTCTTCATCCTTCTCTTCCTACCTCTATCATCGCTTCAACAACAAAACTCAAAGCTCAGTATCTCAGATCTCAATGCACTAAAAACCATCAAAGCCTCACTCATAGAAATCCCTGGTTCCACATTCTTCTCCTCCTAGGACTTCACCGCACCCAATCCCTGCTCTTCATTTTCTGGCCTCACTTGCTCTCTCATTTCCTCTTCTCTTCAAGTCACCACTCTCTCACTCAGCACTGGCCTCTCCAATTCACCGGGTCTTGCTAGGTTTGTGACATTTAGATTTGAAAAGAAACAGACTCAACAAGAAACTTCCGTTACTACTGTTATCCCTACGTTACTTGTCGGTTTCGTTGAATACGATTTGGGGCCCACTCAACGCCTTGAATTCACTCTCCGAGTTAGTGTACGTCGACTTAGGCTGCGTTTGGCTCAACGGAAATCATTTTCCGAGCGTAAAATCATTTCAGATGAAAATATTTTCAGGGAAGGAAAATATTTTTAGGTGTTTAGTGGCATTTTAGAAAATACTTTGGAAAATATTTTCAAGTGTTCGGTAACATTCTGAAAATGTAAATTTTCCACTGATTTCTCACATTTTCTTAGCCATTTTCTCACATTCCAAACAAATTTTATAATAAAAAATTACAATCCATCAACTTTTAAACAAACAAAAATCAAAACAATACCAGGAACAACCCATTCAGTCAAAACTGAAAGAGGGAGGTGAGACAGGGAGGATCACGCCATGAACAACCCATTCTGTTAAACAACACCAGGAACAACCCATTCAGTCACCGATCTCGCCGGCCCGATCTCGTCGGCGCGATCACGCGCTTCGATCTTGCCCGACGCAATATCGTGCCTCGATCTCGCCCGACACGAGGTCGACGACGCGAGGTAGACGGCGTAGCCGTCAGGTTGAGGGCGACGATCTTGACCGATTCGGCGACGGCGCGATCTCTCTTCGTGCTCTCCTCTCTCTCTCTCTTCGTGCTCTCCTCTCTCTTTCTCTCTTCGTGCTCTCCTCTCTCTCTCTCTCTCTCTTTTCATGCTTTCCTCTCTCTCTCTCTCTGTTTTCAGTCCGAAAATGTGATTTGAAGGTAAAATAGGAACTGAAAATATTTTCCATCTAAAGAGGTAGATTTTACAGTCAACGCGAAAAAGAATTTCCGATGACCCAATTTTTCTGAACGTACCAAACACGACAATTTCAGGAAAACGATTTCCTGAAATGCATTTCAGCCGAAACAAACACAGCCTTAAGTATGAACAAATTCAATGGGCCCATCCCAACCTCACTCTTCAATCCCACTCTCTTCATTACTATTACAATGGAACAATTTAACTGGTGGGCTCCCACAAAACGCAGACCCCACCAAATCATCATCCTACGGTGATGGTTCTATCGTGGACTTGAGTCATAACTTTTTATCTGGGAAGATATCGACGGTTTTGGTTGGGGTGGAGAGCTTGTTCTTGAATAACAACCATCTGATTGGTACAGTGCCTAAGGAGTATACTAAGAGCTTGTGCCTTGGTACCACCAAAACCTTGTACTTGCAACACAATTTTCTCACAGAGATTAATCTAGAGGATAGAATGAAGTTGCCAGATACGATGACATTGTGGTTGCTGTATAACTGCATGGTCCCTCCACCTGTTGGGGTTACAGCGTGTCCAACTAGTGCTTGATCATAGATCTCGAGGCAAGCGAGGCAGTGCTACAAAGTTTGATTATGGAAACCAAGAGATTACGAAGTTTGTTTTATGTTAATTATGGGGTCTGATTTTGCGTTCAGTGTTCTTGTATGCTGAATGTGATGCAAGTACAATTCGTATCCTAGAATAATCACATGTCATCCTTGCTAGGATATGTGCCCTTAAATCCTATTGTATGATGCTATATATGACATTATGTATGACTTAATGTTGTGTTTAATAAAGTTGTTCATTTTTTATCTAAAATAATGGTAACACGAATATTTGGACATTATCATATAGTCCATGAGATGCATAGTATGTGATTTATGTGAAAAGTCACAGAAGATATAAATCACAAGTTCTTTGTAAACTCAGAATTTATAGTTCGTAGTCGGTGATGAAATTGGGCATTTCATTTGTGAAGACTATAACGTATCAACTAAGATGATTTGTCTTGATCATTTACAAAACACCCACATCAATTCATCTATTCTACACATCTTTTAATTAAATAATCAATTTCCTCATAATTTTTTATTATTTCTCTAACTAACAGATATATATATATATACGCGCCTCTCTCATTTTGACTATTTCTGATTGTTGCTCTCTCTCTCTCTCTCTCTCTACCCATCTCTCTCTCTCTCGCGCTCTCAAATCTCCCTCTCCGATCCACAAGCATCAAGCTCTGATCTGAGATCCGATCCGTGCATAGAGCTCTGAACCAAGCTCCGATCCGTGCACAGAGCTCCAAACCAAGCTCCGATCTGTGCACAGAGCTCCGATCCGATCCACGAGCACCAAGCACCGAGCTCCGATCCGATTCACGAGCACCGAGCTCCAATCCGATCCGATCCATGAGCACCGAGCTCCGATCCAATCTATGAACACCGAGGTCCGATCCATCCGATCCACGAGTACCGAGCTCCGATTCTGTTTGTGTACCTCTGTTTTTTTTTTTTTTTTTGTTAGGCAAGTATATCTCTGTGTGGATGTGTTTGTGTGGGGGTGTGATTTTGTGCATCTGAGGAAAAAGAAGAATATGAGTTTTAACTGGTTTGTTGAGCACAGAAAGGAGAGAGAATAAAAGGAGCGAACGGAAAATATATAATAATGGGATAAACGAGCTACAGTAGCCGTGTAAATATACACGGTTACTGTAGCTCATGGATGGGTTTGCACAATTTTAGCCATTTTTACACCCACTGTTGTGTGAGTTTTTTTGCTCAAAATATGTAAAATTGGTAGTTATTTTTATTTTTGAAGCTTTTACACCCACTGGTGTGAATGCTCTTAGCTATGGCCACTCAAAATTTTCTAAATACTTTATAATGAATATATATTTTACAATTTTTTTAGATACTAGACATTAAAATTGATAGTTAGTCCCTCCAAAAAATAAGAGCTGGCCCTGCAAGAAAGTATTGAACAACTCATTAAACATTGGGTTCTAAAAAATAATCGTTGCCTTTAATTTGAATGGTAAACAAAGTTTAAACTGAGAAATGATAAGATAGCTGTACAACTCTATATCATAAAAGCAACCAATTCAAGCTGTCAATCTGAAAGTTTATTAAGAGAGAGAGACTGAGGCTTTCCAAGAAGCTTCGGTCTTCCAAGACATTGAGTATCAAGCACAACCAATCTGACTGAATTGTTTTTTTTAATTAATAGAACTGAATTGCAAAGTAAAGACATTGAGTTTCAAGACAAGCACAACCAATCTGAATAGAACTGAATTGTTTTTTTGACATGTAACGGCTAACTTAGCCATTTTGGGTGCTAGTTTGTTCATATTATCTAATTCCTTAAAACCAAAAGAAAAAAAAAAAAACCAAAAAAAAAACTCAGTCAATGCCTACTTCATTAAGGCACTCATTCTCACCGTGAAAGATGATTGAAAAATCATTTAGATATTATTTTCAAGTCTCCTACGAAAAAAGGAATTAATTGTGGAGGTTGAGAACATTTGTCTCGAGTTTATGTTATTTTTAAGAGCATTTTCGTTGATTGTTGTAAAAATTTTAGTATTTCTCATTTCAAAATATACGTTTATAATTTTAACACTTTATTTTACAATATACCAAACATCAAATTTTTTATTTTTTTACAATTTTATTTAAATATTCTTTCTTTAATATTTTTATTCATTTTTTTACAACTTCATTCAATTTTTATTCTTTCTTTAAAAAAAAAAAGATCCCGCCTAAATAAAAATAATAATATAAATTTTACAATTTGTGAGCCGTGCGATTTTAAATTTAAAATTGCACTATTCTTAACCTTATTTTATTTACAATAGTCATCCTATCATAATTGCACAATTTATTTAGAAATATGAGGTACCTACAAATTTTAGTAATTGAACCTACATAAAAAATTATTTTTTAAAAAAACCTACAAATTAAATTAAGAACTATTCGTACGTAAAAAATAAGTCTATTAAGCCAATGTTGTAACTCTTTTGTGATCAACGTTCCCATGATTGACAAGGCCGTGGACGTGGGATGTGAGAAACGAGTCTCGCGTAAATACATCTGAAAACTGAAAATACTGTAGCAAAATAATTTTTAATGTGTGAATAGTATCGTAGGACCCATTTTTAATAAAAAAAATTGCTAAAAAAGTGTATAAGCAGTGCATGCACAGTGCGCATGCAGTGCACAGTGCGTTTGTCCCCTCCAAAACCTGGCAGGAAAAAAAAAAAAAAAAAGTGGAAAATGCTAGACGCGTTCAACTGTATCCAAACCAACTTGGTGCTCATTTGTTTCAACGTTTTGAGCCCAAAAAGCGCGTTTTGAAAAAAACCAGCCCTTAAGAGCATCTCTAACAAATTTTGTAAAATTTTGTACTGTTTGGAGAATGGACAGTGACTTTTACATTTTAACTACTCACTTTTTCAAATACACTTTCCAACAGATTCTCTATCACATTCTTTATCTCATTTAAATATTATTTCTTTATTCATTCTTTATTCTTTTTTTTATCGTCATTTATTATTCATATATTTATTCTCAACAATTATATTTTTCAATTAAAAATGTTATATTTATAACATTTTTTGCAATACTTTCACAAGAATCACATCAAAATCTTATTTGGAAAGTTGTTACTAGTTCTAATTTGAACTTACCGCCGAAATTATTTTTTTACTCATCAATATTAACTAATAACAATCTCTTGCTTAAAATTTATTGTGAAAATATTGTGGTAGTATTTCCATTCTTTCATCCGTATGTTTCATTTTTTTTTCTTTTTTTTTCTCTTGTTTTTTTCCCACCACACACGTATACACATATATTTCCTTTCTTTCATCCCTTTGTCCTTTGTCCACAAGACTTTTTCTCTTGTTTTTTTACTTTCTCCAGAACCTCCTTTTGTCTTTCTTTCTCCGGTTCTCTCTTTCTCTACTCTGTTTTTTTTTTTTTTCTCTTTCTACTTGATTCCAAAACATTATTCAAATCTCTCTGTGATAAGAAACGGAGAAAGAGGTAGAGAGAGAAAGAACAAATGGGTTAGATGGTTCCGCTCCACCGTCGTCAGTCGTCTTCCTCCCCAATGCAACCCAGATGGTAGATGGCTTGTGTCCTCTTTTTTTTTTTTTTTTTTTGCTTTTATTGTTATGGTCTGATTAATTTTAAGATTATGTTTTTGAGTTTGTGTTTTGATTATGTTAGAGTTTTGAGACGTTTGAGAAAAAGATTGCTGTGTTTTTTTTTTTTTTTTTGATAGGACTTCTTCAATCGAAGGAAGAAAACATTGCTGTGTTTATTGTAGCCGTTGTGTTTGCTGTCTCTATGAGAGGAGAGAGAAAGAATTGTTTTTTACTAAGATGTATGAATTTTTTAAGCAGAAAAATTGATATGGAGTTGCTACAGTGTTCTCTAGATTAAGAGAATCACTGTAGCAACTTCAAAAAAATTTTGGAAAAATTTTGTGTTTGGAGAAGCTGTTGGAGGGTGAACAGTAGCATTTTTTGGACTAAAAATGGAGATAGAGCATCTGCTGAAGATGCTCTAATGTGCGATTGGTTCAGCACAAAACGCAACTTTTTGATATTTGTGAAGAAACGTGCATATCACTAAGAGGAGCTCAAAGATCCATTTTGGAAAAAGCCAGTGCACGTTTGAATCTATCCGTTGGACTTATAGAGCAATTACCAAATTACCTTTTCACACCATTCCCCATTCCTCTCATCTCTCTGCTCTGCCCTCTTAATAACAAATTTCCAAATCCAAACACAAAAAAATATATAACAAATTCCCAAATCAGCTAAGGAAAATAAAAAATCAATCCCTTGCAAATTAGGATTCCTCAAAATGCAAAAAAAAAAAAAAAAAAAAAAGGAATAAAGAGAGCTCTGGAACATTCTAGAGTTTAGAGGAATGGCAGAGAAAAAAAAAAGGAGGAAAGAAGGAAAAAAAAAAAGAAGATCATGGGTGTAACAGACGAAGGGCTAAGAGAAAAGGGAGAAAGGAAAAAAAAAAAAAAAAAGAAGAGGAAGGAGAAAGGAAAAAAAAAAAAAAAAAAAAAAGAAGAAGAAGAAGAGGACGGAGAGCTCTAGAACGTCTGGAGTTTGGAGGAATGGTAGGGAGGGAAGAAAGGAGGAAAGAAGGAAAATAAAGAAAGGAAAAGAGGGGAAAAAAAAGAAAAAAGAAAGAAAGAAATGACGTGTGTGAAGGAGAAAAAAAGAGGCAAAAAAGAAAGAAAGAAATGACGTGTATGGATGGTACTATAAAGATGTCTGTTAAAAACAATTTTTTGCACATTTTAAACTAAGGGTTGTGCTAACAGCTTTACTCACCATGGATGTGTAATAAACTAATAATGATAGAGGGCTCATGGAAGGATTTTGGTCATGGGGATTTGGAAATCTTGTCAGAGGAGAAATACCTCCTTGGCTAAACAGAGTAGAGGTCATAAGTTCGACCTGTTAGGACATATGTGTTTCACTTGTTAGGAACATATGTCATTATTTTATATAATTGGTTAATCCTTTGATAAAACGCACTTTATTTATATTTGGGTAGATCTAAGATATTTTTAATACCTCAAGAAATAAGGTTTCAAGATCAAGTGTTAAAGCCATGCAAGTTTGTCCAAGAAACAAGCTGAAGAAGTTCCTGTCAATAAAGCTCAACAGCTAGCATCTATCGAGTTTAAGAAGCTGCTCAACCCCATAGCTTGACAGCTGCACGACAGCTGCCCGACAACTTATCGACAGATGCTATCTGTCGAGATTTAAGAAAAGCAGAAATTCTGATCTGTTTTCTTCCAATCCGTGGATATGTCTTTGGGCCTTCTTTCTCACAACCCTAGACATAAAAAAAATTATTTTAAGGACCCTCAAAGAGAACACAAGTTGCACAAGCATTGAGCAAAGTCTGTTCAAGCAATTTGTGACCGAAGACAAAGTTTTCCCTAGTTCATCTCTATTGTGAAGAAGCTACTGTGTTTGTGCACCATAGGGTTTTGTAACCAGGCATCTTCTTGATCTTCATCGTGTAGATGAACTGAAAAACTTTGCAGCCAACATCTTTCACAAGTTGGTGATTGAAATTATGTACTAGGATCTACGCAATTGGTTAGTCACGTATTCGGAGCCGTGCATCAAAAGGAGAGATTATCACTACAGAACAAGTCCAATTGGGTATTAGAGGTAAGAGTTCAACTGTAGGTTGGTAGAAGGTACTGGGATTCCTTTACTTGTAACCGCTTGTTTTGATAATAGTGGATTCTCGGGAGTGATGACCTTAAAATCACCCTGGTAGGGTTTTTGCCTAGGAGGTTTTCTCCATTCGTATATAAATCACTGTGTCAATTTATTTTCCGCTGCATTTTACTTTATTGGTAATTTTTTTATGCTACCATGCAGTTGTATGTTAAATGGATTAATTAATTAAACTCGGTTAATTAATCAATTAATCCATCACAAGGGGTTACTACATTTTTGGCCTATCAAGTGGTATCAAAGCATGGTTTTTAAACCCGGACTGGATAGTACGGTCTGACCAGGAAAACCTCAAACCGCTCATTTTTGCGGTTCTTTTAACCTCAAGAACCGTTCTATGGGAAAAAAGCAGGGACCCGTGCGAACCGTGGTCGGACCTCACGGTTCCCTACTTCCTTTGAATCTGAACCTTTTAAAAAAAAAAAAAAACACATAGAAAATTCTGCTCCCTTCAGAGTACATCACGCAACTCCCTTCAGAGTACATCACGCAACTCCCTTCAGAGAACTTACACGATTACGGCCATTGTTGAAGGTTGAAGCTTCAACCACCGTGAGAGCTATCAAACTAGAGATCACTCCGCCATCTTCCTATTCTTCTTCTTTGTCTTGCTCGCACTCTCTCTCTCTCTCTCTCTCTCTCTCTCTCTCTCTCTCTCTCTCTCTCTCTCTCTCTCTCTCTCTCTCTCTCTATTTTTTACGATGTTGTTTCTTCATTTTCCTTTCAGAGTGTTCTTTTTCGGTAAATGGAGTCCTCTCACAGTCTCATGGTGTCACCAACATTAGCTTTACTTTTTTTGATAAACATTACCTTTATTTGTTTGCTGTCAACCACCAATTGTTTTCTGTTGCTTTGATGTCAATCACGTTTTACTGTTAACCACTCCTTTGTTTTTTTTTGGTGACCGAAAAGATAGAGCCACTCCTTTTTTTTTTTTTGGAAACAACTGTCAACCACTTCAAGTTTAAATGGGCGGACATCCTAATTCCTTTTTTTTTTTTTTTTTTTTAATTCATAAATGGTAGACTATTCAAATGGGCTTGGGCATTAAAAAAAATGGTTTGGGTTGTCAAATGGGCTTGGTCATGACTTAAGAATAAAAATAAGCTTGGGTCTCATAAGTCATAAGCTTGGGCTTGGTCATGAATTAATTTATTTCTTTACCATTTTATTGGGTCTCATAAAATAAAATAAAAATAAAGATTATTGGGTACTCAAATGAGCTTTGTCATGACTTAAGAGCTCTAACAAAAATTATATATATGTATATATGTATGTATATAATTATTTATCTTTATTTTTAGATAAATTATCAATTTTTACTAATTTAATATTTTAAATAATTATTAAATTAATTATGACGTCATTACGATTTAACCTTGGTCCAACCTTAAAAACCTTGAACATCTCCCTTTTACGATTTATTGAACGGTCTGAGTTTCAAAACCTCATATCAAAGCGAGCATACTCTAATTAGGGTTTAATCTTTGTGTGTGATCCATTGACCCCTGTTTGTCATGGATAGAGGACAATCTTTTATTATATCTCCTGTATTTGATGAAACTAACTATGCATACTGGAAAGTACGCATGAGAGCTTTTTTACAATTTCTAGATGAGAAGGTGTGGCAAGCTGTAGAGATTGGCTGGATCAAGCCAAAGGAACTACTAGTTGACTGGGATGATGCTAAGATCAAGGCGAAAAACTTAACAACAGGATATTGAATGCCTTATTCAGTGCAGTCACTAATGAGAAATTCAAGAAGATATCGTCCACTAAAACTGCAAAGGAAGCTTGGACCATCCTCTAGATAACCTATGAGGGAACAAAGGCTATAATAGATTCGAAGCTACAGAGGCTCACTACAAACTTCGAAGAAATTAAGATGGAGGAGGATGAGTCGTTTGATGAGTTCTATGCCAACCTCAAAGACATAGTAAACTCTGCTTTTAATCTTGGGGAAGCCATCCCAGAACCTAAGATTGTGAGAAAGGTGCTCAGATCTCTGCCCGAAAGATTCCATACCAAGATCACTGCAATTGAGGAATCAAAGGATATTGATAAAATTGCTTTGACAGAGCTGGTCGGAAATCTACAGACCTATGAGTTGGGTTTGTCTAGAATCGGGAAGTCTAACAAGAGCAAGAGCAAGAGCATGGCACTGAAGGCCAAAAGCAGTAAGACGGAAGAGTCTTCAGACAATTAAGATTCTAAGATGAAGTCCTACATCACCAGGCAATTCAAGAAGTTCGTGAAGAATGCCAATGGGAAGGGTTTTGACAATGACCGTAGGCAATCTAGTTCCTCTCAGTTCAAGGGCTAAGATAAAGGGAAGAAGGATGCTAGGGATGGCGGCCAATATGCTATTCCTACATGACCTAAGTGCTTTGGGTGTAAAGGTTTCGAACACATGAAACAGTAGTGCCCTACATATCTCAAGACTATTGGGAAAAGCAAAACACTTGCTGTTACATTGAGCGACATCAAGCTTGAAGATGATTCTGACAATGAAGATGACGGAATCTTGAATGCCTTCACTGCCACAGTCAACCCTACTGAAGGGATTGTTGAAGATGTGGATGAAGAAGAGAAATTGGTGGAGTCCAAGTTTGAGACGATAGATGAATAAGATGACATCCACACAGCCTATGAAAATTATATAAGGTCTCAGAAAAGCATGAGAAGTTGTATAGGTTGACCACCAAGAAGCTCAGTGATGTGGAGCTTGAGAGTGAAGAGCTTTCCACAAAGTATGATGAAGCCAATCAAACTATTGGAGCATTGAGATTTGAGAATAACTTTTTAGTTGAGAAAATCAAGAAGCTTAAGGTAGAACTGTTCCAAGTTAGAGCTCAGCTGGAAAGAATTTCAAGCCCTAAGCTCGATGAAATGCTTAGTCTTCAAAAATTTGCTTTCAATCGAACCGGTTTAGGGTTTGATATCTCTTCTTCTAATATTACTTCTTCTAGTGAGAACATAGATAAGGGTAAATCTATCTTAGGAGCACCACCTAAGCAGGATAAGAAAGAAGTTAAAAACCCTAGGGCTAAGAAGGCTAACTTTCAAAAGCCTAAACAGAAGAAGCAGCATTTCTGTCATCACTGTGAAGCAGCTGGTCATACTTGACCAAATTGTTATAAGTGGTTAGCCACTCAAAATAGCAACAGTATGATGGCGTCGGGAAACCAAAATCAGTTTCCATCCTTCTTTGCTCCTCTTGGAGATCTTCTCAAAACCCTCATATTTCTTTCAAACTTGAATGGTCTTAATGCTTCCCACTCACTGCCGGTTCAAGGGTTTGTGAAAAGGAAAGAATCTTCCAAGGTATGGAAGGAAAATGGTTCCAAGTGATTTAATCACTTTTTCCGTCTCTTCCTATCTGTTTTTTATTGCATTACTTGTATGTTTGCTTACTTGTATGTTTGCTTTCTTGTTTTAAGTCAGTCTAATTTTATGCATTATTTTTTTTTGTTTTACATTTTTTTTTTTGTCTGTTTTCAGTTTTACTAATTTTGTTTATGATTTAAAAATAAAAAAGAAATTAAAAATTTCAGAAAAATACAAAAATAGTGTGTTTGTGTACATTGGTTCTTGTGAACCTTAAAATGACTATTGAAATAGAGTTCTCTATTTGTATCTTTTGTAGCTTAGAAAAGCATCTTTATGCACAACTAAGCAAGTAAATAACGGGAAGGACTAGAAAATTCTAAGAGAAAGGCATAAATAATCATTTAAAATTCACACTCAATATAAATATATGTGATGAGTTTGTAGGGTTTCTCTCCAAACTAGTTTGGAGAGAAACTTTGTTCTGATTCAGGCCAGTGTGGCCCTTCACTTCTCTTAAAATTTCTGTCTCTCACTAGTTTCTTGTTCTGTCAATCCTAGCCGTGGCCGAGTCCTCCTTGCTGCCCCCACCTCCATCCACCACCAGCCTCAGTCACCGAATCTGTCAGCATGATATTAGAATCACTTTCGCACAACTCACCCCTCTCTGTTATTATCTTTGGAAAAAAAAAAGTCCTTTTACATATTTTTATTTTTTCTATATTTTTTCTCAAAAAAAAAATTCTATTATGGTTCTATTAATATATGCCCTAAAGGTGTACGTTAATTTTAAAAAAAAAAAAATCCTTAAATGATTTACTAACATGTATCATAAGGGCATACAATTATAAAATTATTTTTTTAATTATTTTTAGCAGTTCTTAATGTTATTTAGTCAAATTTGAGTTTTGTAAGTTTTCCTAGATGTCTTAGGTTTTACAACAGCATGAGGTTTTCTTTTACTACTTATGTGTATTGTAGCCTCCAAAAACAATTGAATTTTCAAATTTATAAATATGCTATGTACAAGTTCTTGCAAAAATGCCGACATTTAAATTTTGAGGTTGGTGGGAGTGATGAGCAAGCCATATCTTTAAAACCTCGGTTTTTCCCGTAGCTCATATAACAGTTTTTAGAGCTAAATTTGAAAAATTACATCTTCCTCAATTCTAACTGGAATTGTCTCATTCTTGTGTTCAAATTGTATCCAGGACATCTACTAAATACCCTATTTTGTAAACACCCTATTTCATTTCTCGATAGTGATGCACACCGTAGGAAACTAATTGATTTTTATTTGTTATTTTTTGATTGGTAGTTTTATAAAATTACATATTAAATAAAAAAAATTAAGAGATAAAATTATGTGTGTTTTACGAGGGAAAATGCTATCTTTTATAAGTGTAAATTTTTAAATTGCTTAAATAGTTATCGCTTCCCCTCCCTTTTGCTATTTACCTATAATGAGTCAATGAATCACTTTTTGCTAATTTAAACCACAAAAGGATGCAAAAAGTTTTTAAGGGAAAATGATGTAGGACAGAGTTTACTATTTAATTATTGTAATTTATTATTTTTGATATTTTTATGTAAAAAACTTTATTTTCAATTTAGGTGATTTATTTCCTTGTTTTTAGGTGCATTTAATGCTTTTTAAGAGATAAAATTATGTGTGTTTTACGATGGAAAATGCTATCTTTTATAAGTGTAAATTTTTAAATTGCTTAAATAGATATCGTTTCCCCTCCCTCTTGCTATTCACCTATAATGAGCCACTGAATCACTTTTTGCTAATTTAAACCACAAAAGGATGCAAAAAGTTTTTAAGAGAAAATGATGTAGGACACAATTTACTATTTAATTATTGTAATTTATTATTTTTGGTATTTTTATGTAAAAAACTTTATTTTCGATTTAGGTGATTTATTTCCTTGTTTTTAGGTGCATTTATTGCTTTTTTAAGTCAAATTTGATTCCTGTAATGGTTACGTATCAATTAGGAGTTATTTTAGAAAATATTTTCTTCTCTGTCAAGTTTTACGGAACCCTTAAATAGGCTCCTAAGTTTGTAAATGTTTTTCATAGACTATTATTAATAAACAGACTTTTGTCAAATTATTTCTCTGGTGGATTTCAGTTTTCTTTTCCTTCTGGATTCATGGAACTCCTTGTGGATTTAAAATTTACTATCAGAAACTAACAGTTTAGTTTCTATTCCATCAAAAGAGCATCGTGTGTGCTTTCTTTAAGTTTCTACGGCATCAGTTGGTAACAAAGCCTTGACTTTCCCTGGACTGATTACTTACCGGCGAGACGGTAACCACCACCACAACAACGACAAACTAATAGATCGACCTAATTGGCATGTATTACGTGTCAAACAACAAGCACTCACAAAAATCTATACTGGGATGACGCCGTTGAAGAATGGAACAACCTACTAACTCACAAGCAACTTATTGGTAAGAAAATTTCATATAGACCTTATAAGAGAATTGCAAGTTTTAATGGTTATTTGTTAAAATAAGACTTTCTTGATCGGTTACTTGATCTGGAGGATCTATTTGACTATTAGAATATTTGTTATGAGAGAAAAGTTGGACTTGTTTTGTATAAACATAGTAAGTATGCCTTATGTTGGTTCGAACGAATACAATCTAACAGAATCCGACAAGATAAAAACAAAATTCATTCTTGAATTATTTTGAAGAGCCAAATATTCCACCGTTGGAGGAAAAATTGCATATTAAAGAAAATATAGCAATTTCTAAAGAAATTAATAAATGCCCTGTTATAGAAGAAGACCCTAAAATCAAAATTGATGAGGAGATTAATGAATGCCTTATTGTAATTAATTATCTTTAGTATTTTTATATAAAACACTTTATTTTAAGTTTAAGTAATTTATTTCCTTATTTCTAAGTGCATTTAATACTTTTTAGATTAAATTTGATTCATGATATGGTTAAGTATCAATTAAGAGTTATTTTAAAATATATTTTCCTGTTAAACAAGATTTACAAAGCCGTTAAATTGGCCCCGATAGCCATTTTTCATAGACTATTATCAATAAGCTGAGACTATAACCAACTTATATCTCTGGTGAATTTTAGTTTTCTTACATCAGAAAAGCATATAATTGAAGCTACTATTGGTCAAGTCCCGTTAATATACCAAGAGTCTACATCCTCAACAAACGCTAATTATTGAGCTTGTACTTTTGGAAGGCAATTTTGTCATGACTGTGGGTCTATACACTTTCTTTGAAGCTCCGGTTAACTCAATCATCTTTTGGATATTTTTTGCGTGAATAATGTAAATACACTAGAAGCTAATTTTCTCTCGTTTCATTTCTCTTCACTTCCCCCGGCAACAACGAACCAAAAATGTTAAAGCTTTGACCTTCTAGTTCGATCATCTCACACTGCTTCTTTTCGGGCACTTAAGTGTCAAATGTGTAGGACACTACATCTTATCTACAATGAAAGACTTTTAATGACTTTTAAGAGTGAAGTATAAACATGTATTATAAGGTCGTCCGACGACGGAGTCAAATGGTTGAAAACTCAAATGACTTTTGAACAATGAAGCAGCTAGTGAACAAAACACGCCAAGTTAATATTGTATACATACATATTCAAAAAAATATTGAATATATACAAAATTCAAAAAATCAAATTCCCTAAGTTAATATTGTACACATACAAAATTCAAAAAAAGAAAAAAACTATCAGAATTAACCAAAAACAAGTTTACAAGTAACTTGGGTTCTTTAAGAGAGATTCTTAGCAAATATATAAATGGGTTAGATTAATATAAACAATCCACCTTCTACAATGAGTTAGATTAATACATAAATATATACATATATATATACATATAATTGCTAAAAGAAAGGCTTAGGCGAATACACATTAAATAAGTACAAAAAAAAGTAATAATCAAATAAGTGTACCATATATTTGGTAATTTATAATGAGTTAGATATATATATATATATATATATATATATATATGTATACATATATAATTGCTAAAAGAAAGGTTCAAGCGAATACACATTAAATAAGTACAAAAAAAGAGTGATAATCCACTTACCAAGTATACCATATATTTGGTAATTTATTATAATCAACTTTTATAATACACTGGGTGAATTTTTGTCAACAATGATATCTCATACTTCTTATTTTGACTAGGCATAATATATACTGTGAGTATAGAATAAAACAAAAACCATCCATTGTCAGTAACTGCTCATGTCATGTGTACAGAGTTAAGATGGCAGTTTGATAAGTCACTCATTTACTTTTCTTTTACTTTTGTCACAGTCACCAAGTAGTGGCAGAGCCAAGATTTTAGTTCAGGGAGGTAAAATTAAAAGTTAATATTAAAGAAAATTAATACACTAATCAATTATGGTAACAAAATAAATAAACAATTGTAAACAAATTTAACAAAAAGTAAATGTTGCATATTGTTAAAAAAAAAAAAATGAAATGACATTTCACTATTTATTTATGGGACAAGTCATTTATGAGATGTAAACAAGAAAGGCAAATGCCATGAATAATGCAATAGATAAAAAATAAGGGATATACTATCTATTCAACATTTTTTTAACAAATCTTAGATAACAAGTTATTATTGATAAAAAAATAAATTCAATGACAAGTTCAAATTAAAACTAATTACTTCTTACACATATAATTTGTTATAAAAATATTGTAAATATAATCCTTCTTTATATCTTTTATCATTTTTTTTTTTATTTTAGCTTTTCGGGAAAACGTTTTTCCTCACTTTCCGGTCTGCTTCTTTTAAGGGTGGAGTGGACCAGTTTTTTCTCTTTTTTCATATCAAAAGGGTAGGTCAAAGTGTCAAGCACCTTAAATAAACAGTAAAAGACCCCTACAAAACTAGTAGTTTGGGAAATTTTTTTACAAAGTCAGGGGGGCAATTGGCCCCCCCACCCCCCCCCCCCCCTCGCCCCTCGCCCCTCGCCCCTCGCGGGATCCGTCAGTACACTAACTGACACACGTGGATTATTGTTTCTCTTTCTTTCTTTCTTTTTTTTTTTTTCCGTCAAAACTATAACAACTCGTTACCACCATCCCTCAAGCCTCAAGGCCTCAAATCAGATTCAAACTCCTCTACATATTTTTCCCTTCACTTTCTTTCCACACTTCTTGGGTAATGCGACAACGTTCCTATCAAATCTCAAGAATTTCCCAGTTAGAGCTCAAAGCACAGATTTCTAGTAAATAATATCCAATAAAAGACACACGACTAACCCGTACGGCCCGTTAAGAGTCAACGCGCAGATTATAATGCAAAACAACGTACTCATACATTAGAGTTTTGTTAGCAAGTAAATTAAAACACCTCCGAATTTCACTCTCTAGAAAGTGTCAAACAAAAATTAATATATTTCTCTGAGATATTCAGTTCGTCGTACAAGCGGCTCCATTCTCTCTTGTCAACCTGTTTGGAAGATCTTAAGTACAACTCTTTGGGCACTAAGGAGTACGACTAAAAACCATACAAACCATGTTTGGTGAAATCATTTTATCCTTTTGAAAAATTTCAGAGTCCGGAACTATCTGCAAAAAAATAATAACAATATATTATTAATATAGGTCTGATTAATGAATATATGCCCTTAGAGCATATATTAATAAATTCGTTTTTTAAAAAATTTTATCGAGAATTGAACAAATTATCAAAATATTTTCAATTTTCGATAAAATTTTTTCTAAAAATAGTATACTATTGTGTGTTCTTAGAGCACACGTTAATAAAATCATAATAATATTTATGTTCTCCACATATCACTAGGTTTCTACTATAGTAAGAATTTTGGGGATAGAGTAGAGAAGTGAATGGAGGGGACATAACATCTGCTGTATAGGTGAGGGCTAAAAGATGAATTCCTTATTCTTAATAAATTTTTCCCAAAGGTGCACTGATAACAATATCATAGTGTAAATTAAAGTGTAGTACACTAGTACCTTTCCAAAAAAAAAAAAGAATTAAAGTGTTGTGAACCGAAGGCATCTAGATTTTAATAATAAAAAATGTTCGCAGTTAACATATTTTGCAAGGTATAAGATGACATTAATACATTGGGCATCTTTTTTTTTTTTTAATACAATTTCTTTTTTTCAAAAAACACAAGTGGCCAAGACTGTAGCCCATATGACGGGTCTATTTGGATAGAGCGTTTTGTTGAAAACTGAAAACACTGTAGTAAAATAATTTTTTAATGTGTGAATAGTACTGCGAGATTCATTTTTAATAAAAAATTACTAAAAAAGTACATGAAATCCAAACCCACTCAACATCTTTTTTTTACTTTCTCTTTTCAAAAAAATGCAAGTGAACACTAGACTTTATGGAGAAGACCGCCTACGGGTCTGCTGTTTATGTTTATAAATAATCAGTTTCAGTTTTTAAATTATATTTTACGTTTTTTTATATAATTTTTCACTCACATATATTTTCACAAATATTTTTAAATAATAATTTTTAGTTTTAAAACACATGTATTAAACGGACCCTTTAGAGCTGTTTGGTAAGTTAGTTTAAGTAATATTGTTTAAGTATTTTTAATATACGTGTGGGTGAAAAGGTATGTCGAAATATGTGTAAAGTTATTTAAAATGTGTGTTTGTATATTAAAACTTGCTCACTAAACAGGCTCTTAGTGACGGACTCCTCACATGTTTTTTGACTGATAATTAAAGTTCAACTAGAAATATTTGACAATTTTATATTAAAAGAAAAATAGCATCACCAAAATTTAAAACATTCTCGAGAACCAAAATAGCAAAACTAGAAATATTTTTAGAGGCCTTAACATATAAACTTGCTAAACTTGTTAGGCATGATCGGTAATCATTCAAACAACCAAAGATGCAAATATTTTCCACAAGAAACCAAACGAGCTGCAGTTTATATATTTAAAATGAATTAAAAAAAAAACAAAATATACTATTCACCAGCAAAATACTGCATAGCCAATTGAAATTTAAAAAATGAACAAATACCTAAAAAAATTAGAAAAAAAAATAGAAAAATTTCATAATAATTTTTTAGCATAAGTTCACGACCAAGCAATAATTTCTGAACTGATGTTAGAGACAACACCTGGTGGCTGTAAGCTGTAGCCACCAAGATTCAGCAATGGTGTGAGTTTTTTTTTTTTTTTTTTTTTTTGAGTTGCTGAAAAACAGAAAAAGAGCAAAGAAAGTTTAGAAGGTGGGTGTCAGGCGAATTGCTGACCTATATTTATTAGGTGTCAATTTTCCATTAAATTAAATAAACAGTTGGGATTAAAGTTATTATACACCGTATAATGCCCTAGATATTAACAGAAACGGAATTCAAAACGTCCTCGTTCACTTTGAACAGCTCTCTGACTGGGTGTGTTTCAGTTAGATTTTTCTGGTCACGTGGATCATCTCTGGCATCCATGCCCATCTGACTTTTTTAGTATTCCCAGATTCAGATCCATTCGGCTGCAGAAGATTTGATGAATTGATGTACCTGCCTCCATTCCTTGATTGATGGAAATAATGAATGAAGCACGATTTAAGGCACTACAACTACCCAAAAAAAGAGAAAGAAGAAGGTTTGACTGTCGTGCGTGGTGTATAACTCTCGGGTAGTCTAGGCCAGTTTTGAAATAATGAATGGTTTTCTCTCCGATTACCGATAAAAAAGCTGTTCACATGCACATCAATGAAAAAGCTCCTCACTTGGGTTTTATGACTTTCACCTGTACGTTTCTTGAATGGTTACTGTTGCACAGCTTTTAAAGATGACAGCAAATGTACGTCACTATTTAATAGTCATATTATCTTGGAAAAGATGCAACTAGTTCACACTTGACATTGACAATAGTAATATTTTTTCGTAGGAGACATGAAAATAATATCTAGATGATTTTTCAACCGTCTTTCAAGGTGAGAAGGAGTGGCCTTAATGAAGTAGCCTTCTCGACCACTTATTTTTTGTTCATTTGTAATATTTAAAGTCTAATTTTTTTATTATATTGTAATAACAATTAATTTTTTTTCATATTGATGTAATGATAGAGTATTATGGACCCTGCTGAACAAAATACATAAGAATTTTTTAAAGTTAATATTTTATTAAATTTGTTTAATAATTGAATATAAATTACTCAACCGCTAGAGATAATATTGTACCACTGGAGGACTGATTTGAACTATAATATTGTAAAATGACTAATAATATAATAAACTAACAATAATAACATGTTTATTGGGCTTTATTAATGTCTTCTTATCAGAGTGCAGCTTCTATCTCTTGCTTAAGTGGGCTAACACAACATTGAAAGCTTTTGAACTTTATTTCAAAAGTTCATTGTCGAATTTTGACTTGACTAACTTATATTCTATTTGGGAAATCAAAATCTTCAAAAAGTACCCAAAAAAAAGCGTAATTGTACTTTCAATTTGTACATTTTGACCTTTTTTTTTATTTTAGTTCCTACATTTTATTTTTACTACTTTTAATTCTTAAACCCATTAATGTGTGTTATTTTCATCATTTCCATCAATCAACCAATGAAATGAAAATAGCTGACATGACATCTAAAGACATTAAAATATTATTAAAAATACCACGTCAGCATCTATTTTAAAAAAAAAAATAATTTGTCAATTTTAATTCAATAAAAAACAAAAATAAAATAAAAATTCATCAAAGGTTTCTACTGAGTGAGTAATATTTCATCCAAAGAAATATTACAAAACATATATATGGATTAAACATATTAAAATCCAATCAAGTTCACACATGCCCAAAATATATATATATATATATATATATATATATAAACATGTTTAAATAAGGTTATACATGAACAAACAAATTAAAAGGCTATACAAAGCAATTATGTATTATTTATATCAATACATAAATAAAATATTTGGCCTAAAGGTGATCATTACACTCTTTAACTAAAAGTAAAGCCCGTAATTATAGCCTCATTTTATCTGCTAGAGGATCACTTGATGAAATCGAAAAAGCTAACCAAAAAACTAAAAATGGCAGCTACACCCAAAATTGAGTCTATGAAAATAGATTCAAAAAATTTGACTCTAACCAAATTTTCTTCATCAAACTCATATACCATTGCACATAAACGGCTAAAAACATCTTATTGACATAAAGGCCAAGGGACAATAATAAAAAATATTTCATGCCAAGATACTAAATAGCCATAGGCCGAACTCTGAAAATACACTGCAATTACAAGTGATAATTCAATATAAAGTACACAGATTAAAGCAGTTACTCATTGCCTTTCCAGATACTGTCATGTATGTACTGCAATGACCAACCATCACTTACCAAGAGATGCAAGTGAAACATTTGCTTTGACTTCATCACCGACTTCAAGCCAAATGCATCAAATGGTTATATCATTAATTAAAACCAACAAATAATACATAATCTGAAACCAGCCAATCAAATAAGACAAACAATCTCAACATTAAAAAGAATATTATATTATTATACATAAGATATTTAAGAGAGGAAGAATTCTACCTACAGTGTTTCTTAGAAACACAATCAAACCAAATATATATATCCTAGTCAAACACTGATTAAGAAATACAAATATCTTAATATAATATATTATAGACGAGAGAAAGCAAATTGTCAATTACATTGCCAAGCCAGATTTGGTATTTAGAAAAATATTTGCAACAAAACAAAACAAAACAGCATTGATCTGGCAGTTCCACAAAATTGATAGTAGTACTTCATTTAAACTTCAGGTTTCACCGTCGGAAGGAAAACATCAGTGAAAACATCTTTCCCCTGCAGACTTGCCTTGAGCAGCTTCAAACCCTAACAATAAACCAGATACAAAAGAGATATAGTTATATTACCACTAACTAGTAGAAAAAAAAAGTCACAACTTCAAATTTCCACGAATTTTATTTCTCTTTCTTATTTTGAAAATCATAGAAAATGAAAAATTCAGGAGAACAACTTCATACTTCATTTTTTATGTACGGCGCTTTTTCCCCGTTTTTCGGAAATGTAAGATTATAAATTTATTTAATCTACAATATTAAAAAAAAAAAAAAACGAAAAGCATAAATTGTAAAAGAAGTAATGCATTATACACATACATAAAAAGTGATGGAAAAACTATCTTATATATATACCTCATCCACGCCCAAATCGACTTCTTTCGCCTTAAGATCCCCGTCTTTGACATTAAACTCGTTTAATAGCGGGATTAGAGTAGCTGAGGACAGGGGTAACACGTCCAAATTATTCTTCACCAAGTAGAGTCCTTCTTTAACTCCATTACAAGGGTAGTGTATCAGATCGGACCGCATGCTCTGCCCAAACGATGAACTCAAGTTTATAACAGTATCGTGAAAGTTTCCAAGGTGACCTAACATTATGTCTGGTTTTAGAACAGCTGTGACAGTTCCAATCGGTAAGCGGAGAATGTTGCAGAAAAATTCCAAAAACTCCTTGCCTACTTCGGCGTATAGAACTTGGTTTGTACTTTTCTGGATCATGAGCTTCAAACTCACTTTGAAACTCACTTTGAAAGATGGCATGGTCAGAGACGTTTGCATTTTTACAGAGTATTTAAGAAAGTTTACTGTGGCTGTGTTTTCCTTTTTCACGGAAGATGTGCGTGTGTGGATAAGGGCAAGGTAGATCTCTATATATATAATACGATTGGAGGTCACTGGCTTCTTCACGTTGGTTACCACCTGGAAATGAAAAATCATGGGATCTATAAAAATCAATTCTATGCACTGAAATGAAAAAAATAAAAGTAAAGGATTATATAGATAGAATTATGAATCATGATAAGTTAACAAACACAGAGACGTGTGTAAATATATACAACACATAAAATCAAATAAGGCGGGCTATAAAAATAAAAAAATTGATTAAGCAACAGAAAATAATCTAATAAAAAGGAGAACAAGAAGATACCAGACAGAAGGAGGACGGTGATTTTGAAGAGTGAGAGACAAAAGAGAGAGAGAGAAGAGATATGCTGTGGCTGAAAGACTTTATAACTACAGACAAAGTCCCTGAGCCACTCAACCCAACTACCATCCAAGAATTAATGATGGGATTCCTTTGTCCCTCTACTGGGGCTTTCACAGTAAGTTAATAAAGAGATTCCTTACTAATTATCCCAAGAAAAAAAAAATAATTAATAAGTTGTGAAAAAAAAATGTTGTATCATAGACCTATTCAAACAATGTAATTCCTAATAACAACTAACTAAAAAAAAGATATGTGATTGATATTAGCCACTGTACTCATGTGTTAAATTTATTTCACTTTATTTCTTAAATTTTATGGTGTACAACTTTTTTCATTTCAAAATAATTAACTATTATAATGTCAAAGAGTTTTAAAAGTTTAGATAGTTACTATTATGGTAAAAGAATAAAATGTGCCAATATTCTATACTAATTCTTGGATTCTATTCAGATTCTTGGATGAATTCAATCTGTGTGGCTGTCTTTATTAACTTCACATCCCATTATTTATAGCGTTTCCTTTTCCAAGATAGAACCCGAAATATGGTTTATGACATGAGTTCTCGGACGCTAGAGCTCTGTAGCTCTGCTCTGTAGTACTAGAGTTTCCTTTCTCAGTGAGAAAGAAGTGTCTTCTTTCCTACGATAACTCTGTTACTAGCAAAGTTTTCAAACCCGTATCATTTATTAAATCGTAAAAGAAGAAGGTTTAAAAATTGATAGTAATATATATTTTTGTACTACATTTTTATTGTACTGCACTTTTATGTTTCTTATATAAATACACTTGTGTATATTTTTTTACTAAAAAATACAATACAATTATTCAGTACTTCTAAAAAAAGATACTTAAAAATATAAAAAATTAATTTTATAAACTTATATCCTTAAGACACGTGTTTATACTTCACTCTTAAAAGTCTTTCATTGTACATGACACTTATGTACACGAAAAGAAGCAGTGTGATATGACCGAACTAGAAGACGAAAGCTAAAACCTTGGGTTTTTTTCTTTTTTTTTTCTTGAGAAAGGGTTCATTGTAGTTGGGAGAGTGAAGAGAAAAGAAAGGAGAGAGAAAATTAGCTTCTTCAGAGTATTTACATTACTCGTGCAAAACAATTCATCTACATTTTTTTTTAGAAGAAAGTAGAAGTTCATTATTTGTGTATTGACAAAATTGACTAATGCAAGTACAAGCTCATTAATAATAAACTTTTGTAGAAGGATGTAAACTCTAATTTGAAAGATGATAGTCTTTCCAAAAAAAATCCGAGAGATGATGGCATTAAACGGAGTTTCAGGGAAAGTGTATAGACCTACAGTTGTGACAAAATTGACTTCTAAAAGACTTCTATTGCAGTAAAGTAGAAGCTCATTAATGAGTTTTTAACAAAATTGCCCTGTAAAAGTACAAGTTCATTAATTAGCTTTTTGTAGAGGATGTAGACTCTAGTTATGTTAGCTTTTGACAAAATTGTCCTGTAAAAACACGAGGGAGGTTGGATGCTGATAACAAGTTTGGATTTTTTTTTCTTATATATCTTTTGGTTTAATTATTTGTGTATTTTTTTAAGTCCCATTTTTTGAAGACATAAAAATATGTCCTTAACAAAAAATTTATTTTAGTCTTTATATTTTTACGCGATTTTCACTTTAGTTCTTAACTTTTTTTTTTCCACCTCTTTTAGTCCCTATCTTATAAAACATGTCTCAAAATAGGAACTAAAATCGGTGGAAAAAAAGTTAGGAACCAAAATAAAAATCGTATGAAAATGTAGGAACTAAAATAAGTTTTTCGCCAATTTTTTTTACTAATTTTCAATAGATAAACCAATAAAGTTGCCGATAAAATAATCTAAATACAAACCCTACAATTCAATACGTTACAGATAAACCATTTCTTCATTTTAGGCTGTGTTTGTTTTATTGTAAAATATTTTCCGAGTATAAAATGTTTTCATGTGAATATTTTCAGGTGTTTCGTCTCATCACAAAAAATGTTTCAGAAAATATTTTAAGGTGTTTGATTCTATTTCTGAAAATCTTGAAGAAAATACATTTTCTCAACTTCTAAACAAATATTATAATAGAAGATCTGAATATATAAACCAAATCAATAACGCAACATAACAAAAAAAAATTCAATCTTTCTAAAAAATAAGCACCGATCAGACCGAAGGAAGAGGGAGAGATAGATTGAGAGAAAGAGAGAGGTAAAGGACCAAAGATCGATGGGTGGGTCTAAAGGAGGCAAGATGGGCGGGTAGGTCTAACAGCGATGAAGTTGGCAGGTGGGTCTGATAGCGGCGAGATCGGTGGTTGGGTTTGAAGGAAGCGACGGCAAGGCATGAACCTGTGGCGTGATCAAACCGGCGAAGGTTGGGTTGTCTTCTTCACTTTCCCTTCTAGCTCTCTCTCTGTCTTTGGGTGTGTGAGTTTGCGTGAAGGTCTTAGGTATTTGTGGATAGGTGATAAAGGAGGGGTAAGCTGAGATCTTTAAGTGTGTGATGCCTGTGAGGAGTGGGCTGGTGGTCGGTGACGATCAGATCGGTGACATTGACAAGAGGGAGAAGAAGAGTTGAGGAAGAAGAGAGAGAAAAAAAAAGCTTGGCCGGCGTGTGATTTGGGTGGTGGGGGCGGCACCTGTGCTCTCTCTCTCTCTCTCTCTCTCTCTCTCTCTCTCTCTCTCTCTCTCTCTCTCTCTCTCTCTCTCTCTCTCTCTCTCTCTCTCTCTCTCTCTCTCTCTCTCTCAGAGTCCTAAAAACCATTTAAAGGTAAAATAGTCAACGAAAATAATATTCCATTTGACTTAGTTTTTCGGCCGAACCAAGCACCCCTGGTGGTGGAAAATATTTTCCAAATTCTGTTTACACCTGAAACAAACGCAGCCTTGATATTTCTGCTTTTTAATAATAAAAAA
This sequence comes from Castanopsis chinensis, assembly GCA_032878915.1. Taxonomy (NCBI): domain Eukaryota; kingdom Viridiplantae; phylum Streptophyta; class Magnoliopsida; order Fagales; family Fagaceae; genus Castanopsis; species Castanopsis chinensis. The sequence continues at coordinate 544,366 of JAVQMG010000060.1, forward strand.
AAATCTTGGGTTTTGTTTTTCCTATTCCCTTCATTCATAGCATGATGGGAATAGAATTATTAATAAGTACGAAGACTTGGATTTTGTAAGATGACATCATGAATTAATTAGTTAAAGAAATTGTTAATGATCACTGGACGATGCTTGCTAAGGTTTTATTTTTTATGTTTCATTTAAAAATAGGAAAAAAGTTGTTAAAAAAATTGCCAAAAAAAAAAATTACCAAAAATTGAAAAACTATCAAAAATTGAAAAAATTACCTAAAAAATTATAAAAAGTGTGTTGTTAACGGACACCAAACACAATCTATTAATTAATTAATAAATAGTGGATGGTATTGTATTAGAGTGCGGATCTTGTTCTCACCGGATCTCTCAGGGTTACGCACATGCCGTGGTTTTGCCTCGGGCCCTGCAAACGAGAGACCCAACCCGCGATATCTTTCACCAAAGGGTCATGTCACTATCTATATGTTAGTATAGGGCTCTGCCTGTATAGGGCTAGGACAGGCCTTGGGTCACATGACTCTGATACCAGCCAAACTGTACCTTCGGGCCTTTTCGATATCTGATCCAATATTGGGTTTTATAAGCAAAAGATGACGATAGTTTCTCAAAAAAAAAAAAAAATCCAAAGGATGATGGCATTAACCGGAGCACCTTGGAAAATGTATAGATCTACAGTTGAGACAAAATTGACTCCTGTAAGACTTTTTTTTTTTTTTTGATAAGCAGCGATATTGCATTGAACTTAAACTGGAAAAACAAGAGAGGGGCAATCGACCTTACAAGCTGCCTGAAGAGCAGACGGAAGATTGCCATTATTACAACAAAAAGGAGAGGAAGAGATTAAAGATAACTTAGCAGCAACATGAGCTGCAGAATTACAGCTTCTATTAATCCAACAAAAAGAGCAATCAGCAAAAGACTCAGCTAAACTACGACTATTTTCAATCAGAGCTGAGATCGACCAATCAAACGACTTGAGCTTGCCCGCCATCGAGTCAAAGCAAATCTTTGAGTCCCCCTCAAACATCACATGATTCCAGTTTTCAGACATAGCAAGTTGGGCAGCCCACTGGATGGCAGCAGCTTCTGCGATGAGAGGAGAACCAAAATGACTTAGCTTTGTCCATGCCTTAAGCACTTCACCTTGATGATTTCGAGCAACAACAGCCAAGGCTGCTTGAGAGGGCGTGAAAGCGGCATCAGTGTTGATCTTGATCATATTAGAAGTCTTACAGGAGTCAGGCGTTCTTAGAGTGACTCCTGTAAGACTTCTCTGGCAGGAAAGTAGGAGTTCGCTAATTGAGTTTTTGACAAATTTCCCTTTAAAAAAAAAAAAACCCAAATCCCGAATTCCCTGTGAAACAATAATTCAGATGCAAACCACGGTACCACAATAATTAAAAGATGCAGGCGACCCATTTGAAAACAAAATAAATGAAGGCCATGTGACTCTGACAGAGCAAAAATACCTGGAGTGTTTGGTAGATACACATACGCTATAAAATTGAAAATTTTTGTTTAAAAATAGGTGTAAAAATATGGTGAGTAAAAAAATGTGTAATATTATTTAAAAATTAAAAATTATTATTAAAAATTATGTACCAAATACCTCTAAGTAAACAGAAAATACAAATATTGTTATTAGAACAATATTTTCAAACGTGTCCTAGGTGGTTGAGAGGAGGCAATTCATTAAGGCCACTCAGGCCCTGTTTGGATAAAAAAATTTGCTCACTCAATTTCCATCACTCATTACTCATCACACTTCACTCTTCACTTATCACTCATCGCTCATCACTTAAAAATACTATACTCGTTTGGCACCATCACTCAGTTTTCATCACTCATATTTTTCACACTATTTGTGGGTCCCATTTCTGAAAATTTGTGCCGCTTTTTCACACTGTTTGGATTTTTTTTTTCTTTCTTCAGTAGTAGATCACCCAAACCCAGTGAAGGGAAAAAAAAAATTTTATGTTAACGTGAAGACCGAACCCAAAAAAAAAAAAAAAAAAAAAAAAAAAAAACACCAACGTTAAGACGAACCCAGAGAAAAAAAAAAACACCAACGTTAAGACCGAACTTAGAAAAAAAAAAAAAAAAACCAACGTTAAGACGAACCCAAAAAAAAAAAAAAACACCAACGTTAAGACCGAATCCAGAAAAAAAAAAAAAAAAAAAAAAAAAAAACCAACGTTAAGACGAACCCAGAAAAAAAAAAAAAAAAAAACCAACGTTAAGACGAACCCAGAAAAAAAAAAAAAAAAAAAAAAAAAAAAAAAAAAAAAAAACCAACGTTAAGACGAACCCAAAAAAAAAAAAAAAAAAAAAACACCAACGTTAAGACCGAATCCTAAAAAAAAAAAAAAAAAAAAAAAAAAAGAAAACCAACGTTAAGAAGAACCCAGAAAAAAAAAAAAAAAAAAAAAACGTTAAGACCGAACCCAGAAAAAATAATAATAATAATAATAGAAAAAAAAGTCAGCCGGTCAAAAGTTGCGGCTGTGGGTCCCCCAATGTGTGTTTAATTACAAAAATGCCATTAAGTTATGAATTATGGAAACTGAAAACAGCTAAAATGTGTTTTCAATTTCCATAACTCATAACTCAAAAATCAGAGAATTGAGTGATGGAAACAGAGTTATGGAAATTAAGTTATTTGCTCCCAAACAAAGTTTCTGCTATGGGTCTCACTATTTTTGAGTTATGAATTATGGAAACAGAGTTATGAGTTATGGAAATAGGCAATCTAAAACGCCCCCTCATTCTCACCGTGAAAGATTGTTGAAAAATCATCTAGATATTATTTTCAAGTCCCCTATGAAAAAAGGAATACAAGAGATATTATTCTTGTCAACGTGAACCGGTGACACTTTTTCCAATATAATATGACTATTGAAGACTCTCTCAAATAGTGAAGCACACATACACGAGCAGTCATCTTTAAAAAGATGGCAACAGTAACAAGAGAAATGATGTCTACAATATTTTTACAATATTTTTATAATAAATCCTAAGTGGCAGCTTGTTGCTAGTTGTTATTGTTAGAGCAAAAAAGTAATCTTAGTATTAGGTTCAAATTTGAATCAATAACAACTAACTACCTATGATTTGTTGTGAAAAAAAAAATGTTGTGGACGTAGCACCTCTCACAGTAACAATAAATACATTTATCATTTATGTGAGAAACTTTTTCATTGATAGCATGTGAGCAGCTTTTTTATCGGCAATCGGTGAGAAAATTATTTTTTTAAGTAAAGAGGTGTTTGGTGGTTGTTTTCAAATAACTATTTTCAATTTTTTAATAATATTTTAAGTATTTTTACACATTTTTTCTTTCACATATATTTTTATAAAATAACTTTTAATTTTTAAATACATATATCAAACGAGCTCAAAAACTTTCAAAATTGGCAGAGAGCCCAAGAGAGCTATCCACCATGCATGTCAGTAAAACTTTCTTTTATTGACTTTTTTTTGTACTTTTTTTTTTGGCACAAGATTTATCATTTTTTATTTATATTTTTTGGAGTAGTTGTTGTAGTGCCTAAAATGCTTCATTCATTTTGCCTCCATTCCTTGATTGATTGAAATGTATTGTCACATTAATTGTGGAGGTGGGTTTGGGCAGACTGGTGTTGGGAAGCAAAAAAAAGAAAAGTACGGGGGTTTTATTGATGGGGAAGACGAGGAGAGTGTGTCGAGGGTGGGGTTGGGTCTCCCTTTTGCAGGGCTCGAGGCAAAACCTCGGCATGTGCATCACCTAGAGAGAGCTGGTGAGAACTAGATTTGCGCTGTATTGTCCCATTAATTCATCAAGTCTTCTACAGCCGAATTGATCTCAATTCGGGAATACTGAAAAAGTAAGATGAGCATGGATGCTAGAGATGATTCATGTGACCAGCAAAATCTAACTGAAACTCACGCAGTCCAGGAGCTCTTCAAAGAGAACAGGACGTTTTGCATCCAGTTTCTGTTATTTTAAGAGCATTTTGATCAATAATTGTAAAATTTTTAGAGTCGATTTGTTACACAATATCAAACTCACATTTTTACATTTTAAATAACTTTACATACGTTTTCACACACATTTTTACCCACACTAATTTTAAAAAATTACAAAAAAATTTATCTCAAACTACTCTATCAAACACCCCTTAGTACCTGTTTGGATTACGCGTTGCGTTTCACGTTCACATTTTTTTTTCTGTTGCTGCACGCGTCAAGGGGGACAATATCTACTAATCATGATATTGTTCATGAACAGTAGTAGTATATTGTTGACTTTTCAGTCATTTTCATCACATCTGTAGGTTCCGTGTACTATTTACAGGACCCACAAACTTCACTTTTCAGCAACTTTTTAATGAAAAATGAGTCTCATGATACTATTCACACATTTAAAAATTATTTTACTACAGTGTTTTCAATTTTTAGTTTCGAACTATATCCAAACGGACACTTAGTATTTGTAATTTCAAAATACTATTTTTACAATTTTAACACCTTATTTGACAATATACCAAACATAAAGGTGGCATTTGGATTCATGTTTTGCGTCCACGTTTGCTGAGTTTCACGTTTCTTTCTTCTTTTTTTTTTTTTTTTTGCACGACAAATTTCACTTTTACAGCTACTGTTCATGAACAGTAGCTGCGATTATTGACTTTTCTCCTGTGAACAGTTCACTCGTGCACTATTCACGGGACCCACAAATGTCACTTTTTTGCAATTTTTTCATTAAAAATGTATTCCATGGTACTATTCACACATTTCAAAATTATTTTACTACAGTGTTTTTAGTTTTTAGCAATAAGTTCTATCCAAATAGACCCCAAATATATATATATATATATATTTTTTTTACAATTTCATTTAAATATTCTTCCATTAGCAGGCCCCACCTAAATAAAAAAATAATATAAGTTTTACAATTTGTGAGCAGCACGGTCTCAAATTTGAGATTCCACTGTTCATCAATACCAAATATTATGACATTTAAAACATTTCGTGGAAGTGTTTTTTTAGAGTTTGGTGTGTCAAATGTCAAATATTTAGCAACTGACACACTTGATGTGAATGTTCTAAAGGGATTGAGATCCTGTGCAATAACAGTGTGCAATAGTTTTAATCTCAACCGTTTATTTAATCCAATGTATAAAAAATTGACACCTAATAAGGATAAGTCAGCAATTTGCGTGACACCCACATTTTGCCCTTTCTTTACTCTTTTTCCTTTGCCTTTCAGCTACCCAAAAAAAAAAAAAAAAAAAAACTCTCACACCATTGCTAAATCCCTATGGCCACAGCTAGCTATATATGCCTGTTGTTGTTGTGTGGTGTTGTCTTTGACATCAGTCCAAAAATTATGTTGCTTGGTCATGAACTTACAATATATGCTAAAAAATCATTATGAAATTTCTCATCTTTTTTTCCTAATTTTTTTTAGGTATATGGGCCTTTTCTAAATTTGGATTGACTATGTAGATGGGTATTTTGCTAGTGGATAGTACATTTTGTTTCTTGTAGTTCATTTTTAAAGATATAAACTTTGGCTCTTATGTTTTCTTGTCGAAAATATTTACATTTTTGGCTGCTTGAATTGTGACCAATCACGCCTAACAAGTTTAGCCCAAATTTTAAATTTTATATATTGAGGCATGCAAAATATCCTGGTGATGCTATTTTGGTTCTGACAGGCTAAAAACGTATTAACCATTTGTGATGGATTAATTGATTAATTAGCCAAGTTTATTAATTAATCAAATTAACATGCAATATATGTGGCAGCACAAATAAATCACCAAATAACTAAATATGCAACGGAAAATAAATTGACATGATAATTTGTTTACGAATGAGGAAAACCTTTGAGGCAAAAACTCCATCGGGTGATATTAAGGTCACCACTCTCGAGAATTTACTATTATTACAACAAGCGGTTACAAGTAAAGTAATTCCAGTACTTTATACCAACCAACAGTTGAAACCTTACCCCAATACCCAATTGGATTTTTTTTTTTTTTTTTTCTGTAGTGACAATCTCTCATTGTATTGCAAGACTCCTAATACGTGACTAACCAATAGATGCGCAGATTCCAATATGCGACTTAATCACCAACTTGAGAAGGATGTTGGCTGCAAAGTTATTTTGATCATCACACGATGAAGATCACGAAATTGCTTGGTTACAGAACCCTACGGTGTACAAACACGGCAGCTTTTTCAACCTAAAGAAGAACTAGGGCAAACAAAGTTTCTGGTTACACTTTTCTTCACACTTGTGGAATTATGCTCTTGTGCAACTGTGCCACCTATGATGACCCTTAAAATAATCCTTATATATGTTTAGGATATAAAAAAGAAAGCCCAAATATACATTCATGGATTAGATGAAAAACAACTCTGAAAAATTAAATTTCATAAACCTCGAAAAATAGCCATCTATTAAGATAGATGTTGAGCCACAGGTTTCAGCAGTTTTTAAACATCGATAGATACTAGCTGTCGAAATTTAAAATTCAGCACTTTCTTACTTGATTCTTGGATAAACTTGCATGAGGCACCACAAAAGATATCATTACTGCTAGGCTTTCACTTTTTTGGATCACTAAATATGTCATCTACAAGTTTTTCGACAAAAATGCCGAAATAGTATTTCGATTAAAATTTTTGGCCAGTAGGATTGTGGGGCATTTTCGATCGAGTTTTAATCGAGTTTTTTTTTTTTTTCTTTTTTGCAAAAGATTTTTTTCATTTGTTTATGGGACCTCTAAATATAGTTTCTAAAAGTTTGGCATTTTTGTGGAAGGATGAATTTAACAAATTGATTAATGCAAGTACAAGCTCATTATTAATTAACTTTTGTGGAAGGATGTAGACTCTAATTTGAAAGATGACAGTCTCTCCAAAAAAAATCCAAAATATGATGGCATCAATTGGAGCTTCATAGAAAGTGTATAGACCCATAGTTGTGACAAAATTGACTTCTGAAAGACTTCTATTGCAGGAAAGTGGAGCTCATTAATGATTTTTTTTGACAAAATTGCCATGTAAAAGTACAAGTTCTTTAATTAGCTTTTGTAGAGGAAGTAGACTCTAATTATGTTAACCGGACTAAATAAAAATCTAAAAACCATGTCCAAGGAAATATAATATCCAAATACGGTGAGTGAGAAGTGAGCATTGGAGTCGATGGATTCCTATATACCCTTAATTTTAGAATCAAACGAAGGACTATATCATAAATATTCATCCAAGTGTGTTATTAAATACAAAAATCAAAGTGTTTAGAATAAATGAATTATATAAAAAAAAATGCTTCACAATAATTAAAAAAATGGACAATTTATATTTTATACCTAATAATATCCTTACAAAAATATTTAAAGAGTTAACAAAATATTAAAATGATTATCAACAGTATTTAAATTAAATTATGGATCTTATTATATATTTGTAAGTGTATCCATGCATATACATAGGGTTACAAGCTAGTAATAATAATAGATGAAGCAGAGAGAAACTTAAATTAGAGTTTCAATTATGTGCCAAGTGCCCTAAATTATTTATTCTTAAATAGTTTTATTTTTTAATTTTTGAATAAAATGGGAGACCACATCATAAATATTCATCTAAGTGATTTATTAAGTACAAAGAGCCTAGAGTAAATGAATCGTAAAAAAAAAAAGTGTTTCACAATAATAAATAAATAAATAACATGGGTAATTAACATTTTATACTTAATAATATCCTTAAAATTTTTTTAAAGAGTTAACAAAATATAAAATTGATTATCAATAGTATTTAAATTATATTATGCATTTTATTGTATATTCTTCAGTGTATCTATGCATATGCATGAGTTACAAGCTAGTATAATTAAAAACAGAGATTTTTATACAATTCGCGCTGCATAAATTCCTACAAATACTATTAGGTGGCATACTAAAAAATTAACAATTGTCCTTGCAATTCAATGATTTCCAAACCCAAACAAACTCTTCTCCCACCCTTCTCTTTCTTTCTCTCTTTGCCATTTCTACCCTAAGCCACTTCTCTTTCCACTGGTCCCCAATCCCCATCCCGATCGTACTGGCACCACCATACCTGATCTTCAGTGCCCAAAACTCAATTCCAAACACAAAACCAAACACACCCAAACCCAAAGATTTACACTATTTTTTCCAAATCCAAACCCCAAACCATCAAAAGATTATGGAACAAATAGTAAATAACATCCGATTGACATAAAATTTGACATGTGTTTTAAGAATATAAAGAACGTACAATTCAACGCTTAGAGCCTGTTTGGTAGGTAAGTTTAAACACTAAAAACTATAGGCCAAAAAAAAAAAATTGTGTTTGGTAAAAGTGTTTAATTAAGGGTGTTTGAGTCATAGTTTTCAATTTATGGTGTTTAAACATTTTATTTTAAGAACACCTCATGGATAGTTTTTAAGTAACAATGTTGAATGACATTGTTGTAAATATATTAAAATTCATAGGACCCATTGATATGAACAACATTGTTACTTAAAGTTGTTGACAAGGGCACACTCGCAAATAGGTTCCCACGTGAGCACGACGTAAATTGAGTGAACAATTGTCAGAAAGGTGTCGTGGGGGTTAATACTTAAAAACTAGCGTTCTTGTTGTTAGGTTAATCTCTTGTCTCCCCAAGATGAACAAAGGCACAGACGAGGACTTTCTCATCGTTTCAGGGGAGTGGCACAACGGACTCCATTGTCCTACCAAGGATAGAACTTCAGGTGAGATCTGTTAGAATATTTAGACCCCTTAAACCATAATTTGATTAACCTAGTTCACAAGCCAAGTTATTACTTAGTACAAATTTCAGATCTAGGTTAACATAATCATATAAACATATCAATGTAAAGTACGGAATATAAAAACACAAAGATATGATGACCCAGGAAAACCAAACCGGTAAAAAACCTAGGGAGGATTTAACCTAGCTATCCTCAAGGTAAAACTGAATCCACTATGAAAGAATCAAAGTTTGTACAATAGCGACTTAGACCACTAACATCCTATTGCTACCCACCAGTAGAAAACTTACTGACACAACCACGTGCAAGCTCCGAGACCACAGACTTCTTCTTTCTTGGATTCTCCGGCAAGTACAAGCACTCCTACTTGTGTATCTTTAAGATCTTATGGCAATTATCATCAAGTTCTTGAAGAAATCTCCTTCTTGATAATCCTAAGCTTGTGTGAAGGCAAGCACCTCTTAGACTCGACCGATTGAATCAGGTAGAAATGCACAGTAACTTCTACAGTTAACTCGATTCCGACTTTACATTAAAGACACATACTTTGAGTTGTCTAAATACGACTTAAACGTTTTGATCATGATTTGCCAACATTACACATTAGAGTTTTAATATATTAGTTCCTAAGTACTTAGAACCTAACAAACTCCCCTCATGGCAATCTGTGACAAAACACAACTAAAAGCTTAAAGTTTACAATGAAAAACACTTTAAAAAAAGTAATGCCCATTATAACAAATCCAATCCTAACTACTATCCATCAGTTGCAAGAGTAGACAGCAGCTCAATTGAATCAACTTGTACATTTCCTGAAACACTGAACAAAACGCATAAATGTATGTGTAGAAAATACAAGTAAACAAAATAAACCTCTTGATTACACAAAATATAAACATATATCAATGAATAACTCATAGACATAGGTCAATAAGAGTGAAACAAGAATCATATATACAAATGAATGTAACTCCCCCTAACAAGAATACATCAAGAGCAAAAAAAAATGTAAATACAAAGTGAAGCACCTAGATACAATCTAATCTCCACAGGCTCACAAAAAAAAAATAAAATCTCCCCCTAAACACAAAATCTCCCTTTAAACACAAATGTACTCCCCTTTTTTGTGACGGAATGATAAAGGGCAATCAAAATTCATCATCAAAAGGAGGTCGTGAAGGCGAACGCCCAAGACGTGCCAAATCTTCTCGCAAAGCACGAATCTCATCAAGCATGACTACCAAAATCTGACCATGAGCCGCCTGAACGGTCACGACAGTCTCCAAAGTACGACGAATGTCAAAGTCATCCGAAGTCGATGGTGGAGGAACAGTAGTAGCAGCATCTACAGGATTAGCAGACTCCTCACCAGAAGGACAACTTGTAGAAGAAGAAGGGGGTGCGGTACCAGAAGACTCAACTCTAGGATGTTTAGAGCGCTCTCTCATCTGAGCAGCTCTCTGCCGAAGAAAAGTGGCACCTATGGGAGCAATAATGTATACTGGCTCAGAAGCAGGGAAGTCAGTCAAACCTAAAAACAACAAAATCCTATGAATGAAAACAGGATGAAAAAGAGCATGAGCAGTAGATGAACTCCTATAAACTTTGTTCAAAGAATGAAGAAATAAACGAGAAAAACTAATAGGAGCATCTGTAACTAGAGCATACAAAAATGCACATCGCTCCAAAGGAATGGTGTGTAAATGAGAAATAGGCCATAAGAAATGACATGCTATTCGAAAGATAAGATAGGTATACTTAGTAAGCTCAGCAGAAGTGATCCGAGGATCAGAACCCCATCGAATAGAAGTACCAGTGATGTATGACATGATGTCGTCAAGGGGAGGAAACACATCATACAAGTAAACAGGATGCTGAACAATAGGCACCCCAAGAGCATCAGCCACTACTGAAGGGGTAATGGTGTACTCATCACCACGAATCCAACTCCTCACAAGCGTGCTGGAATCATAGGAGTGAAGAGAGAGGTTCGAATAGAACTCTCTAATCAAGATGGCTGAAGGGGGGAATCAAAATCCAGAAGAGACAACTAGCCCCGAAGCTCAAAGTTTGCCCTAATGGCAGGATCAAGCTCATCTAACAGAACCCTACGCTTAGCCCAAATCTTTCTCTTAAGGTTAAGAGTCTCAAAGGTCTCTTGGTGCTTCGCACTCAAGAATCTGTCACTCTCAAAGGAAGGGGCAGAAGAAAAGGTGGATGACCTATTGGCTCTAGTCTTCCTAGGCATGGTGCTAGGATAGGGACAGAGATACAAGAGAAAGAACAGAACAAAACACAGGGGCAGACTGCAAGTTAGCACAAAAAAAATATATATAAAAAATCTATATGATGCATGAACAGATAAATGTCACAATGCATGCTCTAATGCAGTGTTAATAAGTTCAAGTTTAAGTTTAGAATCACAAAATTGACTTGAGCAAAGAGTTTATAACAAAAACTCCAAATTTTTGAAAAACCACTTGTAAAAGTTTTACTAAATTGACCAATTGATCATCACACAAGTTAGATAACAGTTTATAATGATCAAATGCATCAAACCAACAAGTCAATTTCATCAAACAAACTCAATTTGAACAAAATCCCCAATTCGGACAAATACAAGCCCTAGAATTTCCAATTCCTCACAAAACACCAAATTGATCAAATTAAACTCAAAAAATCATGATTTTAACATTGTAGGACAAAAACCCATTTATCAATTTCAGAAAATATGACTTGAATCATCAAAAACCCCAAAATATGCTTAGGTCCGAAAATCTCCCTTAAATGCATGAATTTATGCATGAAACATGATATAAAATGCAAAAGAAAGGGTATAAAAGTCTTACCGGCCTTAGGAGAGGAAAACCTTGCAAAAATAACGGAGGAAAATGACAAAAATTAGATTGGAGCCTTGACCGGATTGTATAGAGAAAGAAAAGTTGAAAAACTTTTTGAAAAGTAGATGAACACGTGAAAAGAAATCATTTTTAAAAAATTCTATACACGATTTTCGGTCGATCGAAAAACAGATTCGATCGGTCGAAAATGCTTTGATTGATCGAACACCAATCGAGCATCGATCAAAACAGACAGAGGCTGACCAAAATTTTAATTGCAATTTTAATCGATCGAAAAACATGTTCGACCAGTCGAAATTCTGAAAAAATTAGTTTTTGAAAAAATAGAGCAATTAAATGCAAAAACTTCTCAAAGCATTGAAATTTATGAATAAAATACATGAGTATGAGATGAAATGCTTTTAAAAAACACAAGTTTAGAACCTAGTTTTCCCAAAATTTAGATTTTCAAACATTTTCCTTAAATTCTTCAAGCATCAACTTTATTTTGCATAAAACTCAACGTATTTTCAAACTTGGGTGGTCAGACAAAAAACACACACAATTACATGTACAAAGTTTAGCAAATAGTAACTTGTGTAGTGTGTACAACTATCAAAAACTTGAGATACATGTGAGGTGATATGTAAGTAGAAGTCAACCACAAAGTCTTCAAAATTCATCACAAAGAATTTGAAAGAGACTATCACCTAAAGAGTTACATCATATAACTCCCACATCTCCTATATCATAAGCTTACAATCATGTAAGTTTCTTGATTTTGCCTCATATTGTACACACAAATTTTAATTTGTTTGATTTAGCATTAAGTCCAATAATGTACACACCAATTTAAAACAATTTAAACCGAGAATACACCTTATGTTCTTTTTGTGCATGCACTACACTTTCTCGAGCACAAAATTTTTCAATATGCATTAAGGTGTTCATGATTGGCTAGTGAACAGTGGTGAGATGGTTATTTATGCATTTCTCAAAAGGTTCAAGTCCGACAGTTAAAGACTTGAATGGTTAGAAGTCAGTGCTTGGTGTCTAGAACTTGTGTAATCCTCCATAAGTAAAAGGAGATGAGGGGTGTAATTTTAAAATTATGAGCGCAATATCTGTGTTGTAAGGACTAAGAAAAATCTTCTAATTAAAAAATACATTGTTGATTAAAAAAAAAAATTCTAAAAAAAAAAGGGTTGGTTTAATTTTTGTTAAATTGTTGTATGCACGTTAAAGAATAATTTGCTATCTCTACAATAAAGTCCACTATTATTACTGTGGGAGAACGAATCTACCCGACACGGGAAGGTATTGTTCGCTTTAGCAATGGCAAATAGCCTAGCTTCACGGTTTTGCTCTATCCCACATTGGGGAGAGACGCCTCCCACATGTGCCTTATAAGTCTGAGCTCAAGACACATGTGTACCACTACTACACATGTGGGACAAAGCAAAACTGTGAAGCTAGGCTATCTGTCTTTGCTAAAGTGGACAATACCTTCTCGTGTCGGGTAGATTCATTCTCTCACAACTACAAATTAGTCACAAACCCATGCAATGCGTAGAAATAAATAATTATTTTATAATTGTACTATAATATATTATTTGTTTTCTAAAAAAAATTTCTCTAAAATTTTTTGAAGATAATTTGTTCTCCCTAAAAATTAAACAATTGCTATTCGATCCAATTAGGTCCTATTCGGTCCAATCAGGTCTATTTTAGTCCACTTTGATCTAATTTGGTCAACTCGGTCAATTTCGGTCAATTTTGGACTGATTGGTCTTGAATTGAATCTTTTTGTAAGTTGTCTTTTCAAGTTTAGCCCAAAATTTCTTCTTCTTTTTTTCTTAATTTTTGGGTTGGAAAGTATGGGATTTTACTAAAATTGAGCTAAACTCTTTAGTTTTGAGTTAAAAAATACAATCACAATGGACATTAAAAATGACCAATAGAGCCCTTAAAATGCAATAAAAATGATAAATATTCAAAAATTTTATTCGGTGCACTTTGACCCACTTAATTTTTGGGTTGAAAAGAATGGGATTTTATCATATTTGAGCTAAACTCTTTAGTTTTGAGTTAAAAAATACAATCAAAATAGACTTTAGAAATTAGAAATATAAGCCCTAAATATGCAATAAAAATGAAAAATACTCAAAGTATTATTTAGCTCACTTTGGTCCATTCAATTCACTTTGGTTCTATTTAGTCCACATTGGACTTATTCAATCCATTTTGTCCACTTTGGTCCTATTTAGTAGGCATTGTTCCTATTCAATCCACTACAGTCCTATTTATTTCTATTTGGTACATTATCATCTTGTTGTATACAATAATGGCGTAAATGTACTTTTAGTCCCTACATTTTGACGCTTTTCCATTTTAGTCCCTAAACCAATTAACGCGTGTTATTTTTGTCCTTTCCATCAGTCAACCGACAGAAATTGCTGAGGTGGCAGCCGGAGACATTAAAATATTATTAAAAATGCCACATCAGCGTTTAATTTTTTTTAAATAATTTATCAAATTTAATTAAATAAAAAAAACAGAATTAAAAACAATAAGAACACAAAAACAAACGCAAATCTAACCCAGAACCAAACATAAACTCAAATTTAAAAACACAAAAACAAAAAAAAAATGATTGCAGCTCCACACAAACCCAAAAAAATCATATAAACCCAGAAATCAAACATAGAAAAATCATAAAAGAATATTGTAATAAAACTTGATTGATCAACACAAATCCAGCTCAACCTCAAATCCAGCTCAACCACAAACCCAGCTCAAACACAAACCCAGAACCAACCACAAACCCAGCTCAACCACAGAAAAATCATAAAAGAATATTGTAATAACTCAACACAAACCCAGCTCAACCACAAACCCATCACCAAAACTACTAGAGCATCAACCCCATGCCGATCTCACAAGCAAACCACCAAACACACGGCCAAAACAACCTATACCCATGGCCCATCACCAAAACTACTAGACCATCAACCCCACGCCGATCGACTAGTCGACTGGTTGATGAGGGAAGTGGTTACGCTGGAAGTAAACAGGGCAGATCCAAATCTTGGCGGCGAAGTCAACGACGGCAAGGGGTTGAGGACGGAGCGACATGTGCGGTAGTGGAGAGGGGTGTAAGGGAGGACAGATGTCCCAGGAATTGAGATCAGGGTTGTACATCTTGACGACTAAACGATCCTCAATGTCGACGAGGTTGCCGATGAATCTGACACCGCCGAAAACAATGAAACTGGGTCGGTTGTGGTTGTGGCTAGAATATAAGACTCCGAGGAGAAGTTTGGGGCGAGAGTAGTGTAAAGGGGAAGTGGTAGAAATGTGGCGAGAGAGGACTTGGGAGAAGGAGAAGGTAGGTATGGGTGTGGTGGTGAAGAGGAAGCCGGCGGGGGAAGTAGTGTTGCTGTTGGAGAAGGAAGTGTTGGAAGGGAGGCGAATCCAGAGGTTGGAGATGGGGTCAAAGGCGAAGGATTGGTGGTTCTTGGAGGAGGTGTTGTGGAGGCCATAAAGGAAGAACCATGGATGAAGAGAAGAGGAAGAGGAAGAGAAGGTTGGGGAGGAGATGATGGAGTGCCAGAGTTTGCAGACTGTGGAAGCACGGATTAGAGTTTGATTTCTGGGTTTATATGATTTTTTTGGGTTTGTGCGGAGTTGCAACCATTTTTGTTTGTTATGGTGTTCTTAAATTTGAGTTTGTGTTTGGTTCTGGGTTTGTTTTTGTGTTCTTAATTCTTATTGTTTTTAATTCTGTTTGTTTTTTGTTTTTTATTTAATTAAAATTGATAAATTATTTTTTAAAAAAATTAAATGCTGATGTGGCATTTTTAATAATATTTTAATGTCTCCAGCTGCCACCTCAGCAATTTTCGTCGGTTAACTGACAAAAAGGACAAAAATAATACACGTTAATTGGTTTAGGGACTAAAAGTGGTAAAATTAAAATGTAGGGACTAAAATAAAAAAAGTCAAAATGTAGAGATTAAAAGTGCATTTATGCCTACAATAATACATACACTTTTTGTATTTATACATATTAGAGCATCCACATCAGTGGATGCAAATTTCTCTTCTATTTTACATGAAAAACCCCACTTTTTCTATTTTACACATTCATTTTTACAAGGCACCCACATCAGTTCATTTATTTCATTACATCTTTTAATTAAATAATCAATGTTCTCAAATTTTTTATTATTTCTCTTAACTACCTATACATACATATGCGCGCTCTCTCTTTCTCTCTCTACCTATTTTTTCTAATTTCTCTCTCTCTCTCTCTCTCTCTCTCTCTCTCTCTCTCTCTCTCTCTCTCGCTATATATATATATATACCCATCTCTGCCCATTTTCCAAATCTACTCTCCCGACAGCTCCGATCCGTAGCACCAATCCATAGCTCCGATCCACAGCACTGATCCCAGCTTCGATCCACAGCACGCACCAATCCACAGCTCCGATCCCAGCTCCAATCCACAGACTGATCCCTGCTCCGATCCACAGCACGCACCGATCCACAGACCGATCCCATCTTCAGTCCCAGCTCCGATCCACAGCTCCGATCAACAGCACCGATCCACAGCTCCGATCAGGCAAGACCCATCTCTGATCAAGCACCGATCTGTCTCTTTGTTATTTGTCCGTGTGGGTGTGTCTGTGTATCTCTGTGGGTTTTTTTTTTTTTTTTTTTTGAGCAAGTGTATCTCTGTTATTTGTCCGTGGATGTTGATGAGTTTGTTGAGCACGGAGAAGAAAGAAAAAAAAATGAGTGAACGGAAAATGAATAAAATAATAAATGGACGAGCTACGGTAGCTGTGTATATTTACACAGTTACTGTAGCTCGTGGATGAATTTCCACAATTTTACACCCTTTTAGAAGCATTGATGTGGAGCATTTTTGAGGCAAAATGTAAAAAAGTGATCTGTTTTTCTATTTTACATGATTTTACATCCATTGATGTGGATGCTCTTAGATGCTAAGCAAAATAGGGAAAATTAACTAACTCATTACTGAAACTAACAAAACTAACTGCTTAAAAAAAAAAATACATGCTAAACACGTGACAAATAACTATTACTAACAACTAAGCTACATGTAGTTTAAAAAAAGAAGAGAAGTAAACATCACTCGTTTACGGCTGTTTCTTCTTCATTTTAAAAGGATTTTGCTTTTTTTAATCTTCCCTTTTAAAAACAATCTGTTCTTTTTATTATTATTATGATAAAACCCACCACTATCGCTAAGCGGCTACTGGACCAATGTGGAAAACAAATGACAATCCACAATTATCATAATTTTCGTATCCTTCAATATCTCATTATGCTTGTACCATAAAAAATAAAAAATTCTAAAGGAGAATTCACCTTTCCAGAGAGGTTTTATACATTCTGCCTCCATTACTTGATTGATTGAAATGTATTGTCCCATTAATTCATTAAATCTTCTACAGCCAAATAGATCTGAATTTGGGAATACTGAAAAAGTGAGATGAGCATGGATGCTAGAGATGATTCACGTGACCAACACACCGTTAGGGAGCTGTTCAAAGTGAACGATGACATTTTGTATCTAGTTTCTGTTATTCTAAAAGGGATTGAGATCCCGTGCAATAACGGTGTGCAATAGATTTAATCCCAATCGTTTATTTAATCCAATGCATTGAAAATTGACACCTAATAAGGATAGGTTAGCAATCCGCGTGACACCCACATTTTGCCCTTTCTTTGCTCTTTTTTCTCTGCCTTTCAACTACCCCAAAAAATAAAAACTCTCTCACACCATTGCTGAATCTCCATGGCTACAGCTAGCAACCACCACGCCCCACACGTCCACTACCGGCGGTAGTCTCTTTCGGCTGTTGGTGGTGCTATCGCTGGTGCCACCACCATTGGTGGCGGCCGAGTCCTCCTCTCTTTCTCTTTATTGTCTTTTCTCTTTTATTTAACTTTTTGTTTCTTTTTTTATTTGCCTTCTAGAAATGACTGAATCTCTTAGTGCTTGCTTGGTTAAAAAAAAAATGGTCACTCATCACTCAGTTTTTATCATCTATCACTCATTACTCATAACTCATTACTCAAACTCTATTTTTTCACTCACTCAAAATAAAACTAGTTTGGTTTCATATATTGGTATCTATAACTCAGAATTTTGCATAAAATGGTGGGACCCATTTACTGTGTTGGGTCAGAACTGGTAGTTGCCTACCCGCATGTCCCTTCTCTTTCTTCCTTCTCTTTCAATAATTTCTTCATTTCAAGCCTCTTTCATTTCTTCAATTCTTACTTTCTTTTCTTTCATTTTTGTTGGGATTTTCCAAAAGAAAACTCAAACTCACAATCAAAACAAAGAAATCTACCAACAATGTCTAAAACCCAAAAACAAACTTCATTTTTAGAAACACCAAACCCAAAAGCCATGGCCCCAAATCTGGAAACACTAAACCCAAATGAAATCTCATTTTTAGAATCGGCCACCATCAATAGCAAACACAGCAGAATCCGGCCCCGTTTCGTCTTTTCAAGCTTGGTTGAAAGAAGCAGCTGAAGTAGTGGCTAGATCCAAAGCCAAGTATTGGAAAGCCATAGAGCGGGTTAGTGGTCTGAAGAGTTGGGTTTCGGAAATCTGAAAAGCGCTGAAAAATCTTGAGCTTGAATCTGTGTGGGGAGGAGGGGTGGTGTTTACTGATCAGAAAAGAGAATAGGAACAATGCCTTGAGTCTCACTTGGCTATTAAGAAGGAAGAGAAAGAGTTGAGGATAATAGAAAGAAAGAAAAGAGAGTCTGAGAAAGGGAGAGTCGTTGGGTGCACTGGCATGACAACACAAGACAAAGCTGTGGGTCCCTATGTTGAATGAAATTACCATATTGCCATTGAGTTTCAGTTTCCAAGTTTTGAAAACACCCAAAACCTGTTTTCATTTTCCATCACCCACATCCATTTTTTTGAGTATTTGACTCTTGAAAACAATGATCAAAAACTAAACCAAACAAATGCTCATTTGTGGGACCCATTCGATTTGGATGATGGATCATGAAAACTAAGTGATATCACTTAGTTTTCACCCCATCCAAACAAGCTCTTAGAGTTTTGTTTAGTGATTGGGTTTCCTTTTTTGGTATAAAACTTGATGATTTGCTTGGTTTGAAAAATTGGGTCTTTTGGGTATAGTCGAATGCGTTTGATTAAGTATTTGTCTGCAGTTGTTGTGTGGTGTTGTCTTTGACATTAGTCTAGAAATTATGTTGCTTGGTCATGAACTCATGATGTATGCTAAAAAATCATTATGAAATTTCTCCTTTTTTTTTTTCTAATATTTTTTTAGGTATCTATTCATTTTCTAAATTTGGATTGACTATGCAGATGGGTATTTTGCTAGTGGATAGTATATTTTGTTTCTTGTAGTTCATTTTAAAGATATCAATTGTGGCTCTTATGTTTTCTTGTGGAAAATATTTGAATTTTTGGTTGTTTGAATTGTTACGAATCACGCCTAACAAGTTTAGCCCTAATTTTAAAGTTTATATATTGAGGCCTTCCAAAATATTATGGGGATGCTATTTTGGTTCTAAAGAATGTTTGGAATTTTGGTGATTCTATTTTTCTTTAGATAAAAAATTGTCAAATATTTCTAGATGAACTTTAATTCTCAGTCAAAAAACGTGTGTCAGGAGGAATAGTCTCGTCACTAAGTGGTGTTGTCTAGTAACTTTAGTGCCATGCCACTTATATTTTTTTGCGTTTTTTGGAAAAAAAAATAATAATAAAAAAAGATGCCATATGGGTTAGTGAGTGTCTTTTCCACTTGCGTTTTTTGAAAAAAAAAATTTAAAAATAAAAAACGATGTCGTATTGTCAATGCTTGAGTCACTAATGGAATCATTGTTGTCACTGTGCAATTTTTTCTCTCTCTTTTGATCTCAGCCACACACATCTTGTAACTTTTGTCTTGTCTGAGACTCTTGAGTTGTCTCCTACTCAGCTACTTCTCTTTAGATTCATGATCTCACCTCTCAGCCTCAGAACTTAGTCGCTTATCAGCCTGACCACACGTAAGGAAATAAGACTTTCTTTTTGAAATTTGAAATGAGAAATGCCCACGTGATGCCTGACCAAAGGAGGAGATAAAATCAAGATAAAAATAAAGAAATAATGAAAATCTCCAAAATTAAACGAGTGTATTTTTGTGCAAAATCTCTTTGATATTTGTATCTTGGACTTAAATATGGTATGTACAAGTTTGAGAGCAAAAATGATGACATTTAATTTCAGACAAAATTCTTGGCTGGTTGCATTTTCGTCCAAAATTAAACCAAGTTTTGTTTCCCCTCAAAATCACTTTGCTATTTTTATATTTGACTTCAAAATATTTTGTGTACAAGTTTCGGTGAAAAACCGTTGTTATTTTATTTTATGCAAAATTCTTGTACCACTGGAGCCGAGTACATTTTCGTCCAAAATTAAAACAAGTTAGTTATATATATATATATTTAATATGAAAATATCTTTCCTATTTTGATTCGAGACATCTTGTTTAGGGTTTAGGAGAGAGGTTTACAGTTTAGGGTTCAAGGTAAGAGGTTTAGGGTGAGAGGTTTACGGTTTAGTGTTTAGGGTTTTGGGTTTAGGGTTTTAGGGTTTAGGGTTTTTTGGGACAAGCGGTCCAAGGTCTAGGGTCCGGGATTCGGGGTCCAAGGTCCCTAGTTAGGGGTCCAGGGCATATGGGCCCGGGGTTCGGGGTCCAGGGTCCAGGGTCCAGAGTTCGGGGTTCGAGGTCCAGGGCCTAGGGGTCTAGAGTCCAGTGCCCAGGGTCCAAGGTCCAAGGCCTAGTGCCCAGGATCCGGGGTACAGGCCTAGGGTCCAAGGTCCGGGGCCTAGGGCCCGGGGTTCGGGGTCCGGGGTCCAAGGTCTAGAGTCAAGGGTCCGGGGTCCAGGGCCTAGAGCCCAAGGCCCAAGGGTTCGGGGTTCGGGCCCAAGGTCCGGGGTCTAGGGTCCGAGGTCCAGGGCCCAGAGCCTAAGGCCCAGGGGTCCGACGTTCGGGCCCAGGGTCCAGGGTTCGGGGTCCGGGGTCCGGGGTCCCGGGTCCGAGGTTCGAGGTCTAGGGCCCATGGCCCATAGGCCTAGGGTCGGGGGTCCAAGGTCCAGGGCCCTGGGCCTAGGGTCTGGGGTCCTGGGTCTAGGGGCTAGGGTCCAGGGCCCAGGGTTCAACATTGTTCGCATGATTAATTTTAAAATATTAAATGAGATGCTAACATGTCAAAATATTATTGGTCACATCGGCACTTACATGTAAAAAAAAAAGCCACATCAACTTATAAAAAATAAAATTCTTTTCTTTACCAAAGAAATTATTTCCTTTATTTTATTTTATTTTTTAACAATTTCTTTAACCAATTAGCATTTTGCTGTTCTTTATTAAACCCAAATTCAACAGTTTAACGTCATCTTTACACCGCAAATGTCTCACACTTCACAGTCACAATGAAACCCTGGAATATGACTCAAACAAACCCAGTCGCAATTTACTTGTACCCTTGTTTGAATATTTAAGCACCTCCTCCAGCATCATCTTTGCCACATTTGGCAACAGATTAGAATACACCTTTGATATCTTCACATTCCCAACATGAGATCCACCTTCACTACCTAACAAAGTCACAATCATTGATGGTCAACAGTCACTTCCCTTCCTCCCCTTCCTTTCTCTTTTCCAACCAATCCATCATTCGAACCTGACTTTCACAAAAATTAGTTCATGATCGATCCTTGAAGAAGAAGACAGCCTCGGTCATTTTCAAATTCCTTTGTTGGGTTTAAACTTAAAGTTGACACAAAATCAGATTTTTGTTTAAACTTCGCCATCCCATCGACTTCTTGTTGTTAAAATTAATGAATCTGAATCCTCTACATCTACAAGTTTCACAACCGTTGATGATCTAAACAACCAGATCTTCTAATGCCTTCATAGAGATATCAATGTGTATGGGCGCCGCCCTCGATGAAACCACTCATCCATAAAAGCCCATTGATGCGACGCCACATGTGGAACCTTACTTGGCCCGGTCTCGTTGGCCCACTCCGTGTAACCTCTGGCACTCTGTTTGCCTGGTAACACTCAAGGGAACACCTCTACCGCGCAATAGACCTAGCGGTGGACATTATCCTAATGCCACTGTCACCACTTATCCATCACCTGACACCCACTCTGGAGCAATGGTATTGGACCTCCCTTCCATTGTCTAGGGAATTCCTTTGCCGAGCAACAGACCTAGCGATGGACCTTGTCCTAATGCCACTATCACCACTTATCCATCACCTAACACCCATTCCGGAGCAACGGTATTGGACCTCCCCTTCCATTGCCTAGGGAACACCTCCGCCGAGCAACAGGCCTTGCGGTGGAATTCGTTCCAAGACCACTTCCATCCTCTCCACTCGCGTTAAAAGCACCCACTTAGGAGAGGGAACATTGGACCTCCCCTTCCACTGACCTGGTCTATAAATAGGCAAGGGATATTTAAAGGAAGGGGTTGGCAATTGCGGAGGAGGAGAGATTAGAGAAAATAGCAATCTCCATATAGAAAGAGGGGGGAGGTGTTAGAGAGAAGGGAGATAGAGCAAGTGAACTGGGAAATTGGGTTTTCCAAGCACAGTACCGCCCATTGTACGAAACACAAAAGCCCACTATACAAATAGATTGTGAGCCCAAATACATGTTAGGCCCAACAGACGCTATTAGGCGCTCACAATTGGCGCCGTCTGTGGGAATCTCCTACGAAGTTGTTGCTCTGTTTAGGCACTCACGGAAAAATGTCTGGAAGCGGACAGGGAAGCCATGAGAAAAGCGGCTCTAGAAGGTCGTCGTGAGGGTCTACATGGCGAGAAAGGAGGCAAAAGAGGTTGGAGGACAGAAGAAATGAGGGAGTAGAGGAGTGTGGGCCTGGAAAAGGATCGTTCCAAACCCTCCGGACGATGTCTGAGGCCTCGGGCCGTAACCGCCCAGACAGAAGAGACTGGGAGCTTGAGTAGAGGAATCAGGAGCTCAAGCGCCTACGTAGGGCGGTAAGGGGCTTAGAGCTGCAGGCACTCAGAAGACGAAGGAAGAGGGACCAAATGGAACGGAGGGAAAGATCGGCCAGTGTGGGAGATCGCCATGCGGCAGGATTCCATCAGTCCGGGCCTCGTCAACGCCGTGAGCTTTCGCGAGAATATGCGGGTCGTGAATCCACCTCCCCAGACAAGGGGCAACCCCGAAATGTGGCTATGGATGCCATGAGCCTAGCATTACACCAAGCTGCCCAGTCTCCATTCACTGGAGGCATAGAGGACGAACCTATGCCCAGCAAGTTCACATGGCCTCCGTTCAACTCCTACAGTGGAAAGACAGACTCGGTGGAACATGTAAGTCACTATATTCAAATGATGTCATTACTCGCCCATAACGGCGCATTGATGTGTAGGGTTTTCCCCTCGAGCCTCGGCCCTAAGGCTTTGAGGTGGTTTAACAGATTGAAGAAAGGCTCGATCCACAATTTCTTGGAACTGATCCAGGAGTTCGGAATAAGGTTCATGACCTGCAACTGGGTTCCACAGCCCGTAGACGAGCTACTGTCAATGAAAATGGGGGCTGGGGAAACCCTTCGCAACTACGCCAATCGATACTGGGAATTGTACAACGAGATCGGTGGGGGGAATGAAAAGATCACGACAAGCACCTTTCGGATGGGGTTTCCCAAAGAATCCAGGCTGAGAGAGTCTTTGACCCTGAGATCTCCCGAGGATATGAGGCCGTTGATGAGGCTTATCGAGGAGTACAAGCACTTGGAAGACGATCGGTTGCAAAGTAAGGGGAGGGCTCCGGTCATCAACTATCCCTAAAATGCTGGCTTCATCCCTAGACAGAGGAGGGATTTGAGAATTCAAGAACCTGGCCCGGCGAGTGGGGGAGTCAACACGGTGTTTAAGCGGCCGAATAAGATAGCCGGCGACCCATCAAGGAGAAACCAAAATTTGTACTGCACTTACCACAGGGATAAAGGGCACACCACAGAGCAGTGCAGAGTGTTGAAGGATCACTTGGAGCAGTTAGTGAATGCAGGACATCTAAAAGAGTTCCTGGCAGAAACCGAGGCCCATGAGGCAAGACAGGTAGGCTGGCTGAGTTGCAATCCTCTCCCCCCCCCCCCCCATTTAGGAGTAATAGATGTCATTCATGCGGCATCGAGTTACACTAGAGCGCCCACCACAAGGGGGGTACTGGCCACGGTATCAGCAGAAGGTTGCACGGGCGAGCAACCCCCCGGGAAGAAGCCGAGGTATGCGAACCAACCTATAGCTTTTGACGATGACGACTTGGAAGGTACCGTCTAACCACACCCCAATGCTTTAGTAGTCACGGCCCGCGTAAGGGGCTTCATAGTGAAAAGGATAATGATAGACCAAGGGAGCAGCACAGATGTAATGTACCCGGACCTGTATAGGGGGCTCAGCCTAAGTAAGGAAGATCTGTCCAAATATGATACACCATTGATGGGATTCGATGGGCATGTGGTGACGCTAGAAGGACAAATTTCACTCCCGGTTAACATGGGAGGTAAGGAGGTAATCGCGACATTCATAGTGGTCGCTTCTTTCTCACCGTACACAACAATCTTTAGAAGACCGTGGATCCATGACATGGGGGCGGTACCATCTACGTTGCACGTCAAAGTCAAATTTTGGTTCGAAGATGGGGTTACAGTGATACAAGGTAATCAACGGGCGGTCAGGCAGTGCGTAATAGCCGTAGCTCACAAGCAGGTCGAGTAGAGAAATTTGACTGAGGGGGATGTCTTATAGCAATCACAGTAGCCCTGGTTGGGAGGGTCCGCTGTTGCCGTGGGGTTGGTGAGAGTGAAGGTCCTGCCGAGAGGCGAGAGGAGCTTTCAGATTGGGGCAAATCTTGACGACCGAGAAAAGGCAGAGTTACTGCTTTTTCTTATACAGAACGTGGACGTATTCGCTTGGAACCTGTATGAGGTGCCCGGGGTCGATCTTGAATTTATAGTTCACAAGTTGAATGTCGATCTAAGAAGCAGAGGTCGAGAAGATCCACTAAGGAGCACATAGAAGCCGTCAGGCAAGAGGTGGGGAAGCTAAGGGAAGCGGGTGCCATAAAAGAAATGTTCTTTCTAGAATGGCTGGCAAACATGGTGGTAGTGAAGAAGAAGAATGGTAAGTGGAGGGTTTGAGTTGACTTCACCGACTTGAACCGAGCATGCCTAAAAAATCTGTTCTAGATGCCGAAAATTGACCAATTGGTAGACGCTACATACGGGCACCTGAGAATGAGCTTTCTTGATGCTTTCTAAGGATATCACCAAATCGCTTTAGCTGCCGAGGATCAGGAGAAGATAGCATTCATAGCGCCTGATGCCAACTATCACTATATTGCAATGCCATTCGGATTGAAGAACGCGAGAGCCACCTATTAACGAATGATGATGAGGATGTTTAGGGATAAGATTGGGTGTACAATTGAGGTGTATATTAATGACATGGTGGTGAAAAGCAGGCAGGAAGGGCAGCACATTGCTGACCTTAAGGAGGTGTTCAAGATACTCTGACAACATAAGTTGCGCCTCAACGCCGATAAGTACACCTTCGTAGTAGGGTCTAGCAAATTCTTGGGTTACCTAATTTCCAAATGGGGAATCGAAGTTAACCCTAAGCAGATTGAAGTCGTGAGACGCCTCAAAACACCAAGCAATCCAAAAGAGGTTCAGAAGTTGACCGGTATGTTGGCTGCTCTCAACCGATTTATCTCCAAGTTCCCTGATCGGTGCCCACCTTTTTACCGGCTCTTGAAAAAGTGGAGAGGTTTTCACTAGGACGAGGAGTGTGACAGGGCCTTCCAAGATCTTAAGGACTACCTTAGGCGGACAATCCAAAAGAGGTTCAGAAGTTAACTGGTATGTTGGTTGCTCTCAACCGATTTATCTCCAAGTTCGCTGATCAGTGCTCGCCTTTTTACCGGCTCTTGAAAAAGTGGAGAGGTTTTCACTAGGACGAGGAGTGTGACAGGGCCTTCCAAGATCTTAAGGACTACCTTGGGCGGACGACAACGTTAACTACCCCGAAACCAGGGGAAGACCTGTATATGTACCTTTCGGTATTTGAACATGCAGCAAGCGCCGTGCTATTAAGAGATGGTGGTGTTCAGCTCCCGGTTTATTACATCAGCAAGACGTTGGTTGACGCTGAGACCAGGTACCTGCCGCTGGAGAAACTAGTGTTGGTGCTCGTGCATTCCACCCGGAAGTTGCCTTATTACTTTCAGGCCCACACCGTCTACGTCCTTACTGAATACCCACTTTAGTCATTGTTGAGAAGATCTGACTTCATAGGGAGGATAGCTAAGTGGTGAACTCGGCTGGGGCCATTCAACATCAGATACAGGCCGGGGAACTCGGTGAAGGGATAAGTACTTATCGACTTTATTGCCAAGTTCACGCCGAAACAGACTGATATAATCTGCCTCATGGAGGTCAGGCCATGGAAAGTATTTGTAGATGGCGCATCCAACGCGGCAGGAGCGGGGGCTAGGATTGTAATCATCACCCTGGAAGGGCTGAGGCTAGAGCACTCATTTAGGTTAGGCTTCAAGGCTTCTAATAATGAGGTCGAATATGAGGCCCTGCTCACCGGACTAAGAGTCGTCACTGATCTGAGAGCCAAAGAAGTGAAAGTTTACTCGGATTCTCTCCTAGTAGTTAATCAGGTGCTAGGGAACTTCAAGGCCAAGGATGCCTGGATGATTGAATATCTACGGTTGGTGAAGCAGACCTTAGGTAATTTTTCAAAATTCAAGATTGAGTGGGTAGTTCGAGAACAGAATCGGCATGCCGATTCCTTAGCAACGCTGGCATCATTAATAGCAGACATGGTACCTCGGCTGATCAAGGTAGAGTTAGTAGCCGAACCAAGCATCGCTACCAGAATGTCGGTGGCCCAGGTGACCGTAGTTGAGGAGTGCTGGATGGATCCCATCATCGACTACCTTATAGAGGACCGAGCTCCAAAAGACGACAAAGAGGCGGCCAAGGTACGGTCCAACGCTGCTCGGTACTGGTTATCTCCCAACCGGAAGCTATATCAGAGGTCATTCGATGAACCGTACCTCCAGTGCCTTCGTCCTAATCAGGCTGAAGAACTGCTAGCTGAGCTGCACGAGGGAGTGTGCGGAAGCCATGTGGGGGGACGATCGTTGGCGCACCGAGCAATGACTCAAGTGTTTTGGTGGCCGCAAATGAGAAAAGATGCAACCGAGTATTCCCAAAGATGTAAGCAGTGTCAGATACACGCGCCGATGACCTACCAACCCCCCGGGAATTTGAACCCAATAAGCGGCCCTTGGCCATTCTCTCGCTGGGGACTAGACATAGTCGGACCATTTCCTCGGGCTACGGGTAACTGGAGGTTTGTGCTGGTGGCAGTAGACTACTTCACAAAGTGGGCAGAGGCAGAAGCGCTAGCGAACATCCGAAATGTCGACGTCAAGAAATTTGTGTGGAGAAACATTGTAACGAGATTCGACATGCCAGAATCTCGCATGTCAGACAATGGTTTACAATTCGACAGCAAGGCCTTCCAAGAGTTCTGCCACAACCTCAGAATCCGGAACTGATACTTCACTCCAGCATACCCGCTGAGCAATGGCCAAGCAGAAGCGACCAATAAGGTCATTGTAAGTGGATTGAAGAAAAGGTTGTAGGGTGCCAAAGGCAGATAGGCTGAGGAGTTGTCGAGCGTCCTATGGGCATACCGAACAACTCCTAGGAGATCCACGGGAGAAACACCATTCTCTCTAACTTACGGGGCAGAAGCTGTCATCCCCGCTGAAGTGAACTTGTGTAGCGCCCGAGTAGCAGGATTCACGCCGGACAAAAACGAGAAGCAAATGGCAAAGGAACTGAATTTGCTGGAGGAACAATAAAGGACGGCCACCATTTGACTGGCTGAGTATCAGCAAAAACTTGCTCGGAGGTACAATAGAACGGTAAGGGAAAGGGAGTTCGTGGCTGGGGATCTGGTACTTTGCAAAGTCGTAGGAAATACGCGAGACACTAATGCAGGGAAGCTAGCCCCGTCATGGGAGGGGCCCTACCGGGTGACTGCCATCGTCGGGGCAGGGGCGTACTACTTAGAAGATTTGGAGGAAAAGCCGCTTCAACGGTCGTGGAATGTTCGGAACTTAAAAAAGTTTTACTATTAACTGGCTATTCTCTAAAGATGTGAACTTGATATAATCCCGCATTATCACATGCTTAATGTGAAGGCCTTTATTCATTAAGATGCATATAATCCCGATAATCTCAAACTATTGTCACCGGGCAAGAAATATGCGGAAAGTCTTGAGGATAAAATTGAGACTGATACTTTAAGGACAGAAGCCTTTCCTGGGTTCGATCACTATCATCGAGTAGGTGGAAACCTTAAAACTTACTCTCCAAGGACAGAAGCCTTTCCTCAGTTCAATCACTATCACCGAGCAGATGGAAACCTTAAAACTTAACTTTCTAAGGACAGAAGCCCTTCCTCGGTTTGATCACTATCACCGAGCAGGTGGAAACCTTAAACCTTAAAACTTAAAACCTACCCCCCATTGACAGAAGCCTTTCCTCGGTTCGACCCCTATCACCGAGCAGGTAGAAACCTTAAAATTTACTAAGGATAGAGGCCTTTCCTCAGAGAAACCTAAGAGCTCAATCCTCTTTAAGGCGGGCAATGCAAGCCTAAGCTAGAAATCCTAAAGGTAGGAAAGTTACCCCCTAATTGTAAGGAATGAAAACCCTAATTATAAAACAAGTATGACGATCGTATAAAACCCTAATCATACAATGGTCGGCAGTTGCCAAGCAAACATAAATAAATTTGTAAATAAGGAACGAAATGCACAAATTTATATTCCAATAGTACTAGTTAAAATTCGCCCAATAACAAAAGAAAAGTGTTCTGTCGCCACATCCTGGCGATGTAGGCTTACCAAAAAAAAAAAAAAATCAGAGAATGAAAAGATCATTTCATCACACGGCGGGATCGGGGGAATTTGAAGAAGGGGTAGGACACCTGGATACATTTCCGGTCAATTGAGTAGTTACATTGTCGGTCCGGGTGTTGCTCGTCACCTCCGGGTCAGCTGCCTCCGTATGAGCATCAATCTCCTGCACAAGATCGATCATGCTTGGAGTGTCTTCCTCACCCGTGCTCTCGGCTTGCCCCTGGACGGGGGGAGAAGTAGCCGGATAAGGGATCTGCAGTGGACTCCATAGCGGGAAATCCTCAGCTAGCTCCATGGCCTGAAAAGCAGCCAGCCACCCCTCTCCGAACCCATAGCATCGCGCTTGATAGATAATCGGTTCCGCAAAGTTCTCGCCATCTGAAAAGCCCTTATCGTACCACTCGTTCTCATAGGCCGTGAGAGACCTTTTTAGTTCGCCGATTTGATTAGCTTGGGCTAGACTCATGCTGTCCGCCGTTGCCAACTTAAGCTCTGTCTTACCTAGCTTCGTCTCCATTGAGGCTTGCTTATTCTCGGCAACCCGTCGGGCCATCTCGGCATCTACCGCTTTCCTCTCGGATGCCATGGTGACCTCCTCTTTCTCCTTGGCAGTAATTTCAGCAACCACCTTCTGTGCCTTCTCCCACTCAACAGCCTCGGCTGCTTCCTTCAGCCTCCCGTCCATGACGCAGGTCAGCTATGCGGCCTGCAATTAATACAACAACTGTGTGGTGAAGTTCGGAAGAAAGCGACCAACTATAAACATGCGCAATAGAGGGAATGGGGACTTACCGCAATGGTGTGCCATTAAAGCCTCCTAGCAAGCATCTTGTCGTCGCCGCTCGAATAATACTGGAAGTCCTCGGGCAGCATGAGGCCTTGCACCAAACTTTGAGCCACTCGCCCCCCTCACCCTTGTCCCATAGCCGAAGGCTAGCAATTTTCGGTAAAGGCGTATCACCCACGAAGAAAGTGTGCTGCCAGCCTACCTCAGGCCGAGGAGAAGATGCCACGTCAATCCCGGTCTGAGCGGTAGGAGAAGTGATGACCGGCATCTCCTAGATCCGTGGCCAGCCCCTGGGGCGAGGCAGAGTCTTTGGCAGAGCGTCGCCGGGAACAGGGGTGTTTTTCTCCGCGGCTCGTTTCCTCTTCTTGGTTTCAGCGGTTGGATGAACCCGGCTCGGCACTTATAGAGATCGAGGTTGGGTTTCGTGCCCGGCACTAGGAATGAACCGAGCAAGTGTCATCTCCCTACGCTGCACTATTTTTCTTGTGTGGTCGGATTTGGTGCCCGGAGTACCTGCTGGTTCGGCCGCTCCTCCCTCGGTTGCTGGGTCTGTGTTATCCAGCTGTTCGATTGCCTCATGTCTCTGTCACTCTCGCGATACACGCTCGGCGGACTCGTCTCTCACCGGTGCTATATCGTCTGTGGTCGTATAACGGGGGCCGAGCTCTTGTGCTTCGCCAGTGGTGAGTGCGGGAGGAAGGAATCTTTGGTGCCAGACGCTTATGTACGACAAGAGCGGGCTGTCCACCAAAAGTGCCTGGCCAAAATTTTGCTAGGTGTTATATACCGGGTTAACTCCCAGGATCAAATGAGATGCCCGAAGCTGCCCAGAGCTATACAAGAAGATCTTGGACCGGAGGACGAATTCAGATCGTGGGCATGTATGACTCGGGTGTTCGGCAAAAATCTTTTCGAGTCTACAAACATACATAAACTTATTAGTTAGACAAAAAAGGAAGGGAACGTGTGAGCAAAAGGAAAAGGATAAATATTCTCGGTACCGACCAACTTCACGGGGTGAAAGCGGACAAAGTAGCTCGCTGTCGAGCCAGTTGCCGTACACTCGGACGAACTCTCCAGCCGAGTTCTTGTTGGAGTCGGGGAGACAAGAGATAAGACAGACTCGCATATCTCTAGTCTTTAGATAGTACCCACTATCAAAACTACCGCACAGTTTGTAAATGAAATTAATATCATGATGGGTCAGTTAAAGCCCAAATGTCCCATTTAGTCGGCTGACACAGCTAACCACCCTATAAAAATTGGGGGGAAATTGGTCGGGACAAAGACCATAAAAACCTAAGGTACCTACGATAAGAAGATCTACGGGGAATCTAACTCCGCCCTCGAGTATAGACATCAACGGAAAAAACCCAGTTCTTAAATCAACAGCCCTCTCAAATGCAATATCGCCCACGTTGCAATACGCAACGTCGACGTCCCCTAGAACGCCAAAGGTCTCTCTAAAGCTGCCCAAAGCATCCATAGGGGTAAGAAGGTGAGAGTATCCCATCCCTAAGATACGACATAGGGAAGAATTGGAAAAGGAGTGAAGGTGAAGAAGACTTACTTTGGATTCTAGAGAGTGAAAGGCCAGTGGGATGTTCTGGCGTAGAGGAGGGATGCTCAGCAGGGAAGGATTTGTTAATGAAGAAGACGCAAAAAGTAAAACGGGACCCATGGAAGCTATATATATACAGGAATCCAAGCATTCAATGAAGCGAAGGGCGGGAAGAAACTTGCCCAATCCCCTTTTTGGAAAACTCCCCACATGCGTGGGCGCAGTTTACGAATCGTCAGACAGTTCACGAACCGTCAGACGTCTTCGCCCACATACGCCCCTTTATTGTGGATGTGACAGCCTGACATGGCACTTCTCTTTAAGGAAACCTCGATAATTACCCCGGTCGAACGTGAAAGGTGCTCGGTAGCTTCAGAAAATCACCATAAGCTCTCCAGGGTCCTTGATTCATTACCGAGAGCCGAACATGAATCAAGGGGGGGCTAATGTACGAGCGCCGCCCCTGATGAAACCATTCAACCACAAAAGCCCATTGATGCGACGCCATGTGTGGAACCTTCCTCGGCCCGGACTCGTTGGCCCACTCCGTGTAACCTCCGGCACTCTATTTGCTTGGCAACACTCAAGGGAACACCTCTGCCGTGCAACGGACCTAGCGGTGGACATTGTCCCAATGCCACTGCCACCACTTATGCATCACTTGACACCCATTCCGGAGCAACGGTATTGGACCTCCCCTCCATTGTCTAGGGAATGCCTTTGCTGAGCAACAGACCTAGCAGTGGACCTTGTCCCAATGCCACTATCACCACTTATCCATCACCTAACACCCACTCCGAAGCAATGGTATTGGACCTCCCCCTCCATTGCCTAGGGAACACCTCCGCCGAGCAACAGGCCTCGCGGTGGAATTAGTTCCAAGACCACTGCCATCCTCCCCACTCACATTAAAAGCACCCACTTAGGAGATGGAACATTGGACCTCCCCCTCCACTGACCTGGTCTATAAATAGGTAAGGGATATTCAAAGGAAGGGGTTGGCAATTTCGGAGGAGGAGAGATTAGAGAAAAGAGCAATCTCCATATAGAAAGAAGGGGGAGGTGTTAGAGAGAAGGGAGATAGAGCAAGGGAACTGGGGAATTGGGTTTGCCAAGCACAGTACCGCCCATTGTAGGAAACACAAAAGCTCACTATACAATAGATTGTGAGCCCAAATACACATTAGGCCCAATAGACGCTATTGGGCGCTCACATAATGGGTTTAGGAATGCATTTTGCTACACAATTTCTGAACTGTTTGATATTTGAAAGTTTTTGGATGTGCTACAAGGTTGCTCATTGGATATATGATTTTAGTTTGAGGAATTTTATTTTTATGCTTTTACCCTAAATATGTTATGGTTACTTGGTGTAGGTCTATATTAAAATATTTCAAATTTACTCCCCCTCCTTTTCAGCGCATTTCAAAGGAAGGAAAAAATCCTTGGCTGTGTGGTAAGGTATGTTAATTGAACTTTCTTAATCGGGTGGGTCGAGTTCGGTTGGCGGCATCAGGTGGGTCGGTTCCCGCGGGTCTCTGGACAGCCCTAGTACTAGTATTGTTCAATTTCCCCAATGAGGAGAACCTAGTTTAAATTTTGCACTTTTTGTCAACCATGAAACACTATTGCCAGCAAGGTAGCAAGTTATCGGTCTTCTTAAGTGCACATGTTCTTGTTGCATTTAAAATAATAGTAAAGTTAGATTACTTAGAAAGATAAATTAAATAAAAAAATTAAAAATAAACATAACATAGTAAAGAAGAATAAGTAAATATTTTATAAGAATTATACCTCAATCTCAATCTACTCAATGTTGGTAGCAGATTCAGCACTACAAATATTCATACTTGCAAATTGTAGCTCGAGTTGGCTAATTTCGTCAGCATCTTCATCTACAATACAAAAGAATTAAAATTGTATAATTATGACTATAAAAAAATTAAATTACCTTCAAATCCATATAGCCAACTTTTAGTACATAACGTAGCTTCCACATTCTCAAGTAAAAGACGAGATTGATACAGAGTAAGAATTTTTTTCCCAGCGCTAAAACTTGATTAAGAAGCAATAGTGGTTTAATTAATTAAAAATTAGTGAGGAACTCAGGGCCTGTTTGGTACATGTGTTTAAAAACTGAAAATTGTTGTTTGAAAACTTTTGTGGAAATACGTGTGGGTGAATTAAAAACTGAAAATTGTTGTTTGAAAATAGCAACCAAACACCCCCCTCAACTTTCAGGTTTCACTTTTCAAGTTTGTTTGTATAATTGTGTTGTGTTTGTGCATTTTGTGCTTTGGCCGAGTGATGGACTACAGCTAGCGAGCATTGAATGAGATTTTTTTTTTTAATGGTTGTGACAGCCTTGGCCGGTTGGCCCTTGACCCTTGTCACTTGTGTAGTGACTTGTCTTGTCTAATGTCAAGCATAGTAGCACTGATGATTGTGATAAACATTGAATATATTAGTACTAGTTTGGGTACTTTTTGCTTTATGCACATAGTATCAAGACGTAATTAAAAAAAAAATTAGCGAATTTTTTTAACATGTCGGGTCACGAGTTATTCGGGTCGGGTTGGATTGACTCGTAAAAAATCGAGTCGGATCATGGGTCAACTTGTTTTTGCTTCGGGTCAAAAAAATCGAGTTCGAGTCGGGTCAGAAAATTCTGACTTGTATTGCCATGTCTAAGTAAAAGACGTGATCGATACGGAGTAAGAATTTTTTTCCCAGTGCTAAAACTTGATTCAGAAGCAACAGTGGTTATCGGAATGCTCATGATATCCCGTACCATTAAAGAGAGCTCTGAAAACCGATTGTAATGCTCTTTCCATCAAGAGAAAACTTCTAACTTTGAATTTTGTTTTTTGTTAAGTCTAGGCTCTTCTAAATACAAGTACAACTGAGATTTTTTTGTTTTGGCACCATGACCACTTTCATAAATAATCAAATTCCTAATCATTAAAAAAAATTGCAATGAAAAATAATACCGCACAACATTACAATTTTTATTATTAAAAAACATAGCACAACATTCAGCTGAATCCTAAATGAGATTTTTCTTTTTAATGGTTGTCTTGAGTAACGAAACCAATGCAACCTCACAAATATTAATTTCGAGAATAGTTTTTACCCTTAGGCTCTAATTAATCCCTTACCAATTTAGCACCTTCAACTTAAATAAAAATATACTACATAAGTGTTAGATTAAAAAAAAAAGACACTAATTTCTAGATCTATCAATATGATATTGTAATGCATAAATAGTGTAACCTTTTTCGATAATCTGCATAAATATTGTACGTATCTCAGTATGTAGATTGAGATTGATTGTGCATTTTTGGTAGAGAGGAAAACTTGGAAGATAGAAGAAAGTGTGGAAGGAAAGTAAAGATAGAAAAGTGAGAAAAGAAAAAGGATTGTTTACAACTATACGTCTAACACAGGGCTTGTCCCTTGTCTTGACTCAGTTGACTGATGAGTGATAACTCTTGTCCCTTGTGTTGTGTGTAACGTGTTGTAGGCAATTGGCAGGCAAGCACAGTGACAGAAGCTAGGCTAGCTAGCTCTTATTGGTACTTTTGATGATTTTTTTTTTTTTGCTTGGTGGTACTTTTTATGAATTAAATAGTCATTTTTTATAATATATTAATTATTTGTTTTGATATTTTGTGCTTTATGCATTAGTATCATAACGTAATTTAAATAATTTTTTAACGGGTTGGGTCATGGTTATTCTGGTCGGATCAGGTTAGGTTGAGTTGTAAAAAATCGGGTCGGGTTATGGGTCAATCCGTTTTTGTTTCAGATAAAAAAAATTAGATTCATGTCAAGTATTTTTCAAATCAAGTCAAAAAATTCTAACCCGTATTGCCATATCTACCATCTAGTGGTTGCCTTTGATAAATCTACGTTTGTATGGTTTTCCTTCTACTAATATTTTGACCCTAGTTTCTCCTTTGGCGGACCTCATTTGATGCTGCTTTGATGGAAGGCTGCCAGCATAATAAGCAAGAAAAATGTAGCAGAGATAAGTTTCAAACCTTTTTTAAAGACTGTAAGGGCACGTGTAACCAACACAGAATTTTAATATGGACCTATGGTCAATTTTTTTTGAAAGGAAACATTTGTAAGAGCATCTCCAACAGATGCGGCATCTCTATTTTTTCTCCAAAAAGTGCTACTGTTCACCCTCCAACAGCTTCTCTATACACAAAATTTTTCCATTTTTTTTTGAAATTGCTACAGTAACTCTCTTAATCTAGAGAATACTGTAGCAACTCCAAACCAGTATTTTATCTTAAAAAAATACCCGACTGAATAAAAAAAAATTCTTTCTCTCGTTCCTTTTTTTTTTTTTTTTTTTCGTTCTTCACTCTCTATCTCAATGATAATATACCACAATCAAAACAAAATCACAAAACCCAATCGAAAGATTTGAAACACAAAAACAATCTTTCTCATAAGCCTAATGAAATCTAAACAATAAAATAAAACTAATCAAACCAGAACAACCAAAAAAAAAAAACCAACAACAATAAACAAAGCCGATTTGTGTAGAACGCCAATCTCCACTCTCTGCCGGTGATCTATGTGTGTATGAGAGAGAATTTGTTTGTGTGAGATAGAGGGAGAGAGTGTTCTAGAATCAAGTAGAAATGGAAAAAGTAAAAAAAGAAAAGAAAAGAGATAGCTAGAGAAAAAGAGAGACAGAGAGCTGAAGAAAGAAATGGTGCGGAATAAACTAGAAAAAGAAAAAGAAGGTAGATATGATTAGGAATTTCCTTTGATAAATGTTATATACACAATTCAAAAAGAAAAAAACTATTGGAGTTAGATATCATTAAAAACAAGTAAACAACTAACTTATGCTCTTTAAGAGAGAGAAATTAATAAATTATCATATCAAATTACATAAAGCTAACTTTAACTTTGACATAAAGCAACTTTTTTCTATTTTACAGACCTTAACAGTGTAGTTGTAGTAGTAGCTACGGTAATCAATTATGAAATAGTTGTAGTCCAATAGATTCTCAAGTCTCTATTTAATGAATTCTCAACTGGCAGTAATCAATCGCTACGGCTTCATTTGCAGTGTAGCTGTAGCTTAAGTGTAGCAGTAATCAATCGATTGTTATAGCAGTGTCTGTCCAATGCACTCTCAACCACTATTATTGTCTATTGTAAGTGTAAGGCCAATAGAATTTATTCAAAGTATTCAACAAGAAACAAAAGAAGAAGTTCCTTAAAAAATAATAATAATAAAAACAAAAGAAGAAAGAAAGTTGGGTTTGAAATTAGAGTGTGACAATTTGAGCGTGACTACCAATATCTCATTCAACTCATTAAATCTGTTCTCGGTTTCAAAAAAAAAAAAAAAACTCATGTAACTGTTCTCACGAGTGTGACTAGCTTCTCCTATCTAAACAACATTTGATTTGACTTCTGCATGGTTGAAAAACCAAGAAGAGGAAAAGGCAAGAAAGCGAAGTAGAGATTCTGAGTACTTGTCATGCCAAAACGATTGTATGCAGTGTCAATGTTTATTTGGATTGTAAACAACTCCAGGCTCAAGGTATAGAAAGCTAACTTTAAATTTGACATAAAACTGCTCTTTTCTATTTTATAGGCCTTGGTAGTGTAGTTGTAGCAGTGGCTGCAGTAATCAATTCTGCAGCAGCCGTAGAGTCCAATAGATTCTCAAGTCTCTGTTTAATGGATTCTCAACTGGCTGTAATCATTTGCCATTTTATGATTCTCAATTGTCTTGAGGTCAGTAGTTTATGATTCTGCATTTAACTTATTTGATCATTTTTGGTAAATTTGGGTATTTTGTCACCTAATCACATAATTAGTGCGAATTAAGGTTTCAGACATTTTTCTAAGTATTTATATGTTTTGCTGCAGTCAGAGGCGAATCAGATTATTATCAAAAAACACAAACTTTTGTCAAATTCTTTCTCTGGTAAATTCTAGTTTTTCTCCCCGTGGATTAAGGAAAACCCCTCGTGGATTCGAGGTTTACTGCCAGAAAAGCTAATAGTTTAGTTTCTGTTCAAATTAAGAAAGTATCGTGTGTGCTTTTTTTAGACTTCTGCGACATCAATTTTGGTCTCTCTCTTTGTCTCTCTCTCTTCCATTACAGCATGGAACATCCATGGTTGTAGCTAGCATCCACCGAGTCCTATGCCACCACCACTGATGGTTTATGCTTGTGTGGCCCTTTTCTTCTCTTAAAATTTGTCTCTCTCTGCTTTCCTGTTCTATCAATCCTAGTTGTGGCCGAGTTCTCCTCGCAGCCACCACCTCTATCGCACCACCAGTCTTTATTTATTCAATAGTTTTTCTTGTTTTTTTATTTATTGGTCTAGCTCATTACTCCTGTTTAACTCATTTTGCCCTTTTACATACCTCACTATTTGGGATTTTTTTTCTAATTCTCTCAAAAAAATTTCTATTATAATTCTACTAATATATGCCCTAAGGGCATACGTTAGTTTTAAAAAAAAATCCATAAATGATTTAGTAACATGTGTCTTAAGGGCATACATTTATAAAATTATTTTTAGGTGTTTTTAATGTTATTTAGTCAAGTTTGGGTTTTATAAGTTTTCCTAGATGCCTTAGGTTTTACAACAACATTAGGTCCTACAAGTCTTACTTAAGTGGAATGACTGCATTTCTTAAGCGTAGACTTTACAATAGCACATTCACACAAAAATGACATCATCCTACTTAAGGTCCAATTAACGTGTGCCCTCATCCATTTTTGAAAATGTGTTACAAGGAATTGAAAAAGCTGGAAAAAAAATAGTTTTAATACGTATTTCTATAAAACTTTTGATACATATTTCTATAACACTCAAAAATGTATTTTCACATCACCGAATATTGAACAACAATACTTTTTTTATTTTTTGATTCGGAAACTTTGAAACTTCTATTCAACTTGAGAATTTGAAACTACATCCTGAGCACACGCGTGCTCAATAAGGCTAGGAGTTTCCTCCAACCAAACAATTAAGTTCCCAATCTTTTTAGCATATTGGGCTAAGATATGGGCGGGTTAAAGAATTCTTGAGAAATCCTATCTCACCGTGAGATAGAGAGAGCTGGCATTTCATATATAAAGAAACTTTTACATTTTGTATGTTGTACATTTAGATGGATATGTATAGAGGAGAAATAATAGGGAGCAAATCATGCATAACAGTCAAAGGAAATAAGGACAGCTAGCTGCTGGTATTTTGAATTTGCTAGCTGTCTTCCTTCTATAATTTAGGTGATTTTGGTATATTTTCCTCCTGATTTTCAACTGCACTATACTCCTAATTTGCTGCACTGTCCTCCTGATTTTCAGCTGCTCTTTTACGGGTTTGTTACCCTGCCTCTTTACATGTGAGACATCAAAAAATCTATAGGCCTGGGGTCGACGCAGGATGCTGTCTGTGATTGTCTCCACTAAGGCGGCTGTCGTTGACACTCCTTTCAGAGCATTGCGCAAATTTAGGGAGTCTGTTTCAAAGGTGACCTCTCTGAATCCCATTTCCAGCGTCCATTCCACGGCTAATTCCATTGCTTTTGCTTCCACACTTAGTGCTGACAGCGGGGCAGGGATTTTTCTGCTCATGGCTGCCATTACCTGTTCCCAATTGTTGTGAATTACCAGGCCTATGCCTGACACTTATGTCTCAATGAAGGTTGCAGCATCAACCTTAGCTTTGTA
Source organism: Castanopsis chinensis (assembly GCA_032878915.1). Lineage (NCBI taxonomy): Eukaryota > Viridiplantae > Streptophyta > Magnoliopsida > Fagales > Fagaceae > Castanopsis > Castanopsis chinensis. Next base: position 583,149 of record JAVQMG010000060.1, read on the forward strand.
ACTCCCTTCCCTCGGCGCTGTCTATATTATTTAAAAAAAAAAAAAAAAAACAAAGTGACATATTGTTATTAATGAAAAAATAATAATTTTACTATTGAGTTTGAGTTAAAACTAATAACAATATACTATTAACATTTGCTATAAAAATATTGTGAAGATGTTGCCCGCATATCACTAGGTTGCCTTTTACCTTTTGAACGTGTTCTGTACTTACTATTGTAAGCATTTTGGGGATAGAGTAGGAAGTAAATGCAGGGGACATAACTTCTACTGTACAAGTGAGTGCTAAGATGAATTCCTTATTCTTAATCAATTGATCTTGATTCCCATCACTCATGCACTCCATGGGACTTGAAGCCAATGTCTCATTCACCCTGTCATTCTTGTGGGGGTTGGAGTTGCCATTAGTATTTGCAAGTAGTAAAATAGAAGGAATTTTTGTATTTTGGTCTCAGATGAAAGATGTGAGCTCATCATAGCAATAATCTTCCTCTCTTAGTTGCAAAAATGTCAGAAGTTTATAACACCATGAGTTGAGTTTTTCAAAGATTTTTTGTTTTGTGGTTTTGGTCATTTGTTGCCTGTCCTGTGATTTTTTATTCTTGGCTTATGGCTGTGGCTGATTGGTGACTATCTAGTATATTAAACTACTAAATGCTAATATATATATATATATATATATATATATATTGGCAGCTAGTTCTGGAATAATAATAGTAGTCTCAAATCTCAATTTCTAAATTTATGTTTTAATATTTGTGCTATACAGTGGTTCAACCAGTTACACCCTGGGATGATGCTTACTGTTAGAGATCTTCTCTCTCGGGCTGCTTTTATTAACATGACAGAGAGGAGTTTAGGGCTTGAATTTGCATTTCTCCATGGGGAATTTCTTGTGTTGCTTGATGGACTAAGTTTAGGTACATTCTTGCTTTGTTATAGCAGTACCTGTCCTTGTAGTTTCTATTCTTTAATAGTGAATAACTCCAAATTTCTTTTCAAAACAGTTTGGCTAAGCATTTTTTTTTTACCATTTCTTATTGATGGTAGGAAATTTTTTTGTTTGGTCTCAAGTGGTAAGTCATTTTTTGCTATCTTATGTCCATATATTTTTTTATGTTTGTTTAGGGACTGGTGTTTCTAAAAAGGATGCTGTAGAGTTGAGGCAAAGATGCTTGCATTTTCTATTAGAAAAGCTAGCAGTGTGTTTTCTTTTATGCTCTTGTTTTGTTACTTCTTGGTATAAGCATTGTGTACTTTTTTTTTAAAGAACAAAATAAAATTCTGTAATGCTTAAATGGTGCATCACTTTTATATTTTTATTTTTTCTTGTCTCCATATATAAACTATTAGTTTCAGTTGTGACCAGACTTATGGAGTGTTTATTACTACAATGTAATGAAGTCTACTAAAAAAAAAAAAAAAAAAAAAAAATCCTTGATAAGCATTACATGTTATATACCATACAATAAAAGTTGGTATTTACATGCCTTTCTTGGGCCATATGGCATATCACTGATGCATTGCGGAGATTAGGTTCATCTAGTTCTGGACAAGATCTTCCAGAAGAGTCAGTGGGGAATATTACCTCTTGGGAATTTCTGCTTGAGTCATTTGTAGTGGATTTAAGATTGGATCTATTATGTGAAAAGCTTCCCAAAACTATGTTCTATGCGGTAAGTTACTTGCTGCATGCTTTGAATTATTGTCAGGTCTTTCCCATTTGTAGATATATCTAATCTGGTTAATCATCTGATCGGTTGTGCTCAGGAAAAACTCCTGAATCATTCTAGCATTGATATTAGCAGTAATTCCCAAATTGGGGCACAATTTAAGCATCTACATGTCTCTTTGAACATAATTTTGAACTTTGGCGATGCAATCCTGTAAGATCTTTTAGCTATGTATAGAACGGTAAGTTCGTTGCCTCTTTGCTCAAAACTTGGCATTTTTTTTTTTTTTTATTTAAATTTTGTGTGAAGAAATTTTTTTCTTTGAGTGTCATTGGCCAATTTTCTGTGCATGTGAAAAGGTACTGTAATGGAATCTAGACTCTTACTAGCTATTTGGCATATGGAAGTTTTATAAATTTTTAGACTCCTATTTAGGTGGACAGTTTCTCAAACATCTTACTGAAGATGGGAATGGTACTTAAGTATCTTTGGCTGGATGATTGGCATATTGTGGGTCCTCTTTTTATTATTTTATTTTATTTTTATAACGCGATGAAATGGTATATTCATTGAAGAAACAAAGCAGAACCCAAAACAGGGGAGAAACAAAATTGGCATATTGTGGGTGCCTAAAGTTGGCAGTTAGCAATGTTTGCAGCTCTGGTTTATTTTTTTGATAAGTAGGCTCTGGTTTATATTCAAGGCAGGTATACTAAGGTGAACATTGATAATAATACAATGTCACTTTGGAACTTGTAAAATCTGGAATATTCGAATTTGGAGTGTTATTGGAGTTACTCTACCGAAATTTGAGTAGTGCAAGCTTATCTAGTTTTCTAAATCTATTTGCAATCATAGTTTCATCACTTGGTTAGCTATATAGAATAGATTATCCACTATGGATTGGTGGCTGCAATGGGATTACCAAGATGGTGTACTTCATTGCATTTTTAGAAGATGGAGAAAGTAGAGATATTAAAACATATTTTGTGTAACTATTAAAGTTTGTTCCATTCCTGGAAGACATGGTATGCAGAGTTAGCTTGGGCAATTGGTGTTCTAAAAGGCAAAAGAACTTTGTTGTTCTCATTCTTAAAGTTGCTTAGATTGCTCATTTATATCACAGTTGGATGGAGAGAACACCCACTGGCATGGTAACTATCTAAAGATGAAGAAACTATCTTCAAGAATATTGTCTTAAAGGTTAGATGCAGATGGCTTCAAGCAGGCATATGAGGATTCAGCTAGAAACAAAGGTTAGATGGAGACTGTATTTGATTCTTGAGTCTTAGCAGTTGGATTGGTATATGTTCCCATTTGCTTTTGATGATATGTTGTCCTGTTATCTTTAGTATTTTATCCCTTTTTTCTTATAGGGATCTTTGTATGGTTTTGGTTCTTTTGTAGTCTACTTGTCTTGATACTGCTGTAATTGGTTCTGAGGAATAAATTCTCATTCATCTAAAAGAACAAAAATATGTTTAGGACACAAAATGTTATACTTTATTAATTGTTTATGATGAATAGATTCCAATTCATTGGGGGAGGAGGGGGGGGGGGGGGAGAGGAAGAAACAAGATGATGTTTTGTAAATAAAAGGTTGTGCTTAATTAGAGAAGACAGTGATGATTAAACCCATTGTGCTGGAGGAGCTGAAAACATTAGACGCTAAGGAATGGCGTTTTATCATCATTGTTGGAGAGTAGTGGAGAAAGACGTCCTAGCGGTCTTTGAAGTGTTTTTCAACATTGTAAGTTTGAAAAATCCCTTAATGCTACTTTCCTTGCATTAATTCCTAAAAAGAATGATGCCTCTAATATTAGAAATTTCTGCCCTACTAGCTTGGTGGGGAGTGTGTATGAAATCTTGGCTAAGGTTTTGGCAAATCGTTTGAGAGTGGTTTCAGACGCGTTTATTGAGGGTTGGTGACCAAACGGCGCCATACTATCACTTTTTATAACCCCTTCAAATTCAAACTTTAACTTTCAAACAAAAACAAGAAACAAACAAAAAAAAATCTACAGCCACTTATGTACATCTTATTTAATTTAAAAAATCACTATTTCCAAACCAATCCACTCATATGTCAATACAACATCAGAGCCAACCTGCCCCCATTTACCACTTTGCAGTCTCCCCTCTTCCCCTTTGCTGAGATCCCCCAAAATCAAAGCCCTAATCTACTCGTACAGCCCAGCTACACCATGATCACTGAGATTTGTTGGATTTTGTCAAACCACAGGCTTTATCTCAAATTAACTTTAATTGCCCTTCACCCGCGTTTAGCATTACATATTCGTCCTCCTCAGTACCATCTTCATCATCTGCCTCCACTGCTTTTGAGTGATGAAATGGCAAAACCATAGCTCAGTGCTTTGTTGGTAATGTGTTATGGTACTAAGGTTTCAAATTTCACTAGAAATTAAAAAAGAAAAAAAAATACCTGATCTAGTTTCTATCTATTGTATTATATAATGCCCAAGTTAGGTTTTTCACTATTGAATTTCACTAGCGATAGCAACTAGTTTATATGTGGCTGATTTTCAGGATTTATGCTGACTGGATCAATACTCATGGTTGGTGGCAATAATGCTTTACCTTAAGTTGCTGATAACTGATGTTGTTAGAGGTGTGATGGATGCTTTGATTGATTTGGTGTGTCATTACCAAGCACAAATATACATTACACAAGTTTACTTTATCCTAGTTTTATTTATTTTCCACAACATTGCCTGATGAGATTATTTTGGCAAGAGTTAGTCTGTAGCTCTGCCTTTTGTTACTTCTATCAAATGTTGTATGTTTGATTGCTTGAATATTAACTAATACTATGCAATAAGTAAGAATCTAATGGAATTTGTCCTCACCATATTTCTATAATATATTGTTTTCATGATTTTCCTCTCATCCAAGGTATTAGTCTTCTTTGGCAATTACTATTTAGTTACATGACACAAAATTATAAAGCAAGATGATCCATTTTTATTAATCTTCTTAACTATTGCTGCTGTTATATTGTTTAAGCTTCTGTCATTTTTTCTTTGATTGGATTGATAGAAACATTAACATCCCCAATTCCAGATAATCGCGTGTAAATTTATAAGCTTCTTGTTTGGTAATTGTGAGCATGCTTATGGTTGGTCTGGGTTATAAGTCAGCTAAGGCTTATAGGATCACATCCTGTGTAATATCATAAGCCTAATTAAATCACATTACATGCTAGTGTAGCCAATTGCCTAGAATGGAACTCCATAGAGAATTTCCCTGACTTTGCATCAAATTGGTTATATTGTATCTCATATCTCCAACTTGACGTTGTTAAAACTTCTATTAAATGAAACAGATTATAAACAGATTTTCGTCAAGCTTAACCTCTCCTAGGCTTATAATAGTTGTGAGATTTGAATCTAAGGACAGGAATCAAAGGCTGATATATACTTATGATTGTAACCGTGGCAGCAATCATATAGTATCACCTATATATACATCTGTATAGCTGATCAAGTGCATGTACTCTGCTGCGATGATGGGGATCTTAATTTTATCTTAATTGTATAAAATAGTGACCTCATGTTTGTGCACTGTTGACTACCTTCAGAAATAGTTTGCATTTTTAGATTCCACCCATTTTTTTATACCTGCATGTTTAGTATTATTTTTTATTCTTTATATTTCTTTTATTGTAGTCTTAAACTGCCAATATTCCCAGCTGTCGCTTTTATTGTGGAAAAGTTAGTACAACAGAAGTATATCTCTGAACCTGTAAGTTATTCAAGTTTAATTATTTCTGATCAAATTTCACCTATAATGTGTTTCTTGTTGCCATATCGTTCTTTTTCCCTATTTTAATTAAGGATCTCTTACTTACTTTCCTTGACAGTAACGTATTTCTTTTATCATTGTTTTGTTGCATTTATCTGCCATAACTCTTTTATAGCAAGCTTCGCCTGTCATGAGCATGTTGACCAAAGTTTCGGCACATGGGACATAGTTTGTGCGCAAGCTGGACCAATGTGAGTTGTAATTGGATCGGTCTTAACTCTCTTATCCAAAACACTTGGGTCCAGTGCAGCAGGAGGCAGTCCAACCCAAAATCACAAAAGGCCCACCACATTTATAGTTGTAGATTGGGGTTATAAATAGCAGATATTAAACACACACAACCAATGTATGTTAAGAATTAATAAATGCAAAATTATGAGCTATAATGCACATATATATTTTAAAAGAGAGTTATTACTTATTAATGATTTATTGGCTTACACATACAAATTCATTGTCATTATGTGTGATTTTTTGGGTATAATAGGAGCTTATAGACTTTATTTGTTAAAAATGTATAAAATATTATTTAATAAAGTATTAAATGCACCTTAATTGCTGTCCTCAAAGCATCATTAAGAAAAGCCTAGAAATAAATGATTTTTTTTTAATTATCTTGATGAGGTGGTCGGCTAACATGAAAGAGGATTTTTATTCATTTTTTAAGGAAAGTGCCACTTAACAAAATGATAGACCATTATGGCTAAAATTAGCATTAAAAGGGTTGAGCATTAGGGGATACCTTTTATGGTTGAAATGAACCAATATATAAGATAGGTTCGAGTTGTATGCCTAACATAACTTAAAAATTACATTTTTTTTTTTATTTAATAAATTGTAGGTTTCTAAGAGATATAACGGTTACAAAACACTATTCTCCATGGCATGAGTAAAGACTTATCGCTTTCCTCGACAACTTACTTAATTAATAGCTTCTAAAAATAAAATAAGATTAATAGCATTTTTTTTTTCTCTCTTTTACCACATAGGAAATGTTAATGAATGCTCTAAAGGTATTGGTTTAGAAACCATTTTAAAAACATTTTATTAGAAAATGATAAAGCAAGTAATTTTTCTGTCAGTTTTTTATATTTCCCATGAAAGTGGTAAAACTGTCCTGATATGGTTTATTAATAATTGCTTTAAGAGCACCCGTTAACATGACCCTTTATCCTATTATGTTTACAGCCATAATCGTTTAGAGAGAGAATAACATATTTAATAGTGACAAGGTCCATATCATACTCCAATTGTATAACATATATAATATTGTTCCATTCATATTCAATATCACATTCAGACAAGAAATAGCTAATCAAAACATCGACATTCCAATCAAAACAATGCATTATAGAACCCCCCCAAAAAAAAAATGACACAATAAATCATTTCTTTTATTTTTCCAAAAATTTTACAACATTGAAGCTCTAAAATTCTTTTATTAACTTGTCATCAGATATTCAGAGGACGTAAACTAGGATCTAATATGTCACATGTTATATTTCATTTATTTATTTTTTTATAAAAGGGCTAATTTTTTATTTTGAGGGAAAAAGGGTTAAAACTTAAAACTTAAAAATAAGAAAGAAGTTAAAACATAAAACCCAATAAATAAATAAAAAAGTAGAGAGATATTAATATTTTTCATGGGCTTTTAAAAATCTTCCAGAGTGTATTAAACATTGAGCTCCGGCCCATTCATTATAGTGAATATATTGCACTAGTGGACCATTGACCTTGTAAATCAAGCCCAAGTTATGCCGAAAGAAAAAAAAATGGTCGAATTTGTAAGTTCTCCACGTAGCTTCTAAAATTGCAGACTTGTCCCTGATCAATAGAGCCTAGCACTGCCAGCATCGAACACGATTATGGTAAGCTAGTTCCTTTATCTTGATTTCTTTCTTTGTCATTACGTGTGTGTGTATGTATATATATTTCCTTCAATTAACTCTTATTATGATGCAATTATTTATGTACACCGCATGTTTGATGAATGGTCCAAACGAAATTTTACAGCTAATGTGTTAAGGTGGGATTTGGGTTTTGATCCAAAAGGTTGTTTTATTATATATATAAAGGAGTCTGGGCTGGCTTATGATGGTGCACACATATATACAGAGGCTTGTCCATGGTACAAAGTGTTTAAAAACTAAGCAAAATGGAACTGCTTATATGAATGTTATGCTATACCACTGTTCAGAAGTATCCCATCAAGAGCCTTTACATTGTGAATGGTATGAGAAGGAGTTTCCAAAGATAACAGAATTGAGCCACTTGTTGAGAAATGTGGATTGGCTTGATGGGAGGGTTGTTCATGTCAGGGACAATTCAATTGTCTTAGATGGTGAAATTGAACACAAAATGCAAACTTTCAAGTCCCTGGCCAGGGTCTTTATTGGGTCTCCATCAATTCAGCAAAAGATTTTAGAAAAATTTGATGGCCTTATCATTGGCGGCAAGTAACAACTGCACCCCATTTGTTTGTTTCAGTGAACCTAGTGAAAGAGAGCCTATGATTGTGAATTCACTCACTAAAGTGTGCAACTTCCTGAACATTTCTGCACAAAAAAGGAAGGTGGTTCGGCACACAATATGCCCACAGGTCACGCAAATGCGGATATGGACAGGTACACTTGAGGAGATACTAAATGGATTGAAATCTGAGTTGGATTTGTTAAGTTGTCAATGCTCTAGCAAAGGACCAAGATGGGTCAGCAGATTGTTTCTAGCTGTCTAAAGTTCCTGGCTGACACAGCTATTTCCTTTGACCATGATTCTGCTTCGTGGATGTGGCTTGCGCCTGTAAAAAAAAGTTGTTGGCTCCTCTGCTTCACATAAATGGGAAGATGTTCTTGAGATGTTCAATGATCTCATTAAGTGTTTGAAAAGTGAAAAGGAATTATGTCTTCTTGTGGGGAAGGTTGAGGTCATGAAAGGAGGACTGTCTTAAATCAAGGAGATATTGATTGATAAAAGTATTGGATACAAAGAAGCTCGGCATCAAGAAAGCCTAGTGCAGAAGAAGCTCTCCAAGACATTGGGCCAGTCGTCCAAGTGCTTGTTTACTCTTTTATTATATTACCTCCATGGACATGCTAGAGATATTGAAGTGGATTTATGCGGTCGAATTTATAGCGTTGGTGGTGAGGATAGGTTTTGCTTGTACATGGGAAAGATTTTGACTACAGAAGAGGATAAGATGGTCTGGAGTGGGGTGAGGCAATTGGACAGGGCTCTTCGGCTTTTCAAGTTTGTGTGGGCAACTGCGGAAATGAGAGGAGTTTTGCAGCTGCAAGGCCATTTGTGGTGTGTTGGTGCTGAGGGCAGGATGCTTACCTATAGAGGAAATACATTCTTTGTACATGGGATCAGTGTTTGACAAAAAATTCCCTATACATATTTAGTTCAGATGGTGAAAAGATATTTCATGGTGATTCATGGATCAGTGCACACTCTATGCAAGTCATTTCCAGATACTTAAAACTATTATTCATATGTGAAATAAATTGATATGGAGCCATTCGTGTACTGTTTAACTAAGGAAGAATTTCGCAATACACCCTACCTTCTTTTTCCTCTTCAATGCCAAATATTCTTAGAATGCTAATGAGTTCTAGTTCAAATGGCACATCTTCCCTTGTAAGAGTAAGATAGAGGCTAAGGTCTTATGCTTAACACTCACCAAGTGTGTATGTAATATCAAAAGAAAAAAAGTCAAATATTCTAACAAAAGAATTCACTTACTCTATTGATTTGAAAGCCTCCATGGTATATCAAGTAGGGAGGACAAAAAGGTTTACTAGTACTACTCTCTACTGCCACTTATATAACAGCAGTAAAGTACGCTTGAATGCATAATTTAAGATAATGCCATTAGACCACAACAAATTAAGAGAGAAAAACTATGGTCAATTTATCTTCAATAAACGACTCTTCAATAAATGACTTGAACTTTGCTAAGAAATGGTATTGGGTTTTCTCATATTTGAGGGTGATGGAGGTAAGTAATTTTAGTCATTTATTTTCAGCTGTGACGGAGCTGGTTTTGCAGCCCTTTGATGTTTCTCACTGATGTCAGCTTGTTATTGTTATGAACTGATAAAATAGAATGGTAGTTTAGTGGATTCGAGGTGACTGGCCTCCTAAGAGGGAGAAATACAATCCGAGGGTTAATTTTTTGTTTAATTCTCATTTGGTAGGTGGGGTTGTATATCCGTAGTTTACTTCTTAGTGGTGAGTCTAAAGGGCCCTGCCTTGGTGAAGTTCCATATCATGAAAAAAATGTATATAAGTAATAAAAAATGAGATGACCTCATCACAATCTAATCTTAAAAAAATAGGAAGCAATTCCCATCTAAATTCAATTTGAAAATAAAAATACAATTTGAAACAATGCAAATTATAATCCACAACTATAATTAATTAAATTTCAAACTTCATCAATTTGAAATGATAAGCTTAGCGCCTCGTGAATCATAAGAACATATTATATGTTGTTATGATATGATATTATTGTGCAGAGAAACAAAATGTTTGACAAAATCCATCCATTAAGCATGGTTGTTGAAATTCCTCACTCGAAAGCTGTATTTGCATTCTGAACTTGAAAAGATTCTTTTGCTTGAAATTAGGTCGTTGCGAAATGGAGTATCAATCTGCAAAAGTTTCTCTTTCAGATGTTCAGTACCAGAAAATATAACAACAATATTCATTTAAAAAAAAAAAACTTCAAGATTTATTGTCCTATTTTGAAGCCTGAGTTCCTTTAAATTTCATTTTGAAAATTAAAAATGATGGAACCTAGTCAAGATGAAATCAAACCACTATCATCGTCTTCGGTACAGCAACAAGTGAGTTCCTTAAGTCAGTATCTTTAAATTTCATCAAGCCTTACCCCTTACTTGAGAAACTGGCATTGTTCCATTAAAAATACTAGAGGACAAAGTGGCATATTTTGGAATAGATCAATTTATGTGAACAAGTATACTTTTTTCTCAGTTGTGTTATCACTTTGATCATGGTGGATCAATTTATGTGAACAAGTATACTTTTTCTCTCACTTTGATCATGGTGGCAAGCGTTGACAAAAAAAGAAAGAAAGAAAGAAAGATTGTGCAAGGTAGGAATGTTAAGAGGTGATGGGATCTTAGGATGACAAGTTGCCTTCATCCTATCCTGCCTTGACCTGCTGTTCTCCAGGTTTGTGTGAGTTTTTTCTTGTCTTGCTCCATTACAATCCTATTGGAAATGTTAGAAATAAAGAATATGAGCTACAACTTTGATCCAATTACAAAAGCTTAATCTCAATCCTATTGTACATATGTTGCAACAATGGCAGCTCTTGACACTTCTAATAGTCTCCCTCACTTGTAATAGTTCTAATAGCCTCCCTTCTTGTAATAGTCCCCTCAAGATGGTGTGAATGTTTATCAAAAACTAATCATGATGAGAATTGTTGAGAAGAGAATGATGGGCAAAGAGCAATTGCAATTATGTACAATAGGATAAAATTACTACGAGGACAAGTTATGTACTACCACAGGGCCATTCTTAAAGTCAAGGCATCAAGGCCACAAGGTCAACAAAGGCACTAGCAACCTTCAAATTTGCATAAAACGTGCGGATGTTGTAAGTAAAATGCTGTGACAATCTCTTTGAATTTTTTTTATATCTTAAAAATGTTGTTTGGTTTAAAATCAAAGTGATAAAATTAGTTTTTACACCCCTGGAATCGGAATATAACTCCGGCTATTGGCCATGGGAGGAGGACGGTGGGGACGGGTGGTATGTTCATGTAGCAAAATCTTCCCCCTTTATTATAAAGGAAATGTTGGGATTTAGGATCCGTTTAATTAGAGGGTGGAAAAGTGAGAAGATAAAAAATTAGAAGGTGATAGAAAAGTTTGAGGGTAGAAGAGATTTTAATTTTCTTTCATGCATGAACTATGCCACATTTTCAACCTCAATAAATTCCAACCCGCCCCATATGTAAATGAAAGGTACCGTATATAAACTAATTATGTCTTCATGAACTTTGCCACTATTTCAATTCAAGCATTGACATGATGTTCATTGGTAGAAAATGAGAATGAGAATGCTTTTTTTTTTTGCCTAAAGGGCCTTTGTGCTATTTTTTGAGTTTTTGGGGGTCTAAAATATAATTTTGAAGAGTTTTAGGGTCAAAATTTAATTTTTGAAGAGCTTAGGGTGGAAAATGCAATTTGTATAAGGTGGGCTAATAGATAATTTTAGATTGGCCTGAAACCTTTGTTGGTGGGCTAGCTAAAATGGAGACCTAATATTTCAATAATTAGTGAATATTGAAAATAGCGCCCACTTTAAAAATTAGAAAAAATTTAATTATCCAAGCCCAGCTCTAATAAGCCAAGACTAACCTTTTTAGAACCTTGGGCAACTCTCTTAAATCAACCCAGCACCTTGAGGCCCATCAACTACTTAGGTCTCCATTTTAGCCAGCCCACCAACAAAGGTTTCAGGCCAATATGAAATTATCTATCAGCCCACCTTATACAAATTGCATTTTCAACCCTAAACTCGTTGAAAATTAAATTTTGACCCTAAAACTCTTCAAAATTATATTTTAGACCCCTAAAAACTCAAAAAATAGCCCAAAGGCCCTTTAGGCAAAAAACAAAAAAAAAAAAGCATTTTCATTCTCAATTTGTGCCAAAATAAAATGTTTTTCTTTAAAATAATAAATTTGTCAAATGCCTTTGTTTTTACACTTTAATACATTTGTCAAATGCCTTTGTTTTCAGGCTTTATTGGAATTTAACATTTTCTTGTCATTTCTTTGTGTCTTCTTGCAAGGAATAAATACTTTGGGAAAAGGATTTGCAAATTTTCATTTGTTAGGCTACTCTATGCAATGAGATGAGTTTCATTAAATTTACCATGCTATTTACATTTTTAGTCAAAAACCATGCAATCACATGTTTAACCATGTCTTTTGATTTTTTTTTTTTCCTAAAATAAATTGTTCATATGTCATCTTAGGGTAAAATTATTCACATTTTACACCAAATATGAGTCGCCGAGTGAAAATGTTTGCGATTGGGAGAATAATATTGAGTGCGGGCGAACTCTACGTAAATCACAAAAAATAATAAAATTGTTAAATGACAATGTTTTCATGTTCTTAAGGAATTTACTCATTTGTATTCCTTGTTATTTCTTAGTGTCATTTGCATGGAGTGAAATACCTTGGGAAAAAAAGTTGCAGTTGGTATGCTATGCTATGCAATGAGGTAAGCCTTATTAAAAGTTTCAAGTCATTTACGTACTAGTCAGTACCATGAAATCACATGTTTAGCTATGACTTTTAATTTTGCTTTCCTAAATAAATTTCTTAGATGCTATATATTCACATGTAAACTTAAGTAGGTTGTACATGATTGATGTGGGTAGGATTGGTGGGGAGGAATTTGAATTAAGATAAAGTTGAATTAAATTAGACTTTGTCCAACTTGTGAACTAAGCACATTCTTTTAAAACGTTTTTAGGACTACACCTCTCTTAAGCTCACATCCGCTCAATGTTTCAATGAGTCTAAATCCTCGAAACTCAAATTCTTCAAGCCCAAATTTGAACTCTTCTAAACACTTAATTCAAGCCAAGCCCACGTTTAAATAAAAAGAAACACCAACCCATTTCTCTTAAGCTCAATTTCAAAAATAAACATTAGCCCAATATGAAAATAAAACCTTTGCTTTGCATATAGTAGCTTTATTGAGCTGGAGAGCATTATATTGATTACAAATAATTTCTTTCTTAAAAAAAGTACCAGCTTAAATAGGATACATGACACAAAATTAAAAATTTGAATATACCTAACTGAACTATTTTAGAGTTTTGACTTTAGAGAGGAGATGCCCTCGTTGTCTGCTGCAATCTTTTTTACCATTCTAAATTTTTATATTTTTTTACCATTCTTAAACAATAAAAATTCACTTTTAAAAATGAGTGGAAATATCTTTACAGAAGTCCTGTTCAATCCAACCAAAGAGTTAATTAAAAAGCAAATGAAAAAAAAGTAAGTTAGTAGTAAATGAAGAAATACTTGGTCTGCCACGCAGCTTCAGCTCCTCCGTTGGTCAGTGCTGTCAGACCAGTCCTCTCTTCCTACACTGAAGAGAGCATTAATGCTATGTACAATTTTCTTTTTCACGCAAAAGATCTTCTCTTTTATGATGAAATAGTATATTTTTTGATGAAAAAAAATCATCTATTTTCAAACTTCTATAGTTGTTTTATCAATTATCATACATCCCCAGCTAGGTCTATAAATCAATCAGTCCTGTAAAAGGCATTACCCTTAAACCCCAGCAATGCAGCAAAAATGGAGCCCAAAAAAGTCCCCCAATTTTTCTTTCTTCCCAAGCAAAAGCCATCATTTTCTACACCTACTCGGACTAAGGGTGAGTTTGGTTGGGCTTTTTAAAAAAAATGTATAATAAAAAAGTGGAGTTTTCAAAAAGTGCATAATGAAAAAGTGCTTTTTTAAAAAAAAAAATTGAGTATTTGGTAAAAGCTATTAAAAAATACTTTTTGAAAAAGCTGAGTGTTTGGCTAGCATTTATAAAAGTTGTAGTTTGAGGGATAAATTACCAAAAAGGACAATGCATATATAAGAGAGTCTATTTCATACTTAAATCAACTACTTCATATACTTAAATAAAATTTTCTCTTTCTAAAAAAGTGATTTTTTTCTCATCAATATTAGCTAATAATAACCTACCACTTAAGATTTATGGTGAAAGTATTGTGATAATTGATACTAATTTTAATTTGAACGTACTATAACAATTATTTTTTTCTCACCAATATTAGCTAATAATAACCTACCACTTAAGATTTATTGTGAAAGTATTGTAAAAATATTGTGAAAAAAATTGATATTTTAATTTTAAAAATTTTTTTTCACAAATATTACTATAATAAAATTATTTTTTGAAAATATTGTGATAAAAATTGATACTAATTTTAATTTGAACATACTATTAAAATTATTTTTTTCTCACCAATATTAGCTAATAATAATCTACCACTTAAGATTTATTGTGAAAGTATTGTGAAAATATTGTGATAAAAATTGATACTGATTTTAATTTGAACGTATTATTAAAATTATTTTTTTCTCTTTCTAAAAAAATTATTTTTTTCTAACCAATATTAGCTAATAATAACTTACTCATTAAAATTTATTGTGAAAATATTGTGATAACATTTCCTTCTTCTTTTTTTCCTTTTTTTTTTCCCCTCTTTTTTTATCCTCCACACATGTCATTTCTTTCTTTCTTTTTTCCCTCTTTTTTTCTCCTCCACACATGTCATTTCTTTCTTTTTTTTTTTTTTTTTTTTCCCCTCTTTTCCTTTCTTTATTTTCCTTCTTTCCTCCTTTTTTCCCTCCCTACCATTCCTCCAAACTCCAGACGTTCTAGAGCTCTCCGTCCTCTTTTTTTTTTTTTTTTTTTTTTCTCTTAGCCCTTCCTGTTACACCCATGATCTTTTTTTTTTTTTTTTTCTTAGCCTTTCTTTACACCCTCTTTTTTTTTTTCATTCTTTCCTCCTTTTTTTTTTCTACCATTCCTCTAAACTCTAGAATGTTCCAGAGCTCTTCTTCTCCTCCTCTCTTTTTTTTTTTTTTTTTTTTTTTTTTTTGCATTTTGAGGAATCCTAATTTGCAAGGGATTGATTTTTTATTTTCCTTAATTGATTTGGGAATTTGTTATATATTTTTTTGTGTTTGGATTTGGAAATTTGTTATTAAGAGGGCAGAACAGAGAGATGAGAGGAATGGGGAATGGTGTGAAAAGGTAATTTGGTAATTGCTCTATAAGTCCAACGGATAGATTCAAACGCGCACTGGCTTTTTCCAAAATGGATCTTTGAGCTCCTCTCAGTGATATGCATGTTTCTTCACAAATATCAAAAAGTTGCGTTTTGTGCTGAACCAATCGCACATTAGAGCATCTTCAGCAGATGCTCTATCTCCATTTTAACTCAAAAAAATGCTACTGTTCACCCTCCAACAGCTTCTCCAAAGACAAAATTTTTCCAAAATTTTTTTGAAGTTGCTACAGTAATTCTCTTAATCTAGAGAACACTATAGCAACTTCCATATCAATTTTTCTGCTTAAAAAATTCATTCATCTCAGTAAAAAACAATTCTTTCTCTCTCCTCTCACAGAGACAGCAAACACAACGGCTACAATAAACACAGCAATGTTTTCTTCCTTCGATTGAAGAAGTCCTATAAAAAAAAAAAAAAACACAGCAATCTTTTTCTCAAACGTCTCAAAACTCTAACATAATCAAAATACAAACTCAAAAACATAATCTTAAAATTAATCAGACCATAACAATAAAAGCAAAAAAAAAAAAAAGAGGACACAAGCCATCTACCATCTGGGTTGCGTTGGGGAGGAAGACGACCTGCGACGGCGGAGCGGAAGGCATGGCGGAGCGCATCTAACCCATTTGTTCTTTCTCTCTCTACCTCTTTCTCCATTTCTTATCACAGAGAGAGCTGAATAATGTTTTGGAATCAAGTAGAAAAAGAAAAAAAAAAAAAAAACAAAGTAGAGAAAGAGAGAACCGGAGAAAGAAAGACAAAGGGAGGTTCTGGAGAAAGAAAAAAAACAAGAGAAAAAATCTTGTGGACAAAGGACAAAGGGATGAAAGAAAGGAAATATATGTGTATACGTGTGTGGTGGGAAAAAAACAAGAGAAAAAAAAAAGAAAAAAAATGAAATATACAGATGAAAGAATGGAAATACTACCACAATATTTTCACAATAAATTTTAAGCAAGAGATTGTTATTAGTTAATATTGGTGAGTAAAAAAATAATTTCAACGGTAAGTTCAAATTAGAACTAGTAACAACTTTCCACATAAGATTTTGATGTGATTCTTGTGAAAGTATTGCAAAAAATGTTATAAATATAACATTTTTAATTGAAAAATATAATTGTTGAGAATAAATATATGAAGAATAAATGATGATAAAAAAAGAATAAAGAAATAATATTTAAATGAGATAAAGAATGTGATAGAGAATCTGTTGGAAAGTGTATTTGAAAAAGTGAGTAGTTAAAATGTAAAAGTCACTATTCATTCTCCTAACAGTACAAAATTTTACAAAATCTGCTAAAGATGCTCTTAAGGGCTGGCTTTTTTCAAAACGCGCTTTTTGGGCTCAAAACGTTGAAACAAACGAGCACCAAGTTGGTTTGGATATAGTTGAACGCGTCTGGCATTTTCCACTCTTTTTTTTTTTTTTGCCAGGTTTCAGAGGGGACAAACGCACTGTGCACTGTATGCGCACTGTGCATGCACTGCTCATACACTTTTTTAGAAATTTTTTTTTTTATTAAAAATGGGTCCTACGATACTATTCACACATTAAAAATTATTTTGCTACAGTATTTTCAGTTTTCAGATGTATTTACGAGACTCATTTCTCACATCCCACGTCCACGGCCTTGTCAATCATGGGAACGTTGATCACAAAAGAGTTACAGCATTGGCTTAATAGGCTTATTTTTTATGAACGAATAGTTCTTAATTTAATTTATAGGTTTTTTAAAAAATTAATTTTTTATGTAGGTTCAATTACTAAAATTTGTAGTTACCTCATATTTCTAAATAAATTGTGCAATTATGATAGGATGACTATTGTAATTAAGAACAGTGCAATTTTAAATTTAAAATCGCACGGCTCACAAATTGTAAAATTTATATTATTATTTTTACTTAGGCGGGATCTTTTTTTTTTAAAGAAAGAATAAAAATTGAATGAAGTTGTAAAAAAATGAATAAAAATATTAAAGAAAGAATATTTAAATAAAATTGTAAAAAAATAAAATATTTGATGTTTGGTATATTGTAAAATAAAGTGTTAAAATTATAAACGTATATTTTGAAATGAGAAATACTAAAATTTTTACAATAATCAACGAAAATGCTCTTAAAAATAACATAAACTCGAGACAAATGTTCTCAATCTCCACAATTAATTCCTTTTTTCGTAGGAGACTTGAAAATAATATCTAAATGATTTTTCAATCATCTTTCACGGTGAGAATGCGTGCCTTAATGAAGTAGGCATTGACTGAGTTTTTTTTTTGGTTTTTTTTTCTTTTGGTTTTAAGGAATTAGATAATATTAACAAACTAGCACCCAAAATGGCTAAGTTAGCCGTTACATGTCAAAAAAACAATTCAGTTCTATTCAGATTGGTTGTGCTTGTCTTGAAACTCAATGTCTTTACTTTGCAATTCAGGTCTATTAATTAAAAAAAAAAAATTCAGTCAGATTGGTTGTGCTTGATACTCAATGTCTTGGAAGACCGAAGCTTCTTGAAAAGCCTCAATCTCTCTCTCTTAATAAACTTTCAGATTGACAGCTTGAATTGGTTGCTTTTATGATATAGAATTGTACAGCTATCTTATCATTTCTCAGTTTAAACTTTGTTTACCATTCAAATTAAAGGCAACGATTATTTTTTAGAACCCAATGTTTAATGAGTTGTTCAATACTTTCTTGCAGGGCCAGCTCTTATTTTTTGGAGGGACTAACTATCAATTTTAATGTCTAGTATCTAAAAAAATTGTAAAATATATATTCATTATAAAGTATTTAGAAAATTTTGAGGGGCCATAGCTAAGAGCATTCACATCAGTGGGTGTAAAAGCTTCAAAAATAAAAATAACTACCTATTTTACATATTTTGAGCAAAAAAACTCACACATCAGTGGGTGTAAAAATGGCTAAAATTGTGCAAACCCATCCACGAGCTACAATAATCGTGTATATTTACACGGCTACTGTAGCTCGTTTATCCCATTATTATATATTTTCCGTTCACTCCTTTTTTTCTCTCTCCTTTCCGTGCTCAACAAACCAGTTAAAATTCATCTTCTTCTTTTTCCTCAGATGCACAAAATCACACCCCCACACAAACACATCCACACAGAGATACACTTGCCTAAAAAAAAAAAAAAAACAGAGGTACACAAACAGAATCGGAGCTCGTGGATCGGATCGGAGCTCGGTACTCGTGGATCGGATGGATTGGAGCTCGGTGTTCATGGATTGGATCGGAGCTCGATGCTCATGGATCGGATCGGAGCTCGGTGCTTGGTGCTCGTGGATCGGATCGGAGCTCGGTGCACAGATCGGAGCTTGGTTCGGAGCTCTGTGCACAGATCGGAGCTCAGTTCGGAGCTCTGTGCATGGATCGGAGCTCGGATCGGAGCTCAGATCGGAGCTTGATGCTTGTGGATCGGAGAGGGAGATTTGAGAGCGAGAGAGAGAGAGAGAGAGAGAGATGGGTAGAGAGAGAGAGAGCAACAAATAGAAATAGTCAAAATGAGAGAGGCGCGTATAAATATATATCTGTTAGTTAGAGAAATAATAAAAAATTGTGAGAAAATTGATTATTTAATTAAAAGATGTGTAGAATAGATGAATTGATGTGGGTGTTTTGTAAAATTGGATGTGTAAAATAGAAAAAGTAGGTTTTTAGTGTAAAATAGATGGGAAATTGTAAACGAGCTGGTGTGAATGCTTTAAGTGTACCTCTGCTCCTGTTTAAACTTGAACTGAATGTAAGGATTGTTGGATAAAAATCTAGTTTTATATCTCATACAAAACACATAGCGGAAGCAATAAACAAGGATCTATTTCATTCATGATTGAAAACATGCACTATATAAATTTCAGAATTTAAGAACAAGATAGCGTACCTTGGTGTGGAGAAATTCAAAACAAAGATTAGAAGCACTTGGGAAAACTTTTAATCTTCACTCCAATTCCACTTTACGCCCAAGATGTGTGGTCTTTCGATCAGTTTCCAAAAGGAAAATGAAAGTGTGTCTCACACTCTCTCTTTTTCTCTACGATTCTTTTTCATATAAAAAAATTCTATATGTTTCTCCCTTTATAACTAACTGATTATCTAATTGGGCCGACCTATTGGGCCTTTCCAATTGGGTTTTAGTGTGTGGCTTGGAGTGGGACTTGATGTGGTATAATAAAAGGCAACTCCACTTGTCCATGGGGATCGTCCAGAACAGGCAGGGTGCTCAAGACGAGGTAAACTGTCTGGGGGTGCTCAAGACGAGGTAAGTTGTCTTGACGTGCTCAAGACGAGGTAAGCTGCCTTGGAGGTCTTAGGACGAGGGATCACGGACGAGACCTGAGCACTTGGAAAATTTACAAAGATAAAATGCCTCCGTATTGTATGAGTAACCTCCAAGTGACCGTTGCAATCAAAAAAGGGTAACTCCCAAACAGTTGGAAGTTACACTCAAATACAAACCTCCTCGATCCTAGGGGAAGTTACAAATCTAATAACCGCTCTTAAGACACTATATAAACATTGGTTCGGACCAAGAAAAGGTACGTGAAAATCATTCCTAAAAAATTGGAACTTGAAAATACTTGGGAGAAAAAAACTGACTTTATCATCGGAGGGTTATTGGCCGGCGACCCCGGTCCCCTTTGATTACTTCTTTCTTTTTCAGGCTACCAAGATCAACTTTGAGCCCTCTCTAATCTGAAGCATCCAGCCTACTGATTTTCTTCGCATCATCAGTTGGCGCCGTTTGTGGGAACAATAATTTTCATTTTTGTTTCATTCTTTCGATCACTCTTTGTTCCTAGACAAAAGGCTGAATGGTTCGGACAAGATCAAGGGCCACTAGCCCAGGCCACCAGGAGAGTAGGGATGCTTCTAGTAATCCCTACCGCGACCGCCAGTCAGTGCCTGTCGCGCAGCCGTCGTCCCTTCAACAAATGCAGTCCATGGCCGTTGCTATGGCGGAACTGACCCGTCAAAATTAGGAGTTGAACCGGGAGATCAACATGAGGAGGCAGCACCGTGAAGGACATGCAGAAGGACGACCCCAGGGTCAGGAAGGTAGAGGAGAAAATGCTGAATCCGAGGATCAGACAAGGGGTACCACTTCAAGAAGGGTGCCACATTTGGAGAAAGAAATGGATCAGATGAGAAAGGCCATGGAAGAAATGAAGGAGAATATGAGGCGGACGAACCCCGTGGAGGACTTAGTTCACCGAACGGATTCCCCATTCACGGCTTCCATCAACAGTCATCCCCTACCCCCCAAATTCAAGATGCCTTCCTTGGATTCATACGATGGGAACCGCGATCCATGTGACCACATTGCTACCTTCAAGACAACCATGCACCTTCAGGGAGTTCCAGATGAAATTATGTGTAGAGCGTTCCCTACCACGCTGAAGGGGCCAGCGAGGGTGTGGTTCAGCAAAATATCCCCAAACTCTGTTGGATCATTCGAAGAATTGAGTAAAATGTTCGTTAATAACTTCATTGGAGGACAACGTCACAAGCGTTCTTCTTCTAGTTTGTTAACAATTGAACAAGGGGAGAATGAGAGTTTGAGATCCTTTATTACCCGTTTCAACAGGGAGGCCTTGACGGTGGATGAAATGGACGACAAGTTGCTATTGGCCGCCTTTCATAATGGGGTCAATTCTGACTTGTTCATTCATAAGTTGTACGAGCAGGAACCTCAGACTATGGCTGAACTCGTCCATTCAGCCTAAAACTTCATGAATGCCGAGAATGCAATAATAGCCAAGAAGAGGAAAAGGTCAGAACGTTCGGAGGCTGGTCACCAACGACATTCAAATCAAGCTCCTCGTCCTAAGAAGGCCCAGGTTGGCGATAAAAGGGATAGGGAAGGTAAAAAGGCAAGTTCATCCTCAAGGAGTCAGCAGTACACCCCCTTGAATACTCCGCTAGAGCAGGTCCTTATGCAAATCAAGGACGAATCGTCCTTAAAGTGGCTAGAAAAAATGAAGGGAGATCCTAACAAGCGCAATAGGAACAAGTATTGTCGCTTCCACAGGGACCATGGGCATGACACGGACGAGTGTTTTGATTTGAAGCAGCAGGTAGAGAACCTAATCAGGTAGGGAAAGTTGAAAAATTTACTTGGACGAGACCACAAGGACGAGAAGCTGAAGGCCAAGGTGGAAGAGTCCTCACGACCTCCGTTAGGAGAAATAAGAGTAATCATAGGAGGAACCTCAGCAGCGCAGTCATCCAAATCCAGAAAGACGTACCTGAAGGTGGTTCAGAACGTCCAGCTGTCAGGATGATCTACATGGACGAGGGAAGCTGACGAGCAAGCCATCACGTTCATGGACGAGGATGCTGGAAGAATTCATCACCCCCACGATGATGCGATTGTCATTACCTTACTCATTACCGACTATACGACCAGAAGGGTGTTGGTAGATAATGGAAGCTCGGCGGACATTCTGTACTACCCTGCGTTCCAACAAATGAGGCTAGGACGAGATCAGCTTCGCCCAGTGAGTTCGCCCCTGGTAGGATTTGGAGGAATGAAAGTACAACCGGTGGGCACCGTCACACTACCCGTAGTGATTGGAACATACCCGTAGCAGATAGCCAGAGAGGTAAACTTCCTCGTAGTTGATTGTTCATCATCATATAACACTATTATCGGAAGGCCTACTTTGAATAGTTGGAAGGCGGTAACCTCTACCTATCATTTGTTCGTCAAGTTCCCAACTGAACATGGCGTGGGTCAAGTACAAGGAGATCAGTTAGCTGCTAGAGAGTGCTACCTAGCTATATTGGCTATGGACGAGCATTTACAAACGATGAGCATAGACGAGGGTGCTGCAAGAATCACAGCGGAACCTGTTGAGGTGTTAGAAGATGTCCCCTTGGACGATAGTAGAGCTGAAAAGTTTACTAGAATAGGGGCAAGCATGGAAGAAGAGGCGAAGAATGCGCTGGTCCAGTTTTTGAAGAAAAGCCTTGATGTTTTCGCATGGAGTCATGAAGACATGCCTGGTATTGATCCAAGTGTTATTACTCATCGTCTAAATGTAAGTCCCTTGTCCAAACTCATCCGTACCTGGCGAAGAGCTGTATTTGTATTTGGCGGTATCCCCGCATGCCATAAGTTCCGCGCTGGTCAGGGAAGAAGAACAAGTGCAAAAACCGGTATACTATACTAGCCGGGCACTTAGAGGAGCGGAGGGACGGTATCCAATGATGGAAAAGTTAGCCTTTGCCTTGGTCACGGCTTCAAGAAAGTTGAGACACTACTTTCAAGCTCACATCATCATTGTCTTGACGGATCATCCCCTGAAAAAAGCAATGAGCAAATTGGAAGCTGCAGGACGGCTAGTCCAATGGGCGGTGGAACTTAGTGAATTTGATGTCAAGTATCAACCAAGAAATGCAGTCAAGGCGCAGGCGCTGGCGGACTTCATTGCGGAGTTCACTCCAAGCCAAGACGAGCTGGTCAAGGACGAGCGAACAAGAAGGTGGATTATCAACGTGGATGGATCATCTACGATGCATGCAGGAGGGATTGGAATTATACTTTAGTCCCCAGAGGGTGATAAGTTGGAATATGCAGCCCGTCTACAATACCAAACTACCAACAATGAAGCTGAATATGAAGCACTTCTCAAAGGGCTAGAATTGGCTAAGTCCTTGGGAGCGGAGTCAGTAATAATCAGAGGAGATTCTCAGCTAGTCATCAACCAGGTGAATGGAATGTGTGACACCAAGGAACAACGAATGAAGAGATACCTCAGTAAAGTGAGGAGGCTTGTGCAAAAGTTTTCAGAAGTGAGTTTTGTTCAACTCCCGAGGGAAGAAAACATAGAAGCAGATGCGTTGGCGAGGGCAGCGTCGGCAGGTGGAGTTATGGACGACTATGGAAAAGTTCAATACATGCCGAGCATAGACCTCCCGGAAATACAGCAAATTGGAGGAGAAGAAAATTGGATGAGTCCAATTGTAATCTATTTACAGGATGGGAAGCTTCTGGAAGACAAGAACGAAGCTAGGAAACTAAGGGTTAGGGCTGCAAAGTACGTCCTTATAAATGAAGTGCTTTACAAGCGAGGCTTATCTCAACCCTACCTGAGGTGCTTAGCTCCGGACGAAGCTAATTACGTTTTGAGGGAGGTTCATGAAGGAGCATGTGGGAATCACTCGGGGGCAAGATCACTCGTCCATAAGATCATTCGTGCCGGCTACTATTGGCCCACTGTTCAGGCAGACGCTAAGGCTTATGTCAAAGTGTGCGACCAATGTCAGCGCTACAGCAACGTACCTAGGCAGCCGTCGGAGTACCAGACCCCGATGATGGCCCCGTGGCCCTTTGCGCAGTGGGGACTGGATATCCTAGGACCTTTCCCCCTGGGAACCAGACAAATGAAGTTTTTGGTAGTAGGGATTGACTACTTTACTAAGTGGGTGGAGGCTGAACCTCTTGCAAAAATTACGCAGCAAAACGTTAAGAATTTTGTTTGGAAGAATATCCTGTGTAGGTTCGGAGTACCGAGGGTGCTAATATCGGACAATGGACGACAATTTGACAACGCACCGTTCAGGGACTTCTGTGAGCATTTTGGAATCAGAAATCATTACTCCTCACCCTCCCACCCACAGGCAAATGGACAAGCAGAGGTAGCAAACCGATCCTTGCTGAAAATCATCAAGACTCGGCTAGAGAGGGCAAAGGGGGTATGGCCAGACGAGTTACCAGGCATTCTTTGGGCCTACAGAACCACTGTGAGAACCCCAACAGGAGAAACTCCCTTCAAGTTAGCTTATAGAAGTGAAGCGGTCATACCAGCAGAAGTTCATATGGCTAACCATCGAGTGATGAAGTACCAGGAGAAGGAAAATGAAGAACTGCTTCGTCTTGACCTTGACCTTATTGATGAGGTAAGGATGGATGCGGAGCAGAGGACAGCAAGGTACAAGAACCTTATGGGCAGATAGCATGATGCCATGGTGAAACCCAAGCGCTTCAGCATAGGGGACCTCGTTCTCAAGAGAGTATCCCTGGCAACTAGGAATCCAGCTCACGGAAAATTGGGACCCAATTGGGAAGGACCATACAGGGTAGTCAACTGCAAGAGACAGGGATCATATTACCTGGAAGCTCTAGACGGACGAAAGCTGGAGCATCCTTGGAATGTGGAGCACCTGAGAAGGTACTATCAATAAGCTTGGACGAGGTTAATCAAGGACGAGGTTGTTATCGCAGACGACTCTACTACTATGTTTAATATCTACTAGTGTTCTTACTACTGCTATGGTGTGTACTAAGAATAAAGGTGCATTAGTTCTTAAACTTTTGCATCGTCTACAGATAAGTTCGTGAAAGACAAAGTTGTGTATTTTAAGTATTTTCCTAAATACTTTCATAATGCACTAGCTTCTAAGCAGGTGCCATGTTTGTGAACAATGCTTATATAATACAGTTTGGATTTTAAATGTATTTTATGCATAAAATCTAACTCCCATGGTAAAGCTCATGAGGGGGGCAAAACCTTAAGACGAATGAAAAATCCTTGGACGCAGGGATGTAACATTCACAAGCTTTCCTCAAGACGAGGATAAAGCGTAAAATAAGCCAAGGCACAAAAATTATCAGTCCATGGATGAGCATCTGAGCAAGACGCAGGTGCTCTAGGACAAGTCAAAGGCTAGAAAACGTCCTTGACAAAAGTCCAAAGCCAAGCTCATGGACGAGACGAAAGTCAAGCCTATAGATGAGGAAAATGGGCCAAGCCTATGGACGAAGGAAACGTCTGACAAGGCTTCATCACTTCGTCTATAGAAAGATGGATGAGCTAATAACATCATCCATAAGAAAAGTACAAGGACGACCCTTCAATACTTAAGAAATTTACAAATTTCAATCACAACAAAGACAAAGGGAAACACGTCCATACATTGACAGATAGTGAATAAAGATAAACATTCATTAAAATAAAAAAAAAAAAAAAAAAAAAAAGAGGGTAGACGTCCATCGTCCAAAAACCCTTACATAAATTAATCCCTAAAAGGAAATTGTTAATACGCTCGTCTATAACACTCTAGACGAGACAATTATACTCAGATACATTTCAATAAAAAAAAAAAAAAAGCGAATTACATCAAAGCATAGATTTTTTTAAACGGGTGGTGCGTTTGCGTTAGGCTCGTCTTGGGGCGGCAGAGTAGTAGCGTCGTCCTCCACGTTGATATCTTCAGAACTGGTCTGGACGAGGGAGCTCGTGGACGCCCCACCAAGGTTGAGCTTTATAGAGCTGAAGTCCATTTCTGGGAATTTCTCTACGGCGTCCATCCTAAAGTCTTCGAAGCCAGCTGCATAGTTGGCGTCCATTGAATCAGTAAATTCTTTGGACGCCTTAAACTCTGCAACGGCATCTCCTTTAGCTTTCTCCAGGAGAACCTCAAACTCTTCATTCCTCTTTAAAAGGAAGTCCAGACGAGCGTCCTTCTCAAGAGCCTCAGTCTCCAGCTCAATGACGCGTTTCTTCGAGTTCTCCGCCTCGTCCTTGGCCTTAGCTGCCGTCTCTGCCCACCTCTTGGACTCGTCCCTTCCTTTCTGCACCGTCTTCTCCAGCAACACCCTCGTCTTGTCCAGCTCAGTTGCTTGCCTGGACGCTGCAATGAACTTAGACATTGCCTGCATAGATCAAAGCTTCATTAGAATGCATACATAAGTTAATTGCACGACGAGACAAAAACATAAAATCTACATACCTTAAAAAGGTCATAAACGCCGGAGCGTTTAAAATCCTTCAACGACATGTTGTAGCATGCCGTTATGTCTTCGTCCATTACAGCCTTCTCAAATCTCTCCCAAGCCAAGTTCTCATCCTCAAGAAGATTATGAGGAACTTGGATGGAAGGTTGAGACGAGGTTGGAACCGTAGACAGGATGGGCGGAGAAGGCTCTGGATCGACGTCCAAAATTTGAACATGATGGCTGGGAGAGACAAGAGGGCCTTGTTGATCCTTGGCTTGGGCGTCTTGAGGCTTGGACGACTTGTGCCTGGCCTTCTTTTCCTTGCGCCTACTTGGGAGATTTCCTAAGTCTACGCCTAGGGAGAGGCTCTTCCTCTTTTCGCCAGAAGCTAGATGAGTATGGGACTTAGCTCCATGCCCAGCTCCCTCGTCCATCGCGTCCTTTCCTTTGTTCTGCTTCATCGTCGCCATCCCTACAAGTAAAGACGTTAGTAAAAAGAAAATGAAAAAAAAATGATGATGATGAAAAACGAAAAGGAGAGGACGACTTACGTCTTCTGACAGTAACTTCGTGAGCAATGGCCTCGTCTGAAGGCTCAAGACCTAGACCCCAAGTGGCAAGACGCCTTAAAGTCACCAAAGAATGAAAGGCCCTGTCGCTATAGAGACGAGCTTTTTGGACTCGTTCCAATTGGAGCCTGTCCAAATGAGGTCGTCTAACACCTTCAAAACAAAACAAAAAACCAAAACACGTTAGACGACCATTAACAAAGACGAGTGCGATAAACAATCACAAATGCATACCTTCAGGACGAAGGTTCCCTATCTCTCCTGTATAGGGAGGAAATGGATCCTGGGCAACTTCACTAGGACGACCAGCCCAGCAACCAGAGACGAAGAAAAACTCCGTCTTCCAGTTTCTGTCTGACGTGACTAGTGACTCAATCAATCTACAATCTGTCCCTCTGGCTGTAAATTGATAAAAGCCAAGGGACTAGTTAATTTCGGAGGGTTTATAGCAGTAGAGGAACTCGTCCACGGAAAGGGGACGGTTCCCCTCAAACGCCTCCCTCCACAAAACTTGCATAGCTACTATTAGACGCCATGCATTGGGGTTAAGTTGGCATATACCTATACCTAACCTAGAAAGCAACTCCCTAGCGAAGGCATTTAGAGGCAACCTCAAACCTCCTAGGAGGTAAGCCTCGTAAATACCAACGCCGAAGCGGGGTGCACAACACCACTCGCCACGGACGGGTAGCCTAGGGTTTAAGTTATCAGGAATTTGGTACCTCGTCTTTAGAAGGTCCAACTTCTTCTCGTCTATCTTAGAGCTAACCTCTATAGCACAAGTGTAAACTATCTCCTCCTCCTCGTCTTGAGCAGAAGACGAGGGAGCACTTGTGCCAACCCTAGAACCAGACTTTACCCTCGTCCTATGTTGTTCCCTAAATACCTCTAGAGGAACCCCTGGGACACCAGACGTGTACTCGTCTGTAGTGTTCCCATCACTACTGCTATTACTACTCCTAGAACTATCACTAGAGCCACTAAAGCTACTTGGGTTCTCGTACTCGTCTATGGCTTTGGCAGTGCTATCGCTAGACGAGGAAAGAACTAACTCGGACATTTTTAAGGGAGAAACTTAAAATCTAAGGACGAAGGTTGAAGAAAATACCTGGAACTAGACGAGAAGAGACTAACTGACGCAGGAAACTTCTAGATGAGGCGCTAAGACGAGGAAGGTCGGAGAAGAAAATTTGAGAAAATGAGGAGGGTAGCAGAGGAATTCAACTATTTATAGGCATTGACCCCAGTACACGAAGCGACACGACCAGCCAAAAAGCGACAAATGGCACGTCCCTCGAAAAACGAGCTGACATAATTGGTCCCTAGTTAAATCATGACGAGTGGCACCTACGACAGCTGGCATAAGGACGATTGTCCAAACAACAGCATTTAGTAGAGGTGAAACCTAGACGACCATGGACAAAGGGGCAACTGATGTGGTATAATAAAAGGCAACTCCACTTGTCCATGGGGATCGTCCAGAACAGGCAGGGTGCTCAAGACGAGGTAAACTGTCTGGGGGTGCTCAAGACGAGGTAAGCTGTCTTGACGTGCTCAAGACGAGGTAAGCTGCCTTGGAGGTCTTAGGATGAGGGATCACGAACGAGACCTGAGCACTTGGAAAATTTACAAAGATAAAATGCCTCCGTATTGTATGACTAACCTCCAAGTGACCGTTGCACGCAAAAAAGGGTAACTCCCAAACAGTTGGAAGTTACACTCAAATACAAACCTCCTCGATCCTAGGGGAAGTTACAAATCTAATAACCGCTCTTAAGACACTATATAAACACTGGTTCGAACCAAGAATAGGTACGTGAAAATCATTCCTAAAAAATTGGAACTTGAAAATACTTGGGAGAAAAAAACTGACTTTATCATCGGAGGGTTATTGGCCGGCGACCTCGGTCCCCTTTGATTACTTCTTTCTTTTTCAGGCTACCAAGATCAACTGTGAGCCCTCTCTAATCTGAAGCATCCAGCCTACTGATTTTCTTCGCATCATTAGGACTAAAAGGGACCAATAAGACACTAGCTCCAATGGATTTTGGGCTTTTCCGTCAACTCTTGACAAGTCCAAAGTTACCATTAATTATATTTAATACCACTATATAAATATAATTGCACTCTAGGCCTTATTAATAAATTATATCTCAAGACTTTATTATACACGCAACCCCTTCATAAAATATTCGTAGTAATACAAAGTCATGAATATAGACTGCCACTTTGAAAATTACTACATCTTAATCCTTGAGTACCCAGTTTAATCCTTTAAAGTTATTCATTATATATTTATGAAATCCAATTTCATAAATATATATATATATATATATATATATATATACTTTAGTAATTTCTTACCAAAGTGGTTGGACCCAATTCTCTGAATAACCAAACCTATTAAACTTAGCTCAAGGGAATATTTTATATCTCCATCAAGAGGCTATGAATTCCATCTTGAGAATATATGTTCCATCAACACTAAATGTGGCTACCCAACATACTGAGGTTTTGACCGTTATTTTATATCTCACTCCTGATATATCAAAGCAACCTACACGTCATGATCAGGTCCATTATTCTCTCAGGATTAAGAGTTCATGCAAATAAAAGTCGTGAGATTTATTATTTATTTAACAGTCGTTAGGAGAATAATAAATCTCACAGCGGTTCAGTTCAATATGTCTTAACTCTTAAAACATATCAACATATCAACTAGAAGTCTCCACTTCCATGATTAAGACAAATCATCTTAGTTGATACGTTATAGTCTTCGCAAATGAAATGCCCAATTTCATCACCGACTACGAACTATAAATTCTGAGTTTACAAAGAACTTGTGATTTATATCTTCTGTGACTTTTCACATAAATCACATATTATGTATCTCATGGACTATATGATAATGTGCAAATATTCATGTTACAATTATTTTAGATAAAAAAATAAACAACTTTATTAAACACAACATTAAGTCATACATAATATCATACATAGCATCATATAATAGGATTTAAGGGCACATATCCTAACAAGGATGACATGTGATTATTCTAGGATACGAATCATACTTGCATCACATTCAGCATACAAGAACACTGAACGCAAAATCAGACCCCATAATTAACATAAAAACAAACTTCGTAATCTCTTGGTTTCCATAATCAAACTTTGTAGCACTGCCTCGCTGGCCTCGAGATCTGTGATCCGGCACTGGTTGGACATGTTGTAACCCAAACAGGTGGAGGGACCATGCAGTTATACAGCAAGCACAATGTCGTCGTATCTGGCAACTTCATTCTATCCTCTTGATTAATCTCTGTGAGAAAATTGTGTTGCAAGTACAAGGTTTTGGTGGTACCAAGGCACAAGCTCTTAGTATACTCCTTAGGCACTGTACCAATCAGATGGTTGTTATTCAAGAACAAGCTCTCCACCCCAACCAAAACCGTTGATATCTCCCCAGATAAAAAGTTATGACTCAAGTCCACGATAAAACCATCACTGTAGGATGATGATTTGGTGGGGTCTACGTTTTGTGGGAGCCCACCAGTTAAATTGTTCCGTTGTAATAGTAATGAAGAAAGTGGGATTGAAGAGTGAGGTTAGGATGGGCCCATTGAATTTGTTCATACTTAAGGCTGTGTTTGTTTCGGCTGAAATGCATTTCAGGAAATCGTTTTCCTGAAATTGTCGTGTTTGGTACGTTCAGAAAATTGGGTCAACGGAAATTATTTTCTGCGTTGGTCGTAAAATCTACCTCTTCAAACAGAAAATATTTTTAGTTCCTATTTTACCTTCAAATCACATTTTTGGACTGAAAACAGAGAGAGAGAGAGAGAGAGAGAGAGAGAGAGAGAGAGAGAGAGAGAGAGAGGAAAGCACGAAGAGAGAGAGAGAGAGAGGAGAGCACGAAGAGAGAAAGAGAGAGGAGAGCACAAAGAGAGATTGCGCCGTCACCGAATCGGTCAAGATCGTCGTCCTCAACCTGACAGCTCCGCCGTATACCTCGCGTCGTCGACCTCGCGCCGGACGAGATCGAGACGCGATCTCGCGTCGGGCAAGATCGAAGCGCGTGATCGCGCCGGCGAGATTGGGCCGGTGAGATCGGTGACCGAATGGGTTGTTCCTGGTGTTGTTTGACAGAATGGGTTGTTCATGGTGCGATCCTCCCTGTCTCACCTCCCTCTCTCAGTTTTGACCGAATGGGTTGTTCCTGGTGTTGTTTTGATTTTTGTTTGTTTAAAAGTTGATGGATTGCAATTTTTTATTATAAAATTTGTTTGAAATGTGAGAAAATGGCTGAGAAAATGTGAGAAATTAGTGGAAAATTTACATTTTCAGAATGTTACCGAACACTTGAAAATATTTTCCAAAGTATTTTCTAAAATGCCACCAAACACCTAAAAATATTTTCCTTTCCCGAAAATATTTTTAGCTGAAATGATTTTACGCTCGGAAAATGATTTCCGTTGAGCCAAACGCAGCCTAAGTCGATGTACACTAACTCAGAGAGTGAATTCAAGGCGTTGAGTGGGCCCCACATCGTATTCAATGAAACCGACAAGTAACATAGGGATAACAGTAGTAACAGAAGTTTCCTGTTGAGTCTGTTTCTTTTCAAATCTAAATGTCACAGACCCAGCAAGACCCGATGAATCGGAGAGGCCAGTGCTGAGTGAGAGAGTGGTGACTTGAAGAGAAGAGGAAATGAGAGAGCAAGTGAGGCCAGAAAATGAAGAGCAGGGATTGGGTGCGGTGAAGTCCTAGGAGGAGAAGAATGTGGAACCAGGGATTTCTATGAGTGAGGCTTTGATGGTTTTTAGTGCATTGAGATCTGAGATACTGAGCTTTGAGTTTTGTTGTTGAAGCGATGATAGAGGTAGGAAGAGAAGGATGAAGAAAATGAGAGAGGTGTAATGTGGTTGGTCCATGGGGAAATGAGAAGAGAGTGTTTTTTAGACAAAGATGGGAGACCGTGTGAAGTGAAGGGATGTACAAAAGTCCAGCAATATTTATGAAGGGATGTACAAAAGTCAAGCCACATAAATGAAGATGCGATGATAAACTTGTGAGGCATGTTGAAAGGAAGAACAGAAGGGACGGATGAAGAAATAAAAGGAAAGGCCATTCGGCCATTTGGAGAAGGGGTGAAGAAGTGAAGTCCCAGAGAAAGTAAGGATTAAGTGCAGTCTTGAAGAACTGCGATGAGTGAGTGAGCAAGAAAAAGAGAAGAGAAAAATAGAGAGAGTAGGAGAAAATTGTGAGAGATACACAGTGAGGAAAAGAGCAGTGAGTGAAAAGAATTTTTTTTTTTTTGCTCAAGATGTATTTCTAAGCATTTTAACCTCTATTTAATATAGTGAAATTATTCAGAGTTTGTTCTGTGGGTTTTCCCTTCAAGGAGAAAGGGTTTCCAATTAAATCTTTGTGTTCTTGTGTAGTTGTACTTTTGCTGTATTTGCTGAAATTTATTCACTTTTATTTATTTACTTTTCTGCTGAAATTTATTCATAGTTATATAGAATTTTTCCCAACATATTATAGCATTGTAGTTGTAGTATGAGTGTGAGATTCGATTCCATTTGATATTTAAGAGAAGAGAGATGTTTGGGTTAAGATGTAGAAATTCTTATGTACTTTCAAAGTATGGAGAATGGTACTCTTTTTTCTCATATTTATGATGGTGTCAATCCATTAAATTCATGTTGGGGTTTACCATGAATATTAAAAGAGGAAAAACTATTCTTCATGTTTCGAGAGTACAATCATGACAAAGCTCATTTGAGTACCCAATAATTTTTATTTTTATTTTGTGAGACCCAATAAAATGGTTAAGAGATAAATTAATCTGTTTGCACATGGCCTTGCCCATTTGACAACCCAAACAATTTTTTTTTTTTTTTTTTTTTTATGCCCAAGCCCATTTGAATAGTCCACCATTTATGGGAAAAAAAACTATAGGATGTCCGCCCATTTAAAAATGGTTAAATACAAAAGCTAGAAGTGTTTGACAGTAAAGCATGGGTGGTTGATAGTAAAGCATGGGTGGCTGATAGTAAAGCAAATGAAGAAACGGCATCGTCAAAAACACACAGAGAGTGCGAGCGAGACAGAGAAGAAGAACAGGAAGATGGCAGTGCGATCTCAAGTCTGATAGTATCTCACAGAGGTTGAAGCTTCAGCCTTCAACAATGGCTGTAAGCGTGTAAGTACCAAAAAATTTTCAAAAAAAAAAAAAAAAAAAACCTTGAATGGTCTGATTGTGAGAACTGTTTACAGTTTTGAAACCAGAGAGGTTCAATCGCGGTTGGCACAACTGTAATGTAGTACAAAGAAGGTCAAGGAAAATCATAACTTGGGGTCACACCACAATACTTATGGTTCCTCCTTTGAAGAAGGGAGTAAGTCATATAAGGATAGACTTCTTGGAGAAATTCTGAGAGCTTTTTGATAAGGACAAAATTATAACATTAAAGCTTACCCAAGTAAAGGCGTGAAGCGACATCCAAGGCTAATCCGTCGGCATCCATTGGCAAGTGATGATGGCGAGGTGCGCCTCGAAGCTGACGAGGGTACCTAAGAGAATGTGTAACTGACACCAATAAAGCTGAAGGGGGTAAGAGAAGTCGACGACCCTGATATGGCCTAGCTTGGTTTCCATGTTTGCATATATAAGGAAATGTCTTGCGCTTCACATTTGGTACTAGTCAAAAGGACTTCTATAAGGAAAGGGTTTCGCCAAATATGCTTATCTACACTCCTATAAGGAAAAAACTTCTAACCTAAGGAAAGAAGGTCAACCATCTACCACTATAAAAACCCAAGAACCTCACAAATCAAGGTACGTATAATTAACCCCGTTCTGGCACTCTAGAGTTGTGAGAAGTTCTAACTTGATCTTCGGAGGATACTTGGTCGGCACCACACTGACGCTCCCTGTTAGGTATTCTCTTTTTGTTGTGCAGGTGCTATTTCGAGTGTACGAGAACTGTGTGACTCACTGGTGATTTTTCGGCATCATCAGTTTCGAACAAGCATTTGACTTTGGGTTGAATATGGAGTTGGAAGTGATTTGGATGAGGAGTTTTCTGATCTGCTTGCTTGTGAGAAAGCTATGAAGTTCTCAAGGACCATGAAAGCGAAGATTCGAGCTCTATGGGCAAAGGTTTTGATTGTCAAAGTGTTCAGGAAAACTGTGGGGTTCCATTTCCTTCATGCATGCATTCTTGGGCTCTGGAAGCTGATAGGAAGAATGTACTGTGTTGCGCTTGGAAGTGATTTCTTCCTTATTAGGTTCCAAAATGAAGAAGATCATGCCAGGGTGCTCAGGGATGGACCATGGTTCGTGGGAGGCCATTACCTGTCCATTAAGGGTTGGAAGCCAAATTTTAAGTCGTCCATAGCCAACATGTCATTAGTGGCGGTGTGGATACTGCTGCCTTAGTTGCCTATTGAGTACTATGAATTGTCGGTCCTGGGGGCTATTGGAGAAACCCTAGGTCCAGTCCTTAGGATCGATACCTATACCACTGTGGAAACGCGAGGGAGGTTCGCAAGGCTATGCGGTCAAGCTAACCTTGACTAACGAATTATGAAGTTGCTAAGGATGGGAGGGATTGAATAGCCAGTCCAGTACGAGGGGTTGAACTCCTTATGCTTGGGGTGTGGCCGTGTGGGTCACAGGGTGGGGAAGTGCTCGCACACAGTGAGAATGCCGAAGCGGAAGGGTGATGCAGATGGCAGACAAAGCCCAGACTTCCCATTTAGGTGCTCTAAACCCAAGCCCAAGGGAAAACCAGGAGGCCAATCCCTTTATTTCAACTTTGGGCTTAACGAAATTTGATTATCACAGCAGAGAAGGAAAATGAAAGCCCATTGATACTCCTGATAGTATTGTCGCTTGTGCAGATAGCATGACTGAACCCGTGTCATGTGATAAACAAAGACCAATGTTGCAAAAACAAAAAGACAAACACCTTACCCAGAACATAAAGTCAAAAAAGAAAAGCAGAGAGCTACCTACTTGGAAAGGGAACAATCTAGGGTCTCCTTTGGTCTGGAAAGAAGTAAGTGGGAACCCGTTTGGCCTGAAGTTGTAGGATCATTCGGAGCCGCTAAGGGTCGAGTTCAGAGAGTTCATGGCAGGTGGCTCAACGAGGCAAAAGGTGATCAGTGAGGACTCTGTTTTAGAGGAGGAGTTAGCTATGGTGGGGGAAGAGACAAGGTCTGAAAAGGGGAGTGAGTTAGGGACGAGTGCCATTCTCAACTCAGACTCGTCGCATATTTCACCGACGGAAGCCTCGAACCAAAAAATTACAGATTGGGGCTCAAGATTAGAGGCAGACACTGCGAATATAGCAAATTGTTCTCTTAAGCGAATTGATCCAATCCTCTACTCACGGCATGCGAACCAGATAGAGGAAGAAATTTCGGATTGTGAGGTGGAATCTGGGGATGATCAGTTGGGTGAGGCCGAACCACCAAACACGGAGATAAAGATTGATGTGGGAGGTGATTTTCCTCCCTTTTCTTGATTGTTAATTTTTTTAGTTTTGTATATATGGATATGCTCATATGGAATTGTCGTGGGGCTCCAAAGCCCACATTTTGTATTATGATTGCTGATTTAGTCCGTACCCATTCTCTGACTATTATGATTTTAATTGAGACAAAGGCCTGTGGTGATAAAGCAAAGAAGATAGCTGACAAGCTACTCTTTGAGTGGTGGTATATGGTTGCTTTGGGATTCATCTCAAGTAGCAGTGGTTAAGTTATCATCAACAGAGCAGGAAATACTCGCAGTGGTCACTCCAAATCACCAAGATGGTTCATAGTTGCTTTCTACAGTGTACGCTAGCCCGCACTTTGCCGAGAGACGTCTTCTTTGGGAAAATTTGTCTTTGGTAGCTGGTCTACACTCCTTACCTTGGGTTATGGCAGGCAATTTTAATAAAGTTCTTGTGGGGGAAGGTAAATATGGGGGTCATCCGGTCAATATTAACCGTGCTATTCGCTCTCAAGAATGTCTAGACACCTATAGGCTGATTGACATTGGTTTCTCTGGGCGTCGCTTTACGTGGTCCAATCACAGACCGTTGGCAGATCTAATTCAAGAAAGGATCGATAGAGTCGTTGTAAATGCTAAATGGAATAGCATCTACCCGAAAGCTAATGTTAAACACCTTGAAAGAGTTCAGTCAGACCATTACCCCATTCTGGTTTGTCTCGAGCATAGTAAACAGGTCAAACTCCAGTGCCTTTTTAGGTTCCAACCCATGTGGTTGTCACATCCTGAGTTCCCAAATGTCGTGCGTGATGCTTGGAACACTCCTATAGTGCTGGCCAATGTGATGACCAAATTCGAAGAAAAGGCTAGAGTGTGGAATAAGGAGGTCTTTAGGAATCTTTTTCACTAAAAAAGAGAGTTATCGCGAGAATTAGGGGTTTCCAAACAGCTCTTTCCACCAATCCTAATAATTTTCTTGTGGACTTGGAGAGGGATTTAAGGTGAGAATTCACGGAAATATCAAAACTTGAAAAGGAATTATGGGCCATGAAATCCTGAATTACTTGGTTGGTGGAGGGTGATAGAACACCAGCTTGTACCACACATCGGCGTTGGTGCGTAAAAGAAGAAACCAAATCACTTGCATGAAAGACCGAGTAGGTAATTGGATTCAAGGAGAAAAGGAAATAGTTGAATTCATTAGAGATCATTATGTAGAATTATTTTCTTCAAGCCACTCTAAACTTGCCATGTGGGACCTTCCCTTTTGGCAGACCTATTTAAAAGAGGAGGATTTCGTTACTCTTGCCTGCCCAGTATCGAATGAAGACATCTCAGCAGGCCTTTGGTCCCTTAAGGCATTTAAGGCTCTGGGTATAGATGGTCTTTACACTGGCTTCTTCCAGCTTTTCTGGTTATTAGTGGGGGAATCATTCAGGAATAAAGTAAAGCAAATTTTCACCTTCGGTAGGATTACTGAGTACCTCAACAGAACTATTGTTACCCTGATCCCGAAATGTGGCAATCCGAAAGCCTTTAGTCATTACCGACCTATTAGTCAGTGTAACACGGTTTGCAAGATCGTCTCCAAGATCATTATGGTTCGAATTCGGCCTTTTCTTCCAAATTTGATCTCTCCACTCCAAACTGCTTTTGTCCCTAGGAGAAAAGGAATCGACAATGCAATAATTGTCCAAGAAATTATCCATTCCATGTCCAAAGCTAGGGGGAGATGTGGGTATATATGGCAATTAAGATAGATTTAGAGAAAGCCTACGATCGCATGGAGTGGAGTTTTATTTGTGATATCCTCACTCTTTTTAAGTTTCCTAGTCAGTTGATCGCACTTATTATAAGCTGTGTTTCCTCATCCTCAATATCCATTCTCTTCAATGGGGGTGCTCTTGAGCCTTTCCACCCGTCTAGAGATATTCTCTTCACAGGGAGGGATGGTTTTTTCCCACTTGTTCTTTGTAGATGATCTAATGTTGTTTCCAAGGGCAGATCAGAAAAATTGTGTGGCTGTGAGGGAAGTTTTGGATTCCTTTTGTGAGCATTCTGTTCAAAAGGTCAGTCAGGATAAATCTCAGGTTTTCTTTTCTCCCTATGTATTAGTAGATGGTAGGTCTGATTTGTGTAATATTTTGGGATTTCGGTCTACCCCGTCGCTTGGTAAGTATCTTAGTTTCCCTATTAAACACTCGGGCACGCCACAGGATTTTGGGTTTATTTTGGAAAGGGCACAAGGGAGGCTTGCGGGGTGGAAAGCCAACTTGCTCTCATTTGCGGGGAGGCTTGTTCTCACCCAAGCTGTAACTTCCACAATTCCGAATTATGCAATGCAATGCTATGCTCTTCCTGCTAAGGTGCTCACTAATGTGGATAGGCTTAGTCGCAACTTCTTTTGGGGATCTTCAGAGAACAAAAAGAAGCTGCACTTAGTTGGTTGGAGTAAGATTACAAAGCCTAAGAAGGAGGGTGGACTGGGTATTCAAGCTGCTAAAGCTAAGAATATTGCTCTCCTAGCTAAACTAAATTGGTGCCTCACTTCGGAACCTAAGTCCTTATGGGCTAAGGTGCTGACTCAGAAATACCGTACTCCTTGGAGAATTTCCAATCCTCGTGCACCCTTCAGAACATGTTCTGGCACGTGGTCAGCCATCCAAAAGGGAGAGCCAGTATTGAAGAAAGGGTCAAAATGGATTTTCGGGAAAGAGAGCAATTTGTCATTATGGTATGATAAATGGTTGGATAAGGGCGCACTTCGAAGCTTGATAGAAGGTCCCCTAAATCGTGGAGAGGACCATATCCAATTGAAAAAAGTGGTGGGCTTCTCAGGTTGGGACTGGCAGAGCTATTCCATCACCCTCCCTGATCAACTTCTGATGAAGGTTAAAGCAACACCTATTTCTTTTACTGCTTAGAATTTGGATTGAATCACTTGGTTATCCACCCCGAGCGGAAATTTTGAGCTGAAAGAGGCTTACAAAATAGCAAGAATGGAGGAAACGGGTAGTTCTCCTTGTTGGTTTAATGGTGAGTGGATTTGGAAAGTGCAAACTATTTCTAAAATTCTTTGCTTCATTTGGTAATGCTACTATAGCAGCATTCCTGTTCGAGCTATTCTTGTTGGCCGAGGAATGGA
This sequence comes from Castanopsis chinensis, assembly GCA_032878915.1. NCBI lineage: Eukaryota > Viridiplantae > Streptophyta > Magnoliopsida > Fagales > Fagaceae > Castanopsis > Castanopsis chinensis. Next base: position 621,480 of record JAVQMG010000060.1, read on the forward strand.
GGTGCCAATTTCATGTCTACTGTGTGATGAAGGTCTGGAGAATGTAATTTATGTTCTTAGAGATTGCGATATTGTCCGAAGTTTCAGGGACTCCTTCCCACCCCCTATCCTTGCGGCTATTTTTTATGGAAAAAACCTTATTGATTGGTTGAGATTGAATTATGGCAGCACGAAGAGTTATGCCGCGACAAATCTGAATTGGGGGATCGTGTTTTCCTTTGGGATTTGGAGTTTGTGGCTTCGAAGGAATGGGGTCTTGTTTAGGGGTGAGAGACCAAACCGAAATGTTAAGGAGTAAGTCATCTCAAAGGCCATAGAGTTTGCCTATATGGGTATCAACGAAAAAAGAGCCTAAACCCAAAGAAAATTTGGGTTCGCTGGCACAATCCGCCTCTGAATTGGTACAAAGTTAACTTACATGGCTGGAACCTTGGAAATCCTGGGCGAGCGGGAGGTTGAGGTCTGATCCGCAATGATAAGGGTGAGTGGATTTGAGGCTACACGAGAGCAATTGGCTACACACCGAGTGTGGCAGTAGAACTGTGGGCACTAACGGACGACATCAGACTGTGTATTACCTTAAAAATCCTTGTTGTGGTCTTTGAACTTGATGCAAAACTCGTTGTAGATTTGCTTCAAAAGGGAGAGGGTCATCCGAATGGTATTGGAGCTTTAGTGAGTCATTAGAAAGTGGGGCTTCAAGAAATTACTTTGGTTCAGATATAGCACTACTATCGTGAGGTGAACAAATGCGCCGATACCCTTGCTAGAAAGGGAACTTTCCTATCACAGGATTTTGTTGTTTTGTTAGAACCTTCGTTGGAGGTAGCCTTTCTTCTGAGGTTGGACTCAGTTGGCGTGTCTTATGAATGCCTTATTCATGCTTGTATTTCTGGTTCTTAGTTTTTAATGAAGTTCCTTTTCTACCAAAAAATAATAATAATTAAAATAAAATTGACCACACAAAAACAATTTATGGATAAATTGCTTATTTTAGTGCAAATTAATATATATATATATATATATATATATACTAGCCTATCGATAGGGATTCAGATCTTCTAGAGTTCCTAGGTTATTCTACCGCATAGAGTTTTTTTAATCTTGACCTTTCATTTAAAAACTAATGGTTCAGATTACACCATGTCATTAATTATTGAATAAAACCTTAAAAATAGATGCCACATCAACTATTAAAAGTCATGTCACATTTTGAATTTATTTTTAGTTTTAAAAAATTTAAAAACTCAAATCTGAACCCCAATCTCACTGCCGTGCCAACACCCAACTGCACCAAAATTGGTCTCCGGTGAGGTTTTAGTGCTGAAATGAATAGAGAACTTGGCAGCAATTTTCAACGACAAAAAAAAAAAAAAAAAAACCATTGATTTGTAGAACCATTATTAACATACGTCTGTGCAAATTATGTTTCTCTAGTTGTCACATTTTCCAACTACTAGCATGCTTGCTCTTTAGGCATAATGGCCTGAGACAACTTTTGTACCAATTTTTTTCTAAGTTAGTTTCTGTAAGCAATTGAATTCATTATTATATCATCTTATTTGGTAAGTAGAGTCCATACTTGTAAAATAGAGAGATGACTTTCTCTGTAACAAAAGGTTCACACTTCTGTCTAAAACCCAAATCTGAAAATGCAGCCTTCTTCACCTTGTCACTCAAGCTCCTGGTGACCCACCCATACAGCTCCTCCACTTGCCCCACACCAGCAAAATACCTCCCTACCGACTGCTAAGTTCTCCATTCATTCTAGCGTAGAGATCTCATCGGAGACAAGTTTAGTGCCATTGGTGTTGGCAGGACAACAAGATTGGGTTCAGAATTGAGTTTTTAAAACTAAAATAAATTCAAAATGTGACATGTCCATTTTAATAGTTGATGTGGCATCTATTTTTAAGGTTTTGTTCCAGAATTAATGACATGGTGAAATATGAATCATTGGTTTTTAAATGAGAGGGTAACATTAAAAGAACTCTAGGCGGTAGAGTACCCTATAAACTCTAGAAGATCTAAATCTCGTTGTATGACTATGAATACAAGCATTATTTTAGTGCAAAAATAAATATTCACATAATAATGCCATCACAATGAGGTTGTTTATACTGCATAGAATATTTTCCAAACTGTGAATGAAGGCACAAAGACAGTTAAGATTGACAAACTGCAACAGTTAACTACTAGATTTGAAAGTATTAGAATGGCTGATGATGAATGTTTTGATGAATTCTATGCTAAACGGAATGATTTTGTTAACTCTGCTTATAATTTGGGTGAAATTTATGATCAACCTAAGATTGTTAGGAAGATACTTGAGGACTTTAGACCCAAAGTGACTGCCATTACTGAAAGCAAGGATGTGGACTCCATCCCTGTTGATGAACTTGTAGGATCTTTCTAGTCTTATGAGTTAGACCTATCTAGGACAAACAAATCCAAATCAATAGCTCTTAAGTCTGTTGATGATGTTGTTAGGAATGAATTTGATGATGAACTCTCTGCTACAGAGATTGCATATCTTGCCAAGAATTTTAGAAACTTTCTTAGGAACAATAACAGAAGGGTAAGAGGTAAAAACAATGCTGAACCTAGAAATTTTAGGAGGAATGAACCCACTAAGGTGAACAATACTGATAAACGTAAAGAGAAAGTAGGTCAAATCTCTATATTTCAATGGATCAATAATGTTTTGGTTGTCAAGGGTATGGTTATGTGAAATCAGAATATCCTACATTCTTGAGATCAAAAGGTAAGGCTATAACTGTAACCCTTAGTGATGATGAAGTTTCTCATAATGAGTCTGGTAGTGATGAGGATGGAAACTTTATTACTTTCACAGTTACTGCCGTAGTTGATGAAAGTGTTATTGTTGATGAGAACCCTTCTGATGGGGAACTCTTTAAGAATGCTGATTTGCAAGACGCCTATAATAATCTTTGCAAGGTTGCTACAAAGGATGCTGTGAATGTTGATTTAGGGTTAAAGAAAATTTCTTCTTTTGAACTTGATAAGAAAACTTGCGTTGAAACTATTTGATGCTAATGAATTGCTAGATAAGGTAATGTCTGAGAACATGTTGTTGCTTGATAAAGTTAATAACTTGGAACTTGAATTATCTGTTGCTAGAGAACAAACAAATAGATCTGCTAGTTCCAATCTAAAGTCTCCATCAAACCCCAAATATGAAGAAGAAAAAATGAGTCATAATGAAAAATGAAACAAAAATTATTGTTCAATATGATATACGCCTGACTTGAATAGATTTGGAAAATAAACTTACTAATCATACAATTTATGAGCATTTTTATACCCACAAACAATTTGAAATTCTTTACAAGTGATTTGATACATACTCTCTGGTATGATGCACACCACCCCCATCTCTAGCAATTACGGTCACACAGTGTTAGAGATCAAAGAGATGATTATAAAGTCAATACTTGATATGATCTATGGTTAAATGAGTAAATAACTATGGTTGAAACGGCAGGATGTGTTTTGTCAACATGTGAAGTACTTGTGGGGTTCAAGAGATGCCTTAGTGGTTTGAGCCCCTCTTGTGGTACCAGGGCACTTGCGGTTTGAACCCCACCTATACCTAATAAATAAAAAACATGTGAAGACTCAATTTGTTTGTTCCACGATAGATATTGGTTGTGCTCTTTTGATTTGTGGGTATGTTTATATCTATTATGCCGTTAGTTGTGTATTATGTAGCTCCTATACTTAGTATTTCAAGCCTCAATATATCCAAAAAGTGTTTTTTACTTTCCAATGTTGGTTTTTTCAGGATACTCAGTCCATTAACGAGGCTCCTCTTAGTGCTAGCGAAGTACCAAGAGAGAATCAAAATGCTCTGGTCGTCTGCAAAAGTGAGAGAATGGATGATTATCCTTCGTCGTGCTTGGCTAATCCAAGACCTAACCCACTATTAAGGTATAAAAGAAGGCGTAATAATGAATTGAACTCTAACATTCAAATGGTTTAGAGACTTCAACTAGGACAAGTCAGGATCATTGCTCATCTACAACCACCACCACCACCCCTACAATAAGAAGGAATTTCCTTTTTGCACTAGTGGAATATTTTCTATTAGAATCTATTGAACCCAAATATAGTCTTTTGGTTTCTCCTCCGTTTGATATTGCTAATCTTGATTCGTCCCTGCCTCCTAGCTGCTTGAAATTCATACAAGATCTGCAAAATGAGATACATAAAATTTCAGTAGAGAGGGAGACATAGAAGTCTGAACCGAGGAGTGCCCAAACCGTGTTTAACGTTCTTTGTTGGTGCAAAGACAATGAGAATAAAAAATAACACAAAGAGAAACTGAATAATATTTCTTTGAATTTTATTAATTTAAAGAAAGAAAGTAAATAATACTATTTGGACTGAAGCGCGACACTTGCTCTCTTTAAGGAGATTCAAGCCCTTGGTTGGCTAAACTTTGTAATCGGTGCAGACTGTCTCTGACTTGTCTCCCTTTTGATACAACAGCCCAACAAGTGTCATATGGCTAGAACAACCTTTGCACAAAGTGTTCAAGCCCAAAGCTCCACTAGAAAGAAAGAACACCCTTCCTTGCCAAGAACCTCTCTATTTTTTAGTGTGTGTTGTAGTCACTTGGATTGTGTCTGAAGGGGTCTATTTATAGGCTTAATGGGCCTCACAAAATTACTACCCAAAGTAATCTGATTAATTAGGTCCATTATTTTTGATGTAGTGGGTGTTACAAGATTAATTGTTGGATATAATTCTGATGGGATGGAGTTATACAATTAATGGTTAGATAAGTAGATTCTGAAGAATGAAAAGGCCCAAACAGATAGTCCATTAAGTGGGTTAATGGCTCTTCATTTTCCATAATAAAAATGGAATATTAAATCGGGCAATTTACTCACCAACGGATTAAGTGGGTTAATGGCTCTTCATTTTCCATAATAAATATGGAAGAGGCTAATTCATTTCTATTTTTGACACCTCCACCCTTCACCTCCCCCTTGCGCACGTATCTGGCTTAATATATGAGACAATTCATATTAGCCCATTAATCATCACAATTAAAAAAAACAAAATAGTCTCTCTCCTTTTCAATGTGGAATTAAACATTTTCATAAACTCCTCATTTTCCATATTCACTCCAACATCTTTATATTTATGTCATAACATTTATTCATTTTAATTATTTAATATTAAAATGCTCCAACAATCCCCCACTCATTTTAATTTTAAATTTTTTAGTTAAAGAGAGATTACCAGGCAAAGATGGGTCACTATGCATCATGAAGGTGTGCTCTGCATTAAACCTTCACTTAGTAAAACAATGATCTCAACTCCAGAGTCGTAGTGATCTCTGACTTGAACTAGGACTGCTTGAGAGAAATTAAGCGTCACTGCTTACACATAACAACCCAGGTGTTGACATGAGCTTTTATAGCTAGCACTTTACGGCCGTGTGCTGATCCCGGTTTCATGAGTGTATTTGAGATTAAGTCCAAATCTCATACGGAGCGGCCCCACCCCCACACTCACATAGGTGAAATTTTGTCAAGGGTGCTCCTGTAATTCTGACACTCCACTCATACGAGCTACAAAATTTCATTAAGAGTTTTTTACTCAACCTCTTCACATCACAGGATAAATGCACTTACATCATAGGAATGAAAAATTAAAAAATTATTTATAAAATAAATAATTAAAAAATTTTTTGCATTTCTTACGACCGTCGTATGATTTGTTTTTCCCATTGAACCCAATTCTTAGGATCTCTGGTCCTTAGGTTGGGTATTCTCATACATGGCTCATGATTCTATAGACTTTAGTCTCATCCCCCTTAATGTATTTCAGACTCTATTTTTTGCCAAGGCCTTGGTAAATGAATCTGCAAGATTATCATTAGATTTAATATAATCCACAGTTATGATGCCACTACTCAAATATAATCCAACAAATAGCACCACTACCTACGGTAAAAATATAACCAGCGATAGAGAGAGATTCACCTGATAAAGTATTCCAATCAGCATCACTAAAACCTTCAATCACAACAGGGTACTTTTTATAAAATAAGCCGTAGCGTTTGGTACCAATTAAATATCTCATGACTCACTCAATAGCTAGCCAATGATCTTTACTAGGCTTGCTAGTAAATCTGCTTAGCACTCCTACTGCATATGCAATGTCAAGTTTAGTACAATCAGTAGCATAACGCAAACTACCAATGATGCTAGCATAATCCTTTTGATTAAAAATCTCATTATCATTATCCACAGGAAATAAATGAACACTAGAATCAAAAGGAGTAGCTACACTTTGATGAATACCTTGCTTTCTTGTCCAGGCTCTACAAAGCCTTCGGGTTGATCCATATAAATCTCTTCCATGATTTAGAATAAATAAATTTATCACATTCATTTGATTTATAACCATTCTCAATCATGCAGGAATTAAACTTTTCATGCCACTGCTTAGGTGCTTGTTTTAAGTCGTATAGGGATTTAGTTAGCTTACATACCTTGCTTTCTTGTCCAAGCTCTACAAAGCCTTCGGGTTGATTCATATAAATCTCTTCCTCTAGGTCCCCATTTAAAATCAGTTTTTACATCTATTTGATGAATTTTCAAATCAAAAATTGCAGCAATAGTAATTAACAATCTAATAGATGTAATTCTTGTTGCCGAAGAAAATGTATCAAATAAATCAAGATCAGCTTTTTGTTTAAAGCCTTTTGCAACAAGTCTAGCTTTAAACTTATCTATTGATCCATCCGGTTTCAACTTTTTTCTAAGGACCCATTTACAACCTATGGTCTTACAACCCGGTGGAAGATCTACTAATTTCCAAGTTTTATTAGAAATTAGAGACTCTATTTCATCATTTACAGCTTCTTTCCAAAATATAGCATCAGGAGATGTTAAAGTCTCTTTTAAATTTTGGGGATTTTCCTCAATGTTACAAAGATAATAATCAGGACCAAAATCCTTTTCAACTCTAGTTCTTTTACTTCTTCTAGGTTACATTTCAAGATTTTCTTGATTTTGTAGATGTGAAGTAGAAGAACTAGGTTGTGACACAATATTTTCTTAACCCCCATTATTTTTCAATTTAAAAGGAAATTTTTCTTCAAGAAAAATTGCATCATCAGATTCAAAAATTATTTTGTTTTCAAGATCAAAAAATCTATAGGCTGCACTATTAAACGCATAACCAAGAAAAGTACAAGTAGTAGCTCTTATACCTAATTTAGACATTTTTGGGTCAGTAAGCCTTACATAAGCAAGACACCCCCATATTCTCAAATATCCCAAATTTGGCTTATGTCCTTTCCATATCTCAAAAGGTGTGATGTGTGACTTTTTATGTGGAACCCTATTCAAAACATGACATGCAGTCAAAATAACTTCACCACAAAAATGTAAAGGTGCACTAGATTCAATTAGCATGACATTTGTTAACTCAATTAAAGTTCTATTTTTTCTTTCAGCCACACCATTAGAATCAGGTGAATATGGTGCAGTTGTTTCATGGATAATTCCCAAAGACTGAATAAATGAGTTGAATGCACTTGATTCATTCTCATGGCCTCTATCACTTCTTATTCTTTTTATTTTTCTACCAAATTGATTTTCAACTTCTTTTAAAAAGTCTTGAAATTTTTCAAAAGCATCACTTTTATTTTTCAACAAATAAATAGTTGTATATTTTGAGAAATCATCAATAAAAGTGATAATATATCTATTTCCTCCACGAGTTACAATTCCCTCAAATTAACATAAATCGGAGTGAATTAACTCAAGCAATTCGGTATTTCTTATAACACTTTTATGAGGCCTTTTTGTAATCTTAGCTTGACTACAAGTTTCACATTTTTCAAAATCTTTTAACAGTCTTGGAATTAATCCTAAACTACTCATGATTTCCACATATCTACTATTTATATGACACAAACGAGCATGGTAGAAATTAATAGAAGAAAGCATATGAATTGAGCTGGTAGATGCTTTATTATTCTCAACATTCTATTTAAACATTCCATCACAAGCATAACCCTTGCCTACAAATAATCCATTTTTAGTGATTACATAATTATCAGATTCCATAGTTTGCTTGAAGCCAGCCTTGTTAAGCAAAAAACTTGACATCAAATTCTTCCTCATGGACGGAGTGTAAAGTACATCTTTCAATGTTAGCACATGTCCAGAAGTGAATTTCAATTCAACCTCACCACTCTCAAGAACCTTGGTTTTGCTAGAGTCATCAAGCATAACAGTTTTTTCTTCTTCAAAAAGAGTGTACAATTTGAACCAATTTTTGTCATAGTAGACGTGCCTGTTAGCACCAGAATCTACCCACCACCTTTCAACATAATGTACCATATTGATGTCTGTAATCATAGCCACTAAAGGCTCTTTGGTTACATTAGCCTGCGGGACAGATTCACGTTTCCGAAATTTGCAAAATCAAGCAATATGCCCACTCTTGCTATAGACAAAACATGATCTATTAAATTGATCTTGTAAAGGGGGTCCTTGGTTCTTATTGTAATTTTTATTTGGGTTTCCCCTTCCTTGAGGTCTATTATTATTTTTAGAGACTTTCTTTTTAGGCTTCAAATGACCATTTCTAGGAAAATGATTTTTGGGCATATTATTATTGGATGAAATAAGGTTTACCTTTGTGGTGGAATTACCATTGCTCTCTTGTGTCATAAGTGCATCTTGTCCTCTAGCCTTCTCCTCCACATGGATGTGTGTGATCAAAGTCTCCAAGGATGTCTCCTTTTGTTTGTGCCGCAAAGTCTTTTGGAACTTCCTTCAAGATTGTGGTAGTTTGTCAATTATGCTAGCTACCACCAAACTGTCTCCGATCTTTATGCCTTCGGATCTCAATTATGCTACAATCATTTAGAAATCTTGTGCTTGATCCACCACTGATTTTCCATCCACCATTTGGTAACGGAAAAATCTACTAGCATCATACTTCTTTACACCTGTCTCCTCGGTATCATACTTGCTTTGTAAAGTTTTCCAAATTTTCTTGGCAGAGTTATAAGTTGTATCATAATAATCATAGAAATGATCGGCAAGACAATTCAATAGATAAGAGCGACAATTATATTAATCTTTTGTATACTTATCTATTTTTTCTTGATGGAAACTATATTTTTTCTCACTCATTTCATCGGTAGGAACCTTTGACAGATTCTTCTCAGTGAGGATGTAGGCGACTTTGAGAAGGTTCAAGTAGAAGAGGACCTTTTCTTTCCACTTCTTGAATTGGGCTCCCTTAAAGCGAAAAGACTTGTTAAGATCTCCAATAGGCTCATTTGGTTTCTCTTGTGTAGACTCCATGTGTTAAATCTCCTTAAAATTGTTGGTGCAAACACAATGATAATAGAACCTCCACCCTTCACCTCCTCCTTGCGCACGTATCTGGCCCAATATATGAGACAATTCATATTAGCCCATTAATCACCACAATTAAAAAAAACAAAATAATCTCTCTCATTTTCAATATGGGATTAAACACTTTTATAAACTCCTCATCTTCCATATTCACTCCCATATCTTTACATTATGTCATAACATTTATTCATTTTAATTATTTAATATTAAAATGCTCCAACATTCTTCAATCTCGAATTGATCTTCTGAACAAGGAAAATGAGGACTTGAAGAGGAGTGTCTGAGATGTCAAGTGACTGGTAGGCGTATGTTATGTGAGTTTTGCAGCCCTTGGCGGGCTTTTCCCTCTCACATCAGTTGATCTGGGATCATGTATTCTAGGGTCAGGAACTTTTTACTGTTGTTTGAACATTTGTTTGTAAGAATGTCAAACTGTAATGTTGTATCGGCTATTGAAGCCTTTGTTCTGAAAAATAGGTAATGTAGACTTCTTGGATCAAAATTTAAGACTTATACAGTCTTTAAGAACCCAAGCCTGTAACCTAGGCTGACAGAAAAAATTGGGTCAATGGCATTGCCTCCATGACAAGTTTGATGGTGATGCGCTGCTGTATTTTTTTTTTCAAGGATTTTTATGAATGGTGAATTAGCTGAAACTTAAAGAGATGATACAACTGGACTAGAAGACATCATAACTTCTGAATCTTTGTGGATAGTGATGGGTTCATCTCCTACGAACTACATGTAGTGCGAAGATCACGTGATAAGCAAATCTCAATCAAGCAAATTTAGTTGTGTACGTGTAAGTAATGCAACTCACGCAAGTCTTGGCAATGACAACTGCTGCGTGTTCTGAAATTTTGAGGTTCTTATCTTGCGTGCCTTCTTCATGTTACTCACTATCATCGGCTGCAACAACGCAGGTTAACACAAATTGTAATGAGAAATTACCCCATTTTCCTTGGATGGCTATAAGGGCGTCGGTAAAACTTTCTTTATCTGATATTTATTAACCTACGTGTTTACCTCACAGTTGTAGACTCTACTATGTACTATGGTCCACACGCTCAATTTGTCCGATTCTCGAATCTCGGAATTGGTGCATATATACATATATGATATTTGCAACTAAATTCAACGTTGAAAACAGTGAACAGGACATTTGATATTTCCCACAGTTCGCTGTTATTAATATAGGATTTTACTGACATGTATTTGGACACACAATTGTATATTATTTTTTAAAAAAGTTTTGTCAAGAATTAAAAAAGTTGAGAATATTTTTAATTTTTGATAAAATTTTTTCAAAAACGAATTTGTTAGTTAATATGAATTCAAAATTTTCAATAAATTTGTGTAAAGAAACGTTTTGTCTATAGTATTTTAAAAAAGAAAAACTAAGTGACAAATTATTATCAATGAAAAAAAAAATAATTTTACTAATGAGTTCAAGTTAAAAATAATAGCAATATACTATTAATATTTTTTGTAAAAATATTGTAAACATGTGGTCAGCATATCACTAGATTGCTTTTTACTTTTTGAACGTAGCACTGTAAGGATTTTGGGGATAGAGTAGGAAGTAAATGGAGGGGACATAACACATCTGCTATACAGGTGAGGGCTAAGATGAATTCCTTATTCTTAATAAAATTTTCCCAAATTTGCCACTTGTAATGAATATCTCTATATTTGTTCACAACATCAATATAAAAAAAAAAAATGCTCACAACATTGACTAACCTAAAATCCAAGTTAAATTTCTTATCCAATCCCTTCTTAAGATATTTAAACTCCTTTATACCCATTTTGTTGTTGTCTAGGTCTATGTCATTGCACAACAAAAAATAATATTTCAAGATTTCCGGATTAGTCAAATCCGCTTCTTCCATCTGGAGTCGTTTACCATTATCCGTATCTTGCTAGACGGAAAAAAGCAAATATAGAATATTAGCTCTGTCCCAAAAGTGCACTAATAACATGATCATAGTGTAAATTAAAGTGTAGTAAATTGAAGGCATCTAAATTTTAATAATAAAAAAGTTCGTAGTTAAAATATTCTGGAATGCATAAGATGAGATTGATTAGCAAAAGATAAGAAAGGAGCAGATGAAGCAGGGTAGATAGAGAACGTAGAGATTGTTTTTGCGAATAAAAGATATAAGTATGGAAATTTATAAATGAGGAATGATAAATGAGATGGTAATCAAGATAAGTGATATTGTAATAAGAATAATGAGTTATTTTTTTAGATCTACTCAAATTCAATGCGTAAAAAATGTGCAACTGTAAAAAGTTAGATCAAGTGTAATATAATTTGTATAATTTGAACCCACGTGTAGTTAGAGATGAATATATATATATATATATATATATATATAAAAGGTAAAGCTGAGAGAAAATCAAATTAGAATTCCAAATTAGATTATAACAAAACCCTAGAATCACGCGCGCACGCGAATTCAAAGTCAAAGCTTTAACTCGCAAACAGATCTAGAATATTCCGTAAATTCACGAAAACAGGAGAAACTTATCCCGAAATCACAGGAAAGTTTCAAAACCGAATCAAAACAAGAAAAACACATAGAGAGAAAGAGAGGGAGAGAGAGAAGAACGTACTTGAAAAACTCAAAAGGGGATGTCGATGGTTGGCTGTACGAATCTCCAGTGTGGCGCAATGTTTTTTTTTTTCTCCTTCGCTTTGCTTTCTCTATATCGCAGTGTCGCTAGGTTTTTTTTAGATGCAACGTTTTTTTTTTTTTTTTTTTTTTTTTATCTTTTATGTTGACTGGGTTTTTATTTTATTCAGACTCCTCTATTCTCTATTTCATCTCCGTGTCCCAGGCCTCATTGCCACTTTCTCTATTTCTCTTCGTGTCCCAGGCTTCTCTGTATCGCTAGGTTTGTTTTTAGTTTCTGCATTTTTTGTTTTTTGACTTTAACCGTTTTTATATATATATATATATATATATAGACACACACACACACGCAAAGACTGTCAAACGGTGTTCACCTGGTTATTCAATAAAATTTATCACCTTTTAAAGTAAGACATGTTAGAATTTTAGATAGGCAATTATTCTATCCTATTTGTTAACACCTCCTTAATAGTAGGAATCCACTTTCTCTCAACTTCTGCTATTATATATAGTATATGATATGATATGATATATATAGATTCATCCTTGACTACACGTGGGTTCAAATTATACAAATTATATTACACTTATTTAACTTTTTAGAGTTACACTTTTTTTATGCATTGAATTTGAGTAGATCTAAAAAAAAAAAAAACTCATTATTCTTATTACGATATCATTTATCTTGATTAATATCTCATTTATTATTCCTTATTTATAAATTTCCATACTTATATCTCTTATTCGCAAAAACATTCTCTATGTTCTCTATCTAGGCAGCTTCATCTTCTCCTTTCTTATTTTTTGCTAATTAATTTCATCTTATGCATTCCAAAATATGTTAACTACAAACTTTTTTATTATTAAAATCCAGATGCCTTCAGTTTACTACACTTTAATTTACGCTATGATCATGTTATTAGTGCACTTTTGGGAAAAATTTATTAAGAATAAGGAATTCATCTTAGCCCTCACCTGTACAGCAGATGTTATGTCCCCTGCATTTACTTCCTACTCTATCCCCAAAATTCTTACAATAGTAGGTACAGAACACATTCAAAAGGTAAAAGGCAACCTAGTGATATGAAGGCAACATCTTCACAATATTTTTATAGCAAATATTAATAGTATATTTATAGTAAAATTATTATTTTTTCATTAATAACAATATGTCACTTTGTTTTGTTTTTTTTTGTTTTTTATTTTTTTTATTTTTTTATTTTTAAATATAGACAGCACCGAGGGAAGAGAGATACAAAGCTAAGGTTGATGGTGCAACCTTTACCGAGACATAAGCGTTGGGCATGGGCCGGTAATATCTTGGGATGAAGAATTGTAGCTAATTCGCAACAATTGGGAACAGGTAATGGCAGCCCTGAGTAGGAAAATCCTTGCCCCGCTGTCAACACTAAGTGTGGAGGCAAAAGCAATGGAACTAGTCGAGGAATGGACGTTGGAAATGGGATTCAGAGAGGTCACCTTCAAAACAGACTCCCTAAGTTTGCGCAATGCTCCGAAAGGAGTGTCAACAACAGCCGCCTTAGTGGAGCCAATCATAGACAGCATCCTATGTCAAGCCCAAGCCTATAGATTTTTTGATGTCTCACATGTAAAGAGGCAGGGTAACAAACCCACCCATATCTTAGCCCAATATGCTAAAAAGATTAGGAACTTAGTTGCTTGACTGGAGGAAACTCCTAGCCTTATTAAGCACGCGTGTGCTCAGGATGTAGTTTCAAATTCTCAAGTTGAATAGAAGTTTCAAAGTTTCTGAATAAAAAAAAAAAAAGTATTGTTGTTCAATATTCGGTGCTGTGAAAATACGTTTTTGAATATTATAGAAATACGTATCAAAAGTATTATAGAAATATATATTAAAACTATTTTTTTTACAACTTTTTCAATTCCTTGTAACATATTTTCAAAAATGGATGAGGGCACACGTTAAGTGGACCTTAAGTAGGATGATGTCATTTTTGTTTGAATGTGCTATTGTAAAGTCTACGCATAAGAAACGCAGTCATTCCACTTAAGTAAGACTTGTAGGACCTAATGTTGTTGTAAAGCCTAAGGCATCTAGGAAAACTTATAAAACCCAAATTTGACTAAATAACATTAAAAACACCTAAAAATAATTAAAAAATGATTTAATAAACGTATGCCCTTAGGACACTGGCTGTTAGCGATGACACAAGCGAACCAATCAAGCTGTGACATTTATGGATGTTTTTTTAAAAAATTAACGACACCAAGCTATGCCCTTAGGGCATATATTAGAATTTAAAATTATAATAGAAATATCCTTTTTGAGCTCAAAAAAATTTCACAAATCAGTGAAAAAAAAAAAACCCAAATAGTGAGGCTAAATCATCCAAATATGTAAAACTGGGCAAAATGAGTCAAATTGGAGTAATGAAGAAGCTAGACCAAGCTAAATCCAAAAAAAAACAAAAAAAAATTGAATAAATAAAGATTGGTGGTGTGATGGAGGCGGTGCTCCAGAAACCTGCAATGAAGCTCTACGGAGAAGAACTCGAAGAACACACGAAGAACACGAAACCCCAATAGAATTTCTTAAGCTCATAGCCAGAAATTCATTGTAATTTTTTTTTTTTTTGAAGGAATTGTGTATATAATATTATCAAAGGGAATTCCTAATTTTGCTCGGTCAGCGTGAATGTCTTTTCTTATTATAGAGAATTGTACCACACTTTTTTTTTTTTAGACTTTAAAAAAAAAATCCTAAATAGTGAGGCATGTAAAAGGGCAAAATGAGTCAAATTGGAGTCATGAGCTAGACCAACAAATAAAAAAAACAAAAAAAAAAAATTGAATAAATAAAGATTGGTGGTGCGATGGAGGCGGTGCCTGCGAGAAGAACTCGACCACGAGTTACTCCAATAGTTTTTTTTTTTGAATTGTGTATATAATATTATCAAAGGAAATTCCTAATTTTGCTTGGTCAGCGTGAATGTCTTTTCTTACCTTTTTTTTTTTTTAGACTTTTGGGGCAAAGTTCTACCTTTATCTTAGCATTTTTCTGTTCACTAGTTGCGTCATTGCCCAAAAGTCATATATACCCTTCTTTTTTTTACTAGTGCATTTTTTTTTAAAATTTTTTTTATATCCGGTCTAAATTCTTGGGCAAAAGGACCTAGGTGCATTTTCGAACAAAATTAGTTTGATTGCCAAAATACCATCATTGTATTCCGATCAAAATTCTTGACCAGCAGGACCTATGGAGATTTTTGAACAAAATTTAAACGATTTTTTTTTTTTTTTTTTTTTTACAATGATTGAAATTTTGATAGTTTCATCATAATTACATGTTTCATCTTATGTTAGAGCAAATTTAGCTTTCCATAATTGAAATTAGAGAAATGTTTAAACTTGAACATGTTAACATTTGGTTTAAAACAATCTTGTGCATCACACGGGTTAACGACTTGTTATGTGTGTGTGTGTGTGTGTGTGTGTGTGTGTAATAATTTTAGCAATTTTAGTAGTTTGTTTAAAGTAGTAAATTCTTATTGGTTCGCATTTGGCACATCACTCACATTATTAGCAACTAGCTTCTATCCCCAAAATTCTTACAATAGTAGGTACACAACATGTTCAAAAAGTAAAAGGCAACCTAGTGATATGCAGACAACATGTTTACAATATTTTTACAGAAAATATTAATTGTATTTTGTTATTAGTTTTCACTTAAACTCATTAGTAAAATTATTATTTTTTCATTAATAACAATATGTCACTTTGTTTTTTTTTTTTTTTTAAATACTATAGACTAAACGTTTCTCTACACAAATTATACAATACTAGTGTGGGTTGCACATGCAAGGCATGTGCTGGCCCTTTAGTGAGAAAATTAATATAGATTTTTGTTGTTGAAGAAGTATGAAGTCATGTACTTAAATTTAAAATAGCTATTTGAATATCTATGTACTATGACAATTTCTTAGAACTTATTTACTAAATGTAATATCTACTCACCAAAAAATGTTACAAAGAATGATAATGAATGTCATCATCTTTCTACAATATTTAAATTTTCGTACTGAATGATAATATATACTACAATTCTTGGAAGATTTTCATTAAATTAAATATTTGTACTCATATGCAATGAAGATTTTTTTTTTCATATGCAATGAAGATCTTTATTATCTTATTTTATGAGTTTGACTACGATGTTTAACTTACTTATTTTTACTGAATACCCTTTTAAGCAGGAAAATAAATTAAAAAAAGAGCAAAATAACAAAAGACATATGTCATCAAAGTTTCTATTAGATAAAATTATAAGTGGAAAAGATTTAAACCTAATAAATTAGTATTCTCTAGGTAACAAATAGAACACCATATATCATCATTCTAACTTTTCAAGTATGACTACCAGTCTACCACATAAAATTCAAAATACACAGAAATTTTTTGGGACATTAAAATTTAGTAGGAGTATATTAGACATTGCACAATGGAATACTTATATTGCATTTTTATAAGGTACATAAGTAAATTAATAAGTTTTTTGTTAAAGGAAATGCTCCTAGAAAGATCCTAAAATTTAGTAACTACACATCCACTTTTTTTTTTTCTTTTTTCTTTTTTTCCTTTTTGGCGTTGTTGATGTTGTTCTTTTTTGCAACTTTTATGTTTGACAGTTATCATTTTTTGTCTAATCCTAAAATTTAGCCATTTACTACACATCCATAACATAATTAAATAAAAGTTTTATGGCAGGAGATACACGTTTCTTTTGGTGTTGTTGATTTTTTTAAAAAATTTAATAACATTTATCAATTTTTGTTTGATCCAAAATTTTAGTTTTTTAGTCCTAAAAGTTAGCCACTTACTACACATCCATAATAAAAGTTAAAAATAGTTTAAATTTCAAATATATAAGCAACATCAACAACCTTTAAAACTGAGAAAAATGTATGTGACATTTTTTTATGAAGTAGTAAATTAATACTTAGGGAAAAAAAATTTAAATTTAATTTGACATAAAATGATAAATATAATTTCTATTATATATACGCTAGATAGTTTTTGTTATTTTATGGGGCTGGGGTATATATTACATTAGTACCTATACTATAGCTATACCTCTCATTATTCATTAACATGCATATTGGATTTGGAGAAATGCCTAACTTATTACCGTAGGTCTCATGCACCTATAGAGCACGCAAGCTGTGACACAAGTACTACTATTGCATACAACATATCGATGCATAAACAAAATACCTCCTATAATAGAAGTGGAACTACGTACGTAAGTTGATACTATAGCCCCCAAATTTCTTAAACTTTTAGATTTCCCAATAAATATATATATATATATATATATATATATATTTAATTTAATTACAAGTTTTAGCAAAATATATGTGTAAGGACACAATTCAAGCCTGGACCCAAACACATGAAGGGGGACAGGCCCAAAAGGCCTAAAACAATGAAATTTGTAGAGGGTGGGTTTGAAATCTAGGTTGCTTTGGACATTGAGAAATAAAGACGATGGGCTAGGTCCACAAATCACATGCAAAGAACCTTCAATGTAAAGAGAGCTCTCCTCGGACATAAGCCGAGGACTTTCTATATTGATTTTTCCTTTCTCTTAAAGACAATTTACAGTTGATCTCCTTGAGTACAATGTTCTTTTCCTTTTCCTAGTCCCTCCTCTCTCTATTTATATTCTTCTTCCCTTGCGTTCTCGAATTGATCGAATCACCAGTGCAGATCCCTTTCCCATCCACCGCCCTTTTGAAATCTTCCCCCAATAGCTGTAAGGCTGATCACCATCATCTCAGATGTCACTTCTCCATTAATGCGGCTAGAGGGGTAGGGGCGAAGTCTTTAATGCAGTGGTAACAGCTTTCTGCGATATGTCTCCCATTTGTACTCCTTTTTGCATTCCTCCGGAGTATATTTTCACTTGTTGAGCTTTCTAGATTACTCCTAAACATCATGGCGTATCTTATGACCTTTACCTCAATTAGCCGAGGATGCATCCCTCCTCGGACCATTCTAATTAGCCTCTACCCCAACAATGGGCTTGTGGGCCTTTAAGTTCGGTGCCCTTGTCGCCAGAACCTCCTTGGACTAGTTAATGCTCTTGGATCAGGCCCAAGGCCCAAAGACATGCTTTGATACTTTTGCCCTCACAATATGGATGGTTCCTAATAATGTTATCTATTACACGTCACTTATAATCTCTTAATAATATTTAACTATAAATAAATTCTTTCATAAATTGGACATATGGAATGATCATGGCTCTCATCGACCACAAAAAAAAAAAAAAAAAATGCGAAGCCCAAAAGCACATGGAATGACTATATAGCTCAATAACTATAAGATTATATATTAATATCAACTAGTCGCTAACCCGTGCGACGCACGGGTTTAGGATTTATCTCTTCTTTGAGTAGTTTTTGCTAAGAAACATGTAAATTCAAGCTTATAGAACATGTTTTTAGCATCCATAAAATTGCCATTAAGAAACATTGCATATTTGCAACACACGGGCATATAACGTGGTTTGAGCTAATTAATACAAAGTTAGTACATTTGTGTTTACAGATTATTCATGAACAAATAATTAGAAAGCTGGTATTACATTTTGAACATAGGATGATAGTAGTACATTTTTATCTTGTAAATTAACACAAATCAAACAATTAGAAAACATAAAATCATCTTCCAAAGATAATCACAAATTTGAATCATTTACTGAGTAGATAACTTGAAACTTTTTCACATCTTAATCTTCGTGCGCAATACATTGCAACTCATTGAGGTAATTTCTCTATGTTCTCCCCAGGGTTTTGGTGCTTCCATTTGAACCATTTACTTTCCCCCTTTGATTGCTCATCATCCAAATTAAATGCTCCAATTGATCCTCCACCCAAAATGGAAATTTCTACACACACTTTCTCTGTCTATAGCACTGTGACTCACACACATGTACACATAAATACATATATAGAAATTCAAACTAAATGATATGCTTTTAAAATCTTAGCGATATTTAGTTAGTATCTAAGACACAAAAATCTATCTCCAAAATATGAATGCAAATTAATTTTATGCTTCTAAGATCTTACTGACATCAAATTTGGGTCTAAGACACAAAAATTCATCTTTGAAATATGCATGCAAATGCTACAAGCATGTAACAGAGCCCCAATATTTACTTTTCCTTTATTATCTATGTGATGCGCAAATAAGCACATTATATGGCATTCAACCCAAGTACTAAAAATCATAAAGTAAAACTAACCATGCCCAAAATTCTGGAATTGAATTAAGAACTTTTATCACTAGAAACAAACTGCATAACCATCAACGATATAAATAAAACTACCTTTTCATCTACGGAGAAGACCTTGACAATACATAAAACTATAATTCTATTGACTTTTGGGCTAAGCATCAGCTGCATTGTTAATATTGTTATCATTATTAGAAAGATCCGAATGCCAAAGAAGTCACGATAATCTGAATTTTATTCAGCAGAGATAAGGTATATTCAAAAAAATTTGACTAAAGAATCGATTTTGACTAATTAGGAAATTTCAAAATGTCTTTTCAACTTAATTTGATTAGTGACTTGTGCATAAAAATAATTAAGGACTACAATATTCAACATTTGTTACATCGAAATCATCAAGAAAAAGTAAGCCATAGAGTCATAATTTTTGAAGGAATCCACATAAAACCCAAAAGCTTAACTATTTTCTTTTCCTAGAGTAAGATAAAGGAATATAAGAACCAATCAATGAGGGAGATTGAGCAAGCAATAATGGAAAAATAAAAAGAAGGGATGAATATAAAATTTTAACATTGCTTTACTAACCTTTTCCTCCTCAAGTGTTGTATGCAAACAAATCCAATCTTTCTTGAACTCCATTAGATCAAAGGTCAAATCCTTTCTTGTACAATTAAGATACTCAAAAACTTCTTTAGGTTGTAAATTCTCCAACATGAAGCAAATTCTAAATTAGCACCAAACAAATAAGATAAAGTAATGGAAATTTCTTTGCATTTCCATCCTTTTCATGCTTCTTGATTCTAGGCAAATCAAAGTATTCATATTACACTACTTGAATTAAACATGAAAGATCTAATTTCTTCCAATTAACTGTGCTTTCACAAAAAAAAAAAAAAAAAAAAGGATTAAAAAGATGGTTGTTTGTGGCAGAACAAAATATATTCTACTAAAGTATCAATTGAACCACTAAACTCCTTCGTCTCACCATGAAGCTTCTTTTCTTTTTTTGATAAGTAAACTATGAAAGCTAATAACATTTATTATTCAAGTATTTGTAGCTATGAGTTTTCACAAAGAAAGAAAAAAAGCTTAACAATAATGCCAGTGGTCAGACAGTTCATTACATCTCACTCACTGGCTATGACAGTTCATTATTTTTTGATTTAAAGGTATGCGAGTGCTTGAGGTCAACTGCACATCCAATTTCTATTGAAAATATCAACTACATCTTACATGAAATTCACCTTATGGAATTCACTTGAACTAAAAGCAGCCAAAAAACCAAAAATTCTACAAAATCCTGTTAAGTACCTATAAAGAACAAAAATAAGGAGCTAATTAATACTGGAACCTTCACTTAGACTTCGTTTGGGAGTTCATAAGGGAAGATAATGGAATGGAATGAAATGATTATAAAGGAATGGAAATGAATGTAATTAAATGGAATGTATTTAGATAAGGGAAAGGAATGGAAAAGAATGGAATGGAATTAAGTAATCTTGATTAGATGTTTAAAAATAAAGGAATGGAAAGGAATGAAAATAAATGGAATGTAAGTAATGTTGTTTGAGAGTAACATGGAAGGAATGGAATGTAATCAACTAGAAATCTCCATTTTCATGATCAAGACAAATCATCTTAGTTGATATATTATAGTCTTCGCAGATGAAATGCCCAATTTCATCACCGACTACGAACTAAAATTCTGAGTTTACAAAGAATTTGTGATTTATATCTTCTGTGACTAAATCACATAAATCACATACTATGCATCTCATGCACTATATGATAATGTCCCAATATTCATGTTGCCACTATTTTCAAATAATAATAAAACAATTTTATTAACTATAACATTAAGTCATACATAATGTCATACATAGCATCATATAATAGGATTTAAGGACACGCTAACAGCTAACACATTAATGTGATGCATGCTAGATGTAATTGAAAACCACCAATGGGATCAAAAACTAAAAGCAAGTGCAAGTATTAAAAAAATGTAGTTGGTGCTGTAGGAAACACGTTCTCCCCACATTTGGGAGATACTTATTTTTATTAGAAATTTAATAAAGATCCCTAACCATTTAGATGTATTCAAGTATTGATTAGTCAATTAAGGCTAGAGCGCCAATACCCTGAGCATTCACCAAAATCCTAATGGGTTTCAAAGCACAAGAATGATTCAAGTAGAAGAGTGAGTCGCTTGTACAAAGATTAAAAATCACTACTCTTAACTAATATGGAAAATCTTTTGAATGTCTTTATGCATTAAAAGATGATCCATAATGGAAGAAAAAAATTAGGCCAACAGCACTATTTTGAAGCCCAAGAAACTGGGGTACCACTACTACCTATCATAAATACCATTCTAGCCAAAGATATTGGTGACCTATAAAAGATAAGCACCAATTGATCTTCCAGTACTCATAGCATTTACCACATAAGAATTACCTTTTAATCATAAATGGGGAATTAGGGGAGGAGACAAGATATCTCAACCATATCCAATGAAGGGGCACCAAAAACAAGAGGAACCCAATATAAAATTGGTTGGATCAATCATCTATAAATTGTGAATCATGGCCAAAAGCCAATTTCTATTATATATTGACAACGATCTAAACAAATAGACAGATTTTCAGCCCTCGGGACACTATTAATTTACAACACATAAATGCCACATAACAACAGTAATATCCCCTTTGACATAGACTACACTTCAAAAAGTTACTAAAAATTTAACAATAATATATAGAAAATAAATAAAAAGGTTACTGAAGATTTACCGATCCCCCAAGTCTGCAAGAATCGAGAAATAGAGCAAATATTAGATAACAATAACATAATGGTATAGAAAGTTATCAGGTATGAGTTCAAACATAGCATTAAAGCTTAACCTTGTTAGCAATATTGTTGGAAAGCTAGTCTAGCCCTCATACAAGCCCTTTGCTGGCACATGTGCTACGGAAATAGACCCTACTGAAATAGCCTCAATCAATGGATACTGAATTTTCCATATATGGTAAAACATGAGAGAATGTCAATATGTTAGTGGATTTGTTGACAGAGGGAGTGAAGACCAAGCGTATCAGTGATTTCAGCAAAATTCATGCAATTGGAAGATCCTACTTGTTTGCAAAGCAGCATAGCATTCCTCGATCCAACCTAAGCATTCAATGAGCAATATTATTATGGACAAGAAACTTTCAACAAAACTCTAACATGGTGAGTAACTAAATGTGCTACTTGCTTACAATTAGCAATGTAACACAAACAATTTTAGGTCCTTTATATTCTATAAGATGAACAAGGTTATATTCAACAAAAAGGTCAAGTTAGAATAATGCATGAACTAAAGTTATTATAAAAAATTTGAAAGAGGCAAATTCCCAAAAGTGTTGAAGGGTAGTAGAAAAAGTGTTGTTCCTAATTTATGGGAAATTGATTTTACAAATCATATAATTGACTTGTAGATAACTTTAATTGCTACTACTACAATGTCAAAACATTCAAAAGAGGAAAATTCATATGATTTCGACACTCATTTTTAACTGCAAGTAGGGATAAATTTACACATACGATACCCATATGACCCACTAATAAAGAATGAGGGAAAAGAAAAGATATGGATAAATAAAAATACACGAAACTAACTTCAAGAGACTATCTGGTCTATGCAATAATAAAGATATAATTTTGTTACACACATACCTTTCTTTCGGCGAAGGTAAACATCAATTCTCTTTCAGCTTCTTCTTTCTTCCTAGTTGTTTACTCTTTTGCACTCTCTCTTGTCGCTACAATAGGATCCTTAGCAGCTTGACTGTAAGCTCTGTAGCCACATGACTTGTATACTCTGCTGGCAAGGAAGATAAGATGAACAACTAAAAACCCAATAGGGATAAACGTTGAGCAACTTTGCTTTCTCAGTGGTCAACGTTGTGTAATCTGCATTTGTCTTAGTTGTGCTTACAATAGTGTCCTTTACTTGTGTTCCCTTTTCTATTGCAGTGTCTTTCATAGCCTCACTTTTCTCTACGATTGTATCCTTTGCTTGTGCACCCTTTCAACCAACAATCCCAAACTTTGTACCTTAGTCTTGTTGGTACCTTAGTCTCTGTTATAAACTTTAAAATATATGTATATAGTGGATTATATACTTGGAGAGATTGTAGCTAGAGAGAATAGAGCCTCTAGAAGGCATAGCAGCTTTCTTGGAGGCAAAGGCAAAAGCTGGCTACAACGTTTAGGGTTGTTAAGGGTTTAGGGTTTATGGAGGCAGCTTTTATTTGAGTCAATGATAGAGTGTTGGTTTTGGTCAAGAAGGGTTATGAAAAGGGAGGAATAGAAATTGGAGCATAAAAAATAATAATGATGGGGCAAGCTTTGGAGAGATTAACAAAAAGTCAAAAACTTCGGCTTTATATATAAATATATAGACTAGATATTACTAGTTATAAATTTATTATATATATATATAATATATTTATATAATTTCAAAATTAGTAACAAATTATATTATCGCAAAGGTCTGATGACTATTGTTATAGTGTGTATTGATATTAATACTTATACCACTTCAGCTGTTTCCTCTGCTTCTCTTTTCCTTTTCTGACTTTCTTGGATTCTCCATCCATAGGCGAGTCAGTACATTGATAAGTAAAACTGAATATTAAGTGGCTTTTCATATAATTCTTTTTTATTATTATTATTTTTTTCATATGAAGACAAAGGTTTTAGGTGGGACTTGGGATTTTTTTTTTTTTTGAAATAAAAAAGAAGGAATTATTCGATCTTATGGTGAAAAAAAAAAACCAAAATAAACGAGAAATGAAAACTTCGACTTCGAGCTAAAGAGCACAGTGACTCGATGAGGGAGAAAAATAATACCTAGAACTGAAGAAGATGCTAGGGACTCAATGGAAATAAGAAGCTTCTTTGAAGGTCAATAAACACCATTACAAACTTATTTATTTAAAAAAAATACTTTTTATTTAGAAACCTTTAAACCATGCACTAAATTAATAATTTGAATATTTTAACTTACTATAATAATGATTTATTATTATTAGTTGTAATTTGAAATAGATTGGTATTAAAATATTAAAATAAATTAATCACATTTGTTAATTGAGTCCTCACTTAGGGAAAAAAAACATTTTTTGAAAGGAGTGCCACATAATTAAGGTTGAGTTTGACATTGGCTTAAAAAGTCAGATTTTTTTGCTATTCAGCTTATTTTTATTACTATTCATTGGTCCCACATCACTTTTTAGTGCTATTCATAGGTCTTATTGTACTATTTCAGCTACATTTTAACTTTATTTACAGTACTTTCAACAAAAAAATTTTCAGTTTCAGCTAAATAAACTGTTCCCAAACGAACTCTAAAAGAAAGTTTATCTTTGTGATTTGAAAATGGAAATAAGAGGACTCTCTTAGAAGAAAATTTGAGAAATTGTAATCTTAAAAGATCGTATCGAAGATAACTCATTTGAAAAATAAAAGATTAAAAAAAATAACAAAAAAGGAACTAGTTTAGAGATGTGAAAAAGTGTAATTGCAAAAGCCTGTTTGGCATTAGTTTTAGCTTTTAAATTTTATGTACAACTTTTAAAATTTCAAATTTTTACCACTTTTTCTCACTTTTTAAAAGCTTTTCAAAGTACGAGTATACTTTAGTACACTTTCAGTAAAGAGTTTTTAGCAAAAAACAAGATAAGTTGTTCCAATTTTTCTCAAAAAAAAAAAAAAAGATAAATTGTTCCCAAACAAACACTAAATGTCCAACACAACAATCTACTAAAGCTTTTGTACAGTGCTAATAATGCATATCATTTAAAATTTAATTTCTTCTATTGCATTGTTTTACTATATATATATATATATATATATAGATAATTTACTAATGTACATTCATGTACCTTCATTAACTCTGTCCTTGACCTACCCATTTGTTTTTATTTAATGTCTGAAAGTGAGAAAATGTAAGGAAAAAAAAAAGAAAAAAAAAGAGGATTTAAAAAGTTATACATAAAAGCTAAAAGTTAAAAGCTAATATTAAAAGTTAGTACCAAACACATTCTTAATATGCATCTCTGTTTGGCATTAAACTTACAAGTTCAGCTTTTAATTTTTATGTATAGTTTTTTTAAATCTCATTTTTCCTTGTATTTTTTCACTTTTTAAAACTTTTTTAAAAGTATAAATATCTTTAGATTTTTTTAAAAATACTAAATAAAAAGGTGATTTGTGATTTCCAAAGAGAAGTGCAGCGTTGTTTTGATTTGTTCACGGAAGGAAAAAACAAAATGGTGAGCCTGTTTGCCCAAAAAGATGGGCTTGACCCAGGAAATTACCTTGGAACAACGCAACAATCATGAATTGATTTGTGATGGATCACGCTATGTAAAAAGTTAAAACCCCTTTTACCCAAACACCATGGGCCTACAAAAGCGTGTGGACCAAATGTAATTTGTGTTGGGTCCGCTAAGTGTAAATTGAAATGTTGTCATTTTTTATAAATAAATTTTAAATAGTTTATTTAGAGCATTTACATAACGTAATTTTTTTTTTGTTTTTTCCGGCCAAAATTTGGAATTAGCACTGTAAACCAATGATTTATCCATGGCTTAGAGCCCTGTAAACCAATCAAAAGCATATTTCATTAGTATTTCATATCAAAAAAAAATTTGATATTGTTAACATAAACAAAGTGGATACTCACAGCAGTACAGTAATGAACAACTTATCCTGCAATTAATGTGAATTGCATGAAATACATGGTAGTTTTTCAACCACAACTAGTACTAAGATTTACCTACTCAACAAAAGTGGTAGGAGAGATAACTAGAAGGGTCTCAAGGAGATCATGGTAGGTTGATAGATGAGGCTCATACACAAAGAAGCCAACATTGAAGTATAGGGGAGGCTTGGATAGAGGCAGAAGATCGAGCAGATAGATTTGGGGAGGCTCATACCAAACATTATTTTTGTTTCGTTGATTTTTTTTTTTTTTTTTTGGTTGATTTTTTTAGCAAAAAAAAGTTCAAAAACAAAAAACAAAAAACAAGGCATGCTTGCTACCAAGGACAACGTAGCCAAGGCCAAGGCAAGCAACCAAGGCTAAGGCAGCCCCTATGGGTTGGTAGCAAAGGCATGCATATTGCCAAGGCCAAGGCAGCCCCATGGGCATGCAGCCAAGGCCAAGGCATGTAGCCCCCAAGGCTAAGGTGCGTCACCATGGACACACTGCCAAAGCCAAGGCAGGCCCATCGAAACGCTACCAAGGCCAAGGCATGCATGCTGCTAAGGACAAAGAAGCCCCCACGGGCTGGCTGCCAAGGGCAAGGCAGCCCCATGGGCAAGCAGCCAAGGCCAAGGCTGCCCCAATGGCAAGCAACAAAGGCCAAGGCATGCAGCAGCCTAGGCCAAGGCATGTCAACATGGGCACGGTGCCAAGGCAAAGGCATGCAGCTGCCAAGGCCAAGGCAGCCCCATGGACACACAGCCAAGGCCGAGGCGTGTAGCAGCCAAGGCCAAGGCAGCTCCATGGGCACATAGCAAAGGCAAAGGCATGCAGCCCCCAAAGCCAAGGCACGTCGCTATGGGCAAATTTCCAAGGCTAAGGCATGCTGCCAAGGTATGCTGCCAAGGCCAAGGCAGTCCTATAGGCACGTTGCCAAGGCCAAGGCGTGCATGCTGCCATGGCCAAGGTAGCCCCATGGGTATGCAGCAAGGGACACAACACGTCGCTATGGGCACGCTACCAAAGCCAAGGAATGCAGCAGCCAAGGCCAAGGCATACATGCTGCCAAGGCCAAGGCAGCCCAATGGGCACGCTACCAAGCCCAAGGCATGCATGCTGCCAAGGCCAAGGCAGCCCAATGGGCATACAGCCAAGGCTAAGGCAGCCCAATGGGCACGCACATAGCCAAGGCCAAGGCAGTCCCTGTGGGCATGCTACTAAGGCATGCATCCTGCCAAGGCTAAGCCAGCCCCATGGGCAGGCAGTCAAGGCCAAGGCATGCAGCTAAGGCAAAGCCAGCCCTCATGGGTATGCTGCCAAGGCCAAGGCAGCCCCAATGGGCACGTAGCCAAGGCCAAGACAGCTCCCATGCGCATGCTGCCAAGGCCAAGGCTTGCAGCAGCCAAGGCCAAGGCAGCTCTCATTGGTATGCTGCAAAGGCCAAGGCAACCTTATGGGCAGCCAAGGCCAAGGCATGTAGCCCCTACTACCAAGGGATGTCTCCATGGGCATGCAACTAAGGCCTGTAGCAGCCAAGGCCATGGCAGCTCCCATAGGCATGCTATCAAGGCAAAGCAACCCCATAAGCACGTAGCCAAGGCCATGGCAACCCTCATGGGTTGTCTGCCAAGGCAAGCACACTAACCTGGCTACGGCAGCCTCATGGGCATGCAGCTAAGGTCGAGGCATACAGCCCTCAAGGCCAAGGTAGCCCCATGGGCACGTTACCAAGGCCACGAAGCCAAGGCCAAGCAAGTAGCAGTCAAGGCGAAGGCACGTCGCAATGGGAACGTTGCCAAGGCCAAGTCATGCATGTTGCCAAGGCTAAGGTAGCCCCATGGGCATGCTACCAAGGCCAAGGTAGCCCCAAGGGTATGCAGCGGAGGCCAAGATAGCCCTAAGGCCTTGCTGCTAATGCATTAATGCTACCAAGGCTAAGGCAAGCCATGGGCATATTGCCATGGCATGCATACTGCCAAGGCAAAGGCAGCCCCATGGGCATGCAGCCATGGCCAAGCTAGCCCCCATGGGCATGCTGTTGGGCCAAAGCCAAGACATGCAGCCGCCAAGGCCAAGGCAGCCTCCCGTGGGCACGTAACTAAGGACAAGGCATACAGCCAAGGTCAAGGCTGCCCCATAGGCATGTTACCATGGCATGCATGCTGCCAAGGTGAAGGCAGCCCCATGGGCGAGTAGCCAAGGCCAAGGCATGTAGCTACGGTCAAGCTAGCCCCTATGGGCATGCTATTGGGCCAAGGCATGCAGCCACCAAGGCCAAGGCATCCCCCCGTTGGCACACAGCTAAGGACAAGGCCACATGCGCACGCAGTCGAGGTAGGAGGGGCAGCGGGCAATAGCACGAGGGGGTTAGCCTTCGGAGGGAATGAGGCAAAGAGTTATTTGGGGGGGGGGGATTTATTTGGATTTGGAGGAGGAGGGGCGAGGGACAAATCGAAGAGACACAGGGCAGAATCTCAGTGGATCATGGCAACAAGGCCACTTTGCCACTTACTTTATGGCCGCCCATGCGGCACGTCCGTCGCGTATTCAACTCATGCATGTAGCTAAAGCCAAAGCAACCCTATGGGCACATAGCAAAGGCCAAGGCATGCCGCAGCTAAGCCCAATGCACGTCACCACGGGGGGTTTAGCCTTCGGAGGGAACGAGGTAAAGAGTTACTTTTAGGGGGGAGGGATGAATCAAGGAGACATAGGGCTTAATCTTAATGGATCGTGGCGGTAAGGCCATTCTACCACTTAGAATACCCCGTCGTGTATTTAAGTCATCTGCAAAGGATTATACCCACCGCTCAGAGGGAATTATACTTCATTGCGGCCCATGCAGCTCGTCTATCGCGTATTCAAGGCATGCATGCTGCCAAGGCCAGGGTAGCCTTAAAGGCATGCAGCCAAGGCCAAGCTAGCCCCCATAGGCATGTTATTGGGCCAAGGCTAAGGCATGCAGCAGCCAAGGCCAAGGCACGTCACCAAGGGCACACTGTCAAGGCTAAGGCATGCAGCAGTCAAGGCCAAGGCAGCCCCCCGTGGGCACGCAGGTAAGGATAAGGCAAGCAGCCGAGGCAGGAGGGGCGACGAGTAGGAGCACGAGGGGGTCAGCCTTTGGAGGGAATGGGGCAAAGAGTTATATTTGGGAGGGGATTAATTTGGATTTAGAAAAGGAGGGGAAGGGACAAATCGAAGAGACACAGGGAAAAATATCAGCATATTTAAGTCGTTCGCAAAGGAGCTACATTCCTTGGCCTTGGCTGAGTGCCCATAAGGCTGCCTTGGCTTTGGTAGCATGCATGCTTCGGCATTTGCAGCGTTCCCATTGCGGTGTGACTTGGCTTTGGCAGCATGTCTTGGCCTTGGCTGTGAGCCCATGGGGCTGCCTTAGCCTTGGTGGCATGCCATGGGGGCTAGCTTGGTCTTGGCCTTAGCTGCGTGCCCATTGGGGCTGCCTTAGCCTTGGCAGCATGCCATGGGGGCTAGCTTGGCCTTGGCTACACGCCTTGGCCTTAGCTGTGTGCCCATGTGGTTGCCTTGGCCTTAGCAGTATGCTTGCCTTGGCCTTGACAGCGTGCTCATAGGGTTGCTTTGGCCTTGGCAGCGTGCCCATGGGGATGTGCCTTGGCCTTGGGGGCTGCATACCTTGGCCTTGGTTATGTTCCCATGGGGCTGTCCTAACCTTGGCAGAATGCATGCCTTGGCCTTAGCAGCGTGCCCATGGTGACGTGCCTTCACCAAGGATGCTGCATGTCTTGGCCTTAGCTGCGTGCCCATTAGGCCTGCCTTGGCCTTGGCAGTATAACCATGGGGGCTAGCTTGGCATTGGCTGCAGGCCTTGGTGTTGGCGTTGGTTGCGTGCCCTTGAGGCTGCCATGGCCTTGGCAGCGTGCATGACTTAGCCTTGGTAGCATGCCTATGGGGCTGCCTTGGCCTTGGCTACATGCATGCCTTGGCCTTGGCAGGGTGGCAGGGTTTACATGGCAGCGTGCCATCGCCTTGGGGGCCTCATGCCTTGGCTTTGGCTGTGTGCCCATGTGGCTGCCTTGACCTTGGTTGCGGGCCCATGGGGGGCTGCCTTAGCCTTGGCTACTACATGCCTTGCCTTTGCATCATGACCATGGCGACGTGACTTGGCCCTGCTATTACATTCCTTACCCTTGGCTGCATGCCCTTGGGGCTACCTTGGCCTTGGTGGCACGCATGCCCATGGGGGCTGCCTTGGCCTTAGCTGTGTGTCCATAGGGCTGCCTTGGCCTTGGCAGCGTGCCCATGCTGACGTGCCTTAGCCTTGGCTTCTGCATGCCTTGGCCTTCATTGCTTACCCTTGGGGTTGCCTTGGCCTTGACCTGGGCAGCTTATCCATGGGGCTGTGTTGGCCGTGGTAGCCATCCCATGGGGGCTTCCTGGTCCTTGGCAGCATGCATGCCTTGGCCATAGCAGCGTTTCCATGGGGCTACTTGGCCTTGGCAGCGTGCCCACGGGGACGCGCGTTGGCCTTGGGGGCTACATGCAGTGGCCTTGGCTGCGTGTCCTTGAGGTCTGCCTTGTCCTTGGCAGGACGCATTCCTTGGCCTTGACAGTGTACCCATGGGGTTGCCATGGCCTTGGCAACATTCATGCCTTGGCCTTGGCTGCGTGCCCATAGGGCTACATTTGATTTAGTAGCGTTCCCATGGCGACTTGCCTTGGCCTTGGCCGATGCGTGCCTTTACCTTGGCTACGTGCCCATTGGGCTTTTTTGGCCTTGGCTGCTACATACCTTGGCCTTGGATGTGTGCCCATAGGGCTGCCTTGGCCTTGGCTGCATGCATGCCTTGGCCTTGGCAAGGTCTACATGGCGACGTGCCTTGGCCTTGGAAGCATGCATGCGTTGGCCTTGGCAGCATGCCCATGGCAATGTGCCTTGGCCTTGGGGGCTGCTTGACTTAGCCTTAGCTGCTTGCCCATAGGGCTGCCTTGGCCTTAGTAGCATGCACACCTTGGCATCCAACCCGTGGGGGTAGCCTTGGCCTTAGCTGCATGCCCATGTGGTTGCCTTGGCCATGGCAGCATGCTTGCCTTGGTCTTGGTAGCATGCTTGCCTTGGTCTTGGTAGCATGCCTATGGCGACGTGCCTTAGCCTCAGGGGCTGCATACCTTGGCCTTGGCTGCATTCCCATGGGGCTGCCCTAGCCTTGGCTTTTGATGCGTGCCCATGGCGTGCTATTGAAGTACTACCAATCACATTCTCTTCCATATCAGTTTGTAAGTTTTTTGTAGTAAAATTTATAATAGATTTAGTATTTTTTTAAAGATAATTACAATATGCTACTAATCCTGTAGTTCGAACATTTTTTTCTCCTAAATCTCCAAACACTTTGTATATGAAAATGTGACAATTAAGTTACAAAGCTCTTAACTAGTAGAGATGCATCTTAAAGTACCTATAAGAAGGTAAAGATAATTAATATGAAACAGAAATTGTTAATTAGGGAATTAGATACCTATAATAACTTCTTGAACTGTGAGTACATAAAAATGCTTTATTTTTTATGGGGAATATAGATGAAACACAATCAATAACTGGCATGTTAAAAAGAAAATTAATAGCGCCAATCAATGAAATTCACTATTCAAAATTAAGAGGGTAGTCCATAGAAACAGACAACTCAAAGAGAAAATAATATGGCATACAATCATTTAATTATTATTATTTTTTGGATAATCCAAATCATTTTTTTATAATGGTAATCCAAATCATTTAATTACCTAAGCTTTCCACTTCTTTATATGCATCACTACTAAAACAAGACAGCCATCTGTTCAAGCCAAACAAGAAATTAAAAGACCATCATCTCTTTTCTCTATATTTCTAGCCACGGAAAGCAAAAAGACCAAGGGAAAACAAAAGATTGAGATGAAGAAAATAGACAAAGAAGTTGATCGTCTTGTTACTTTCTCAAAACGTAGGTCTAGACTGGTATCAACAAAAAAGCTAGTGAGTTGGTGACTCTATGTGGTGCTGAGGTTGGTGTGGTAGTTTTCTCACCAGCTGGAAAGTCTTTTTCATTTGGTCATCCCTCAGTTAAGTCTATGGCCAACTACTTCCTAAAACAAAACCCTCCACAAGCCCAAGAGGATAGTAGTACCCATCCTTTGGAGGCTCAATATTGGAGGGTGAGAATCAATGATCTCAACCAACAATGTGATGAGCTTCTCAGGCAACTCGAGGCTGAGAAAGTACGAGAAAAGGCACTTTAGAAACTGAAAAAGGCAAGAGAAAACAGGGGTTGGTGGGAGGTTCCTTCTAAGGAGCTTAACTTTCAAGAGTTACAACAAATGAATGAATCATTGAAGGTGTTCCACAAAGTTCTGTGTGCTCGTATGATTCCTGTTCAGATTCTTTAGAGGGTGATGTCCTGTTGGGATGACATACTACCCAAAAGAAAGAAGGATGAGTTGGAGCCATTAGGTGCATGCCATGCGGGATAATAAGAGAAAACACTTACGCTGTGGTGGATAAGAATGCCATAGTGAGCAAGCAAACAAAACAATCTTTTTTGTCTAGTAATTGGGAGTGACACAGCCAACATAGGTAAGTGGTGGTGGCTGGGCAACTAACAAATCAGTCGGTGGTTAGGAAGAAAACCCTAAACTAGACAAAAGTAGTTAAAGGCTAAAATGGTAAAAATCAATCACAGCAGGCAATATATAAAGGGTCCTTGTCGTGCACAGTAACATCATCAAAACAATAGCAACCATTAAGAGACAATCACACCACCACCATCACCATAACACTACACAAGTAAGCACTAAGAAAGAAAGGAAAGGGGTGGAGGGAAAGAATCAAGGTAACAAAATGGAGAAAAAAGAGAAAGAGGAGAAATAGAGAGTGTAGAATGGCAAGCATGCACCAATAAGCTAATCACATCTCTCCTTCTAAAAGCTTATCCTCTGTTGAGGATAAAGAACTCGTTTGGGCATAAGCCATTCAAGCCCGTTTCCTTAAAGTGGATAATTTCTACAGCAGGATCCTCCTGTGAAATTACCCACGTTGAGGAAGTGGTTCCTTCCTTGGCCTTAGTCTGGTAATACAACTGAACACGGCAAACTGATGTTTTCCTTCTTTGATTTTATCGCTTATTGCTATTGTTTCTTTTCTTGTCTTTGCAATTTCACTTATAATGTGTTTCTTGTCGCCATATCGTTCTTTTTCCCTATTTTAATTAAGAATCTCTTACTTGCTTTGCTTAACAGTAACATATTTCTTTTATCATTGTTTTGTTGCATTTATTTGCCATAACTCTTTTATAGCAAGCTTCGCCTGTCATGGGCATGTTGACCAAAGTTTCGGCAAATGGGTCATAGTTTGTGCGCAAGCTGGACCAAGGTGAGTTGCAATTGGACCGATCCCAACTCTCTTATCTAGAACACCTGGGTCCAGTGCAGCAGGAGGCAGTCCAGCCCAAAATCACAAAAGGCCCACCACATTTATAGTTGTAGACTGAAATTATAAACAGCGGATACTAGACACACACAACCAATGTATGTTAAGAATTAATCAATGCAAAATTATGAGCTATAATGCACATATATATTTTAAAAGATAGTTACTACTTATTAATGATTTATTGGCTTACACATACAAATTCATTGTCATTATGTGTGATTTTTTGGGTATATGAGCTGCTTGACTTTATTCTTTAAAAATGGATAAAATATTATTTAATAAAGTATTAAATGCACCTTAATTGTTGTCCTCAAAGCATCATTAAGAAAAGCCTAGAAATAAATGAGTTTTTTTTTTTTTAAATTATCTTGATGAGGTGGTAGGCTAACATGAAAGAGGATTTTTATTCATTTTTTAAGGAAAGTGCCACTTAACAAAACGATAGACCATTATGGCTAAAATTAGCATTAAAAGGGTTGAGCATTAGGGGATACCTTTTATGGTTGAAATGAACCAATATATAAGATAGGTTCAAGTTGTATGCCTAACATAACTTAAAAATTACATTTTTTTTTTTTTAAATTGTAGGTTTCTAAGAGATATAACGGTTACAAAACACTATTCTCCGCGGCATGAGTAAAGACTTATTGCTTTCCTCGGCAACTTACTTAATTAATAGCTTCTAAAAATAAAATAAAATTAATAGCATTTTTGTTCTCCCTTTTACCACATAGGAAATGTTAATAAATGCCCTAAAGGTATTGGTTTAGAAACTATTTTTAGAAACATTTTATTAGAAAATGATAAATCAAGTAATTTTTTTGTCAGTTTTTTATATTTCCCATATAAGTGGTAAAAACTTTTCTGATATGGTTTATTAATAATTGCCTTAAGAGCACCCGTTAACATGACCCCTTATCCCATTATGTTTACAGCCATAATCGTTTAGAGAGAGAATAACATATTTAATAGTGACAAGGTCCATATCATACTCCAATTGTATAACATATATAATATTGTTCCATTCAAATTCAATATCACATTCAGACAAGAAATAGCTAATCAAAACATCGACATTCCAATCAAAACAATGCATTATAGAACCCCAAAAAAAAAAAAATGACACAATAAATCATTTCCTTTATTTTTCCAGAAATTTTACAACATTGAAGCTCTAAAATTCTATGAAATCGTTTTCTATTAACTTGTCATCAGATATTCAGAGGACGTAAACTAGGATCTAATATGTCACATGTTATATTTCATTTATTTATTTTTTTATAAAAGGGTTAATTTTTTATTTTGAGGAAAAAAGGGTTAAAACTTAAAACTTAAAAATAAGAAAGAAGTTAAAACATAAAACCCAATAAATAAATAAAAACGAGAGAGATATTAATATTTTTCATGGGCTTTTAAAAATCTTCCAGAGTGTATTAAACATTGACCTCTGGCCCATTCATTATAGTGAATATATTGCACTAGTGGACCATTGACCTTATAAATCAAGCCCAAGTTATGCCGAAAGAAAAAAAAATGGTCGAATTTGTAAGTTCTCCACGTAGCTTCTAAAATTGCAGACTTGTCCATGATCAGTAGAGCCTAGCACTGCCAGCATCGAACACGATTATGGTAAGCTAGTTTCTTTACTTGATTTCTTTCTTTGTCATTACGTGTGTGTGTATATATATATATATATATATATATATATATTTCCTTCAATTAACTCTTATTATGATGCAATTATTTATGTACACCGCATGTTTGATGAATGGTCCAAACGAAATTTTACAGCTAATGTGTTAAGGTGGGATTTGGGTTTTGATCCAAAAGGTTGTTTTATTATATATATAAAGGAGTCTGGGCTGGCTTATGATGGTGCACACATATATACAGAAGCTTGTCCATGGTGCAAAGTGTTTAAAAACTAAGCAAAATGGAGCTGCTTATATGAATGTTATGCTATATCACTGTTCATAAGTATCCCATCAAGAGCCTTTACATTGTGAATGGTATGAGAAGGAGTTTCCAAAGATAACAGAATTGAGCCACTTGTTGAGAAATGTGGATTGGCTTGATGGGAGGGTAGTTCATGTCAGGGACAATTTAATTGTCTTAGATGGTGAAATTGAACAGAAAACGCAAACTTTCAAGTCCCTGGCCAGGGTCTTTATTGGGTCTCCATCAATTCAGCAAAAGACTCAGAAAAATGTGATGGCCTTATCATTGGCGGCAAGTAACAACTGCACCCCATTTGTTTGTTTCAGTGAACCTAGTGAAAGAGAGCCTATGATTGTGAATTCACTCACTAAAGTGTGCAACTTCCTGAACATTTCTGCACAACAAAGGAAGCTGGTTTGGCACACAATATGCCTACAGGTCACGCAAATGCGGATATGGACAGGTACACTTGAGGAGATACTAAATGGATTGAAATCTGAGTTGGATTTGTTAAGTTGTCAATGCTCTAGCAAAGGACCAAGATGGGTCAGCAGATTGTTTCTAGCTGTCTAAAGTTCCTGGCTGACACAGCAATTTCCTTTGACCATGATTCTGCATCGTGGATGCAGCTTGCACCTCCAAAAGTTGTTGGCTCCTCTGCTTCACATAAATGAGAAGATGTTCTTGAGATGTTCAATGATCTCATTGAGTGTTTGAAAAGTGAAAAGGAATTATGTCTTCTTGTGGGGAAGGTTGAGGTCATGAAAGGAGGACTGTCTTAAATCAAGGACATATTGATTGATAAAAGTATTGGATACAAAGAAGCTCGGCATCAAGAAAGCCTAGTGCAGAAGAAGCTCTCCAAGACATTGGGCCACTCGTCCAAGTGCTTGTTTACTCTTTTATTATATTACCTCCATGGACATGCTAGAGATATTGAAGTGGATTTATGCGGTCGAATTTATAGCATTGGTGGTGAGGATAGGTTTTGCTTGTACATGGGAAAGATTTTGACTACAGAAGAGGATAAGATGGTCTGGAGTGGGGTGAGGCAATTGGACAGGGCTCTTCGGCTTTTCAAGTTTGTGTGGGAAACTGCGGGAATGAGAGGAGTTTTGCAGCTGCCAGGCCATTTGTGGTGTGTTGGTGCTGAGGGCAGGATGCTTACCTATAGAGGAAATACATTCTTTGTACATGGGATCAGTGTTTGACAAAAAATTCCCTATACATATTAGTTCAGATGGTGAAAAGATATTTCATGGTGATTCATGGATCAGTGCACACTCTATGCAAGTCATTTCCAGATACTTAAACTATTATTCATATGTGAAATAAATTGATATGGAGCCATTCGTGTACTATTTAACTAAGGAAGAATTTCGCAATACACCCCACCTTCTTTTTCCTCTTCCATGCCAAATATTCTTAGAATGCTAATGAGTTCTAGTTCAAACGGCACATCTTCCCTTGTAAGAGTAAGATAGAGGCTAAGGTCTTATGCTTAACACTCACCAAGTGCGTATGTAATATCAAAAGAAAAAAAGTCAAATATTCTAACAAAAGAATTCACTTACTCTAATAATTTGAAAGCCTCCATGGTATATCAAGTAGGAAGGACAAAAAGGTTTACTGGTACTACACTCTACTGCCACTTATATAACAGCAGTAAAGTAAGCTTGAATGCATAATTTAAGATAATGCCATTAGACCACAACAAATTAAGAGAGAAAAACTATAGTCAATTTATCTTCAATAAACGACCTGAACTTTGCTAAGAAATGGTATTGGGTTTTCTCATATTTGAGGGTGATGGAGGTAAGTAATTTTAGTCATTTATTTTCAGCGGTGGCGGATGGTTTTGCAGCCCTTTTATGTTTCTCACTGATGTCAGCTTGTTATTGTTAAGAACTGATAAAATAGAATGGTAGTTTAGTGGATTCGAGGTGACTAGCCTCCTAAGAGGGAGAAAGACAATTCGAGGGTTAATTTTTTGTTTAATTCTCATTTGGTAGGTGGGGTTGTATATCCATAGTTTACTTCTTAGTGGTGAGTCTAAAGGGCCCTACCTTGGTGAAGTTCCATATCATGAAAAAAATGTATATATGTAATAAAAAATGAGATGACCTTGTCACAATCTAATCCTAAAAAAATAGGAAGCAATTCCCATCTAAATTCAATTTGAAAATAAAAATACAATTTGAAATAATGCAAATTATAATCCACAACGTGACAATAGTTCTGTGACAATAGTGGAGCGGTTGCACAATCCAAAGATCCAAGGAGTTACAAGAAGGGAAAACACATAGAAAGAAAGTACCACATCATTTGAGACATTGTTGCTCGTGGAAATGTGATTGTAGCAAAGATTGATGGTGCAAAGAATCTAGCGGATCCCTTCACCAAAGCCTTGCCTCAAAGGACTTTCGAGTTACATTTGGAGGAGATGAGAGTTAGATTAGTGCACAATAGTCTTTAGGCCAAGTGGGAGATTGTTAGGATATGTGTCCTTAAATTTTATTGTATAATGCTATGTATTTTATTATGTATGACATTATGTATAACTTAATGTTGTGATTGATAAAGTTGTTTTAATATTATTTGAAAATAATGGTAACATGAATATTAGGACATTATCATATAGTCCGTGAGATGCATAGTATGTGATTTATGTGATTTAGTCATAGAAGATATAAATCATAAGTTCTTTGTAAACTCAGAATTATAGTTCGTAGTCGGTGATGAAATTTGGCATTTCATCTGCGAAGACTATAACATATCAACTAAGATGATTTGTCTTGATCATGGAAATGGAGATTTCTAGTTGATATGTTGATATGTTTTAAGAGTTAAGACATATTAAACTGGATCGGTATGAGATTTATTATTCTCCTAAAGACTGTCAACTGAATAATAGACTCACGACTTATGTTTGCATAAACTCTTAATCCTGAGAGGATAATGGACCTGATCATGAAGTGTAGGTTACTTTGATATATCAGGAGTGAGATCTTTAGTTACGGTCAAAATCTCAGTATTTTGGGCAGCCACATTTAATGTTGATAGAGCATATATTCTCAAGATGGAATTCATAGTCTCTTAACGGAGATACAAAATATTCCCTTGAGATAAGTTTAATGGGTATGTTATTCAGAGAGTTGGGCCTAACCACTTTAGTAAAGAGTTACTAAAGTATATATTTATGAAATTGGATTTCATAAATATATGATGAATAACTTTAAGGATTAAACCGGGTACTCAAAGAATAAAGATGTAGTAATATACAAAGTGGCAGTCTACTTTCATGACTTTGTATTACTATGAATATTTTATGAAGGGGTTGCATGTATAATAAAGTCTTGGGATATAATTTATTAATAAGGCCTAGAGTGCAATTATATTTATATAATGGTATTAAATATAATTAATGGTAACTTTGGACTTGTCAAGAGTTGACAGAAAAGCTCAAGGCCCATTGAAACTAGTGTCTTATTGATCCCTTTTAGTTCCACTCCAAGTCACACACTTAAGCCCAATTAGAAAGGCCCAAAAGGCCAGCCCAATTAGATAATCAGTTAGATACAAAGGGAGAAATATACAGAATTTTCTGTAGAGAATTTTTAGAGGGAATTTGTAAGAACACTCTTGTGAAGTGGTGAAAAAGTGTTAGACACCTTTTGACATTCTCCATTTGGAACTGATTGAGAGACCACACATCTTGGGCGTTAGTGGAATTGGAGTGAAGATTGAAAGTATTCCCAAGTGCATCTGATCTTCAAGTTTTGAAATTCACCGCTCCAAGGTACACTTTCTTGTTCTCATATTCTGAAACTTATATAGTACATGTTAACTTTTATGAATGAAGTAGGTCCGTTTATATTTTTGTTTTCCGCTGCGTATGTCTTGTATGAGATACAAGCTTGTTTATATTTCACCAACAAATAGATGTCTGGGGTTAGTTTTTAAGTTTTTGACTTTTGACCCTCTTTCTGTCTGTTAGAGGAGGAAAGCTTGTGTATTTAGCTTGGCTTTCACTTGCACACAAATTTCTCCAAGTTTGGCTGATATTGGGATTGGCAATATTTTAGTGTTATATTGGTTGCTACCCCTTCCAACATTCAAATAACATATTCTAGTATTTAATGAGTTTATTAAAATCACTATTTTGTTGATTTCAATGTAAAGGAGAAAAAGTATGTTTCATGTACTCATAGTATGTTATGCTGATTGTATCTTGCAATATACTTTGTTTTTACTTAGGTAATTTCTCCCCCCCCCCCCCCCCCCCCCCCCCCGGTTAGTTTAATTTAAACAAATAGTGGTTGTTTGAGTGCTTTTTGGCAGACCATATGTTTAAATAGATGTGCCTTAGTATATCTAAATTTAAGCTGTAGAATAACTTTATGTGAATAATGCATCAAAACATGTAGAATTTTTTATACTTTATTGTGTGATTGACTATCTTTGCAAAGATGATGCGGCAGGCAGGTGTGGGAGGGAAAACATCATCACCAAAGGATCAAGCTTTAAATCCGCAGAGAAAGCGGACAAGATTTGCATCTCCAAGAAAATAAGTTTTTTAGAGATTTCTTGTTGGCCCTTAAGAGTTGAGTTTTCCCATTAGGAGTTCAACACAACAGCTGCAGTTTTGGCTAGTGGTAAAATAATACTTGGCTTGAGAGTGTAGGTGTTTAGCATATTTCCTAGACATGGGCTAACTTTGTTTTCTATCATATTTTCAATTTCCTCCATCCCTCCTCATAGGCTTCAAAGTTGGTTCAATTCCCAATTTTATTAATTAAAATAAAATCAATTAGACATAAGTGACCAATTACATCTCAGATTCTAAATATTTTTGGTTGCAACTCCAAACTTTTGACAGAAGTAATTCGTATGTAATGCTCTTAAATTTGCGCCATTAACTCCTTAAAATTTTCAATTACTTTTTACCATCTTTTTTCAATACACTGCCCTTGTGCACAAAGGTCTTAACCAATTGACTTACATTACACGCCTAGCATCGAAACGGCATCGCTTTTGACTTCTTTGAGGTGACCACAGCATCAACAATAAAAGTTTGACACCAAAGAGATAAAATTGAGAGGAAAACAAAAACAAAAACAATAGAAAAATGAACCAGTGATCTATTATGGGGCTGAATGTAATTGAGGAAGAACCTCTAGTAGCAGGCCCAATAAATTTTTTTACTTGGGCTTAAACTATATTAGCTACTTAAAAGCCCGGTCCAAATGAAACTAGTTTTGAACTCTGAAGTGGAAAAAGATTAATAAGAAAACGTGTCATTCATTTGCTATGGCTACTGATTCTACTGAAATCTACAAATGGGCCATTTTTATATCCAACCCAACATACTCGTTATTTCAATTTGGGCTAGGATTACACCTGTTCTATACCTTTAATAAATTAACAAAGCCTCAATTTTTTCCCTGTGATTAGTTGGGCCCACTGGGAATTTCACGTTTTTGATAGTGGCGAATTTGGATTTGGCCAATCTATAGTGTCACTAAAAGCCTTAGGCCGATTGGCCTGCCAATGCAGTAAATTTTAGACGCATATACTATGCTATGAATGATGGTACACCGATGAAAATACCAAATACATTTTGCATATACGAAAACTATGTTGGAAACATAATTTGGCGTCACATTGAATTGAGTATTCCCGTGAAATTTGTTACTTGTAATTGATATTATTGATGCTACTGTTGTTACCAATGTTATTATTATTATTATTATTAGCCGCGAACCCGCGTATTGCGCGTGATAATTATTTTTATGGTAGTTTTATTAATTTTTCTTTTTACAATTTAAACTAATCTAATAATGAGTAATGTATTTGTAATTAAATTTTTATTTATTATAGGAACAATCTTAAATGTAATATAGGAACAATCCAAAACACCAAAAAAACGTAAACTAAAAAAAATTAATAAAACTTAACAATGATTAATTGAACCAATATTAGGATAAAATTTTGTTTTTGACTATCTATTAAGGTTATTTTCTTTGTAGAAATTATAATTTCGGCCACCCAAAACATATTATCAAATAAAAAATTATTAGCAAAATCTAAGAATTAAATTTCTATACATGCATTGTTATAAAATAATAATAATAATTAAAATAAAATTGCAAAAGTTAAAATTTGTCACCTATCCGATTATTTTCGTTTGGCTAACCTTTGCTTTTCTTTAAATGAATGGCATTATAGAGTACTTCTAATACAACTATTAAGAGTACTTTGTCCACCACAAAGGATTGGAAAATAAACAAAAATTAGTAAAGTCTCGTAGTTTAACATCTAAATTGAGCACTATAAAAAATCATGCTATGTAACAGAATAAATACCAAATTATCCAAATCATGCTATGTAATAGAATAATATTATATTCTTTAGAACGCAATAGGATAACATTTAACAATCAAAGAGAATAAAAAATAAAAATAAAAAAACAACAACAACAACAATAATTTAAAAAACAAAACTAAATCGCATTAACTCAAAATAAAGTTTTAAAGAATATAAAAAAGTGTCAACCTAAAGTAGAGATGCCATGGAAAAAAAATCCACCAAAAAATTTAGAGAGAGAGAGAGAGAGAGAGAGAGAGAGAGAGAGAGAGAGAGAGAACCATTTTTTGTGAGAAAAAACTATGCATAGAATAGAAGAGATAGTGACAAATTTATAGTAATAGGGTGTGAATAAGAAGAGACAAAAATAAAGGAAGATAAAGAGAAAGAGAAAGAATGATATTAATGTAGATGGTAGTGGGGAGATGAAATGGTAAGGGAGGGAGAAAGATTGAAGAAGTAGTGGGGAGATAAAATGGTAAGGAAGAGAGAAAGGTTGGAGATGTGTAAATATTAAAAAAAATAAATTTAAAAACAAATATAGGAAAATTGGAAAAAAAAAAAAAAAAAAAACCTAAAGCTTGAAAGGCTTCAACGGTTTTTCTTTTTTTTTTTCTTCGTCCTTTAAGCTAAAAAGGCTCACATAAAACCCTAAAACCGAACTGAAAAGGCTTTGGGTTGGGCTTGAAAGTGGAACTAAATAAATAAGAGGTGGACTGGATTAATTATACAGATTTATTATAGGGTAATAGTGGATGTAAATAAATAAGTAGTGGGTTGCATTTATAGGGCT
Organism: Castanopsis chinensis; assembly: GCA_032878915.1. Lineage (NCBI taxonomy): Eukaryota > Viridiplantae > Streptophyta > Magnoliopsida > Fagales > Fagaceae > Castanopsis > Castanopsis chinensis. The sequence continues at coordinate 664,109 of JAVQMG010000060.1, forward strand.
GAAAATTGTAAAAACTATTTTAAAATTGTAGGAAAAATTATATATTTTTCTTAAAATGACGTGGCAGCCAATGTGGCGCAACGTGAGAGTAGCAGAATTAAACGCTACGCTTCAGCTTTTAGTAATACTAGTCGCTAACCCGTGCAATGCACGGGAATAGCTACTGGACGAGCCTTAGGAGAAAAAAAAAAAGGTTTTTCTTCTTTTTAGTTTGAGTAATAAGCAAAAATGCATGAAATTTTTTTTAAAATAGTATTGAAAGAAATAGCACAAAGTTTTATTAATTAGGCAAAAGAAAGCAACATTATTTTACTTATTAGTTTTTTGTGGGAAGAAATAATAAACAGAATGTTGCGTCTTTAGTTTAGTTTGTGTTGTATATATAGGTATAAACACACCAAAATGTGTCTATTGAAATGTCATAACCCTTCAAATTGAATATATTAAAAGGTGCTTATTGCAATGTGATAACTGTTCATATTAGATATACCAAAAGGTATTTATTGAAATGTCATAAGCCTTTATATTAGATATATATTAAAGGTGTCTATTAAATGAAAATGTGTTTATTAACCGAAAAGGTGTCTATTAAACGAAAATATGTCTATTAATTAAAAAGGTGTCTATTGATAAAAATGGTGCTTATTGAATGAAAATGTTCCTATTGACCGCAAAGTTGCATATTGAATGAAAAGATGTCTATTGAAGGATTATAATCATTTGAGTATAAATAGTAGTTCATATTCAATTAGTAACTTCTTCTCAATTTCTTCTTTTTCATCTTTCTTAAAACACTTTATGAATGCTTTTCTTCTCATATTCATTCTCTTCTCGATGACAGTTTTTTGTTTTAACATATACTCTTATATAAATATCTTATTCTTGCCAAATTCCAACTTCCCATATCTTCTAATGATCTAATCTTAAAAGAACTTATATTTTTTACTCTCATTTATTGTCCTCCACGCATTCACTATTCTTTTAATTTTAATTTTTTTTCTTTGTTTTAGATTATCTCTACCACGTATTTCTTCTTTTTTTTGTCTTATCACATTTCATTTTACTTTTATCTTTTAATCAAAATAGAAGTCTTATCCTCTTTCAATGCTGCACGTTTCTCAAAAGTAAAATTTGAATGCTGCACTTCTTTTACTGAGGACTCTAGTTTCAACTTTCACATGAAAAAGAGAGAAAAATAGTAAGAGGGAAAGAGAGGCAGGGAGAAAGTAAAGAAGAAGATGCAATGCAGAGCACGCCAATGGATGCTAGTGAAAATGAAGAAAAAGAGACAACGTCAAAGCAAAGAAAAAAAATAAATAAATAAAAGAGAGAGACCAAAACTCTAAAATCATCACAGACACCATTAGATCAATATAACCATATAACCGAATCTCAAATTTTCTATTTAAAATACCATTATTAGTTCCGATTGAGGGGTGATGGCCTGAGCAGGAATAATTTATTGACGCCTTGACGGTAGTAGTGCCCTCAGATTTCTTTTTTTCTTTTTTTCCTTAGGCCTTAATTAATATTTGTATATATATCTTATGCAATTACTGAAACTGAACCAACAAAATGAAAAGACACAATTGTTTGGTGTTTTTAAAAGTAGACATGGCATAAATTTATGTAGCCAAGTGGCATAATGAGAAATAGTCAACAAAAAGTCAAACATTTCGGCTATTAGTTATTATATAGATATAGATTTTATGGGAGTTGTTACTATTGTTATCCTTCATGTACCACAATGTTGAATTTATGCTATTTTTTTTGGGAGTTGTTACCATTGTTATTAATATTATTATTATTATTTTTATGGGAGTTGTTACCATTTTTTTATTGGAAAATTTGTAACTTGTAATAGTTTTATATGATAACTAGTCGCTAACCCGTGCGATGCACAGGAAAGTTCTTAGAGGATAGGGTTAACCTGCACGGTAGAGTCGTACCATGGCTGCTAGAGTTAGTTCCTAAGGTTGGACTCAAAATTGTAAAAATTGGAATTTTGAGCTTTTCAGGTGCCAATATTTTAGAGCATCCTACTAGCTCTTTCATTGAGGCACTATGTCATTTGAAACAACAAAGTAACTATTATGAGAATTTGATGAGAGAATTCTATATTGCATTGAAAGAAAATGAAACTACATCAAGTATTTATACAAAGTCTGAGAGTAACTAACTTCTTACTAACTCCGCAATATACGAATCTAGCTTCTACAACCAATCAGATTAATACACGTGTATATAAATAATAGCTATGAATTAAACTAATCCTAAAGTATAGGTAGTGTAGCTTTTTTAAATATAAACACTGTTGTTTATACAGTCACAGCTACAATTCTTCCATTTCTCTGTTCTGATACACTGCCTCTCTGCCTGAGTCAACAGCTACAATCCAAACTTGCTCGACCTTCAACATGAGTCCTTGATCTTGTCCTTCTAATAACTATGAAACATCATTGGTTTCTTTGTCTTAATGGAATTGTCCAGGTTGGTGTAAAGATTGACAAAAACACAAAGGCTTAAAAGAAAATACTGACCTCTTTACATAGATATGGAGAGTGCCACCTAATTGAAAAATAAAAAAGTAACGAAACCCAGAAAATGAAAATTCCTAGTAACAATTCAGGTAGAATTTGATCTTCTAGGTGTATACTTCTTTGAACCACATGAATTGCACTTGCACATATCTCTAAGATGGGGGGAAAATAATATAATAAAGAAGCATCTTAATGAATCCTTCAACAAAACAAACAGAAAGTTGCTAAAAGGATTGCATAAGAAGAAAATGAACGTGGTGGTGAGAAAGGAGTGCATAAAGGTCCTACAAGAATATTAATGAAAAATATGTCAACGTTCATGTAATATTTAAAAATGAGTTCAAGGCTTACATATGAATGTTTGGAATATATGTTCCTTCCATGTCATTGCACACCACAGCTACCTTCTCAAGTAGAACATTTTGTCCACTATTTTCTAAAGACCTAACCTGATGATAAACTCCTTAGTCTACAAAGTCAAATATTCAATTGCCCCAAAAATCAACTGGAGGGAAAAGAATTGCACACATACACAAAAATAGGACAGACATACTTCACATTTGGTTGACATTTTTCTGAAGCTGATAACTCATAATAAGACTTTGCTTTACAATTTGCGCAATAGTGATCTACATTCTCTAGATCCTTTAAACCTTACACAAGTCAGTGAGTAAACACATATATGATAGGATAGAAATTGACATCACAGTTCATAAATCAAGTGTATTAAGCACACCTTGAAAAGCTTGCTGGAAATATTCTCATACTCGGCATGCACCCAAACATTACAACCATCACAACACACTTGATCAACATCTCTAAATTCATCGAATTTTTTTTTAAAGGAAAAATAATAGGAAAAATTATAAACCTAATTCAGATTTGCAGGTAGATTCACCCAATTACCAAAAAAGAACGGTCTGATATTGAGGCCAGGAAGGAGAATCTAAAAATTAGAAGAAGAGAGATAGAGATTGAAATTCTAGTGTGTTCCAAAAATTTTATCCTAAAAATTCCAGAAATTTTATGATAAAAATTCTAGAAATTTTCAATCAATGCAAACAAATAAAGAGAGGAATAAACTACAAATTTTTTACTAATATATTGTTGTGGCAAAGTTTCTGAGAAATAGTTTGGTACTAATCAGTTGATGAATGAAATGAAATCACTCACTATCTCTAAAAAATCAGAATTTTTCAACCAACACAAGCAAACTCACATTGTTCCTTTTATAGAACTTGACATACGAAACAGAAAATTGGTTTACAAAACGTTATTTAAAAATAATGCAGAAAGTTATTCAAAACAGTGTGCAGTGCAGATTTTTGAGACATTTTATATAGCATCTCAAGAGAAGGGAAAACATTTGAGGATGGGATACTTAAGGGTTCTATGGTTGAATTGAGAAGTCTGTTGAATATTTTATGAGGATGGTACTACCTAGTTTCCAATGAAACATTGGCTTCTCACTTCAAGAACAAATGGTTATCTACAAAGAAGAATCACATAATTTTCATTTCCTACTTTTGCAGTCCTCAACAAAAGTTAGTCATGATTTTATATAAATCTTCCATACCATTAGTATTAAAATTCTCAGTATATACACCATTAACATAGATACAAATTGCTTCAAAAGCAATCTTGTCTTAAAAACATCATAAAGCGGAAATATCACCAGCAAATAATCATAATATTTGAAGAGAGTAGAATGAAGCAACTTTCAAAGTTTTAGCTCGTCAAGTTTTTTGCATTGATTTGTACCTTCTAAAGTAGGGATATCAAGGGTGTTATTGGATGAGCGGATAACAAACCAAACAATAGATTAGTAAATTTGTGCATAGAGGCGCTCTATAATCCATGACTTGTTGAATTCTACAATGCTAGCACCACTAATCTTTTTTTTTTTTTAATCATTAAAGAAGTATTCTTCAAACCATAGAAGTATATAAAACATTGAAACCATCAATTGAAAATTTGAAACTAAAGAAAAAAAAAAAAAAAAAAACAAAACAAACAGTGCTTTCAATAAAAAATTGCAATAATAAGTGTGGGTTTGGATACACGGCACGTCCACGTTTCTGGGTTCAGCGCATTTTCAGTTTTCTTTTTTTTTTTTTGGTTCAGCTGCATATTGTTGACTTTTCAGCAATGAATAGTGCACCTGTGCACTGTTCACGGGTCCCACAAATTTCACTTTTCAACAACTTTTTCATTAAAAATGGGTCCCACGGTACTATTCACACATTTAAAAATTATTTTGCTACAGTGTTTTCAGTTTTCAGTTTTAGCAAAATAAGTTCTATCCAAACAAACCCTAAGATGAAAAAACTACTTGATGAGGGAACACTGTTGCCACCACCATCATCAGATTATGCAATTCTCTCCAACTATCTTCTGGATCTGTGCATGTGCATGTATATTACAAATCCTCTAACTTCCTTCTACGCTCTAATGATTGATTGATGTGCACGTAATCATACCTAACATTTAAAATGGAAATTTGAATTTATGTTTCTACCGTATTAAAATCTACTTACAAACCACTCAAAGACAATTCCTTTCAAATCAAAGATTTCATGAACAATTTGCAATTATGATTGAAGATAAAATGACTAAAAAACATCAAGATATAATATATAGTGATATATACAAATAACAAAGAAACTGAAATTTAGCTCCACAAATAGAACCAAATTTGGTTACCAAATAGAGGAGTAGATGTGCAGGACCAAAGTGATTGCAAATGTATTTTAAAAATATAGCCAAGTCAAGGATAGAGACTTTAGAGTACCTTAGTGTCATTGTCATTGTTGCTATTGTTAATGCTTGGATAGGTTGTGAGTACGGGTCAGGCCCCATTGTAGCATCCAGACTCATTTTAATCACAAATACAAACATAAAAACTATTCAAAAATCAAATAGATGAACCACAATACAATGAAAAGTCAAATTCTCAAACTTTGATGGTAATTTTACCAACGCAAATTGAATAATAACTTTGTAATTCAAGAATAATATCAATACAAATTAATTGAATTTCAAATTCATATTCACATCTTTGTACTTTTTATTTATAACAGCAAAAATGTTAAAAGGTTTTCCCAAATTGCTAAAGTTTGTCAGAGTTAACAAATTTTATGTACTTGGTGGCAACCCTTACTTGGTTCTTCATGATCACAGAAAAAGTTCATTATTTACTACCTTCATTAACAAAGAAGATTCAATTAAATGTCATCAATTTGTTATAATATGTGCTCGTTTAGTTATGATAGAGACAATTTTTACAATTAGGAAAATCAAAACACAAAAGCTTCTTTTAGCCAAAATTTTTTATTTATGTATTAATATATTTTTTGGCTTGTGGCAGATCCATGCTTCTTTTTAATTGAAATGCTCCGCACTAATCTCAAAAAGATTTAAATAAAAAAGTTGCAGCTCTTGGCTTAGTAAGTGGAACTTTTAAATTACATTAACACTTATCTTAAAATAAGTAGGTTGCTGAATTAAATAAATTCTACTCAGTTCAAGACACACCAGCAATTTTTATAGTGAGGCTAAACTGTTTGCTATACAAAAGCTAATTGGAAATTATGTTTCAAACAAAACATATGTATGCACATTTATGTTACCTATGGGGGCATGAGTGTTAGATACCTATTTGGGCCTGATCCGAGAAGGCTGACTCCACCAAAAGGCTGCAGGGAAGGAATGAGGCTGTTTGACTGAGGGGCCCAAGGGCCCACCAATCGGGTCGTTAGCCAATTATGAAGAATTCGAGGAGAGTGTCTCCTCGGACTACCGAGACAAGGGCCATGAGATGCACCATGATGTCTGGGGAGGAGCTCTGGAATCTCAGCAAGCAATGCTACACTCCAACGGGATGTAAGGGGAAAGAACAAATGGGGAGTACTCTGCAAAAAGCTGCTGCCACCACATTTAATACTTCCTACCAAACCTCCTGGCCGCATTTATGTGGAGAAGACCCCTGAACAGTGTTGCCTTGATTGCCGTAACTCATAAAGGGTTTGAGAAGGTGTCTGATGGGACAGGTACTCAAGTAGTAACCTGGGCGGCCAACAACTGAAGGGCCAAGATCATCCAAAGGGAGCGATATAATGTGAGAGACCCTCTAGAGGAAGGGGATTCGGCTTCTCCAAGAAAAAGCCTTCTTCTCCCAAGCAGAACCAGAAAACGAATATAGGGGCTCTTTGGCTCAAGTCCGAGAATAGCTGGAATAGTATCACCAGCTCTTCGCACGCAACCGTGGACTTAGCCCATACGCCATTGCTTTTTATCATCCTGAGAAGCCTAGGCTTTAAGCCCACGCTCTACAAATTCTATTGTTTAGGCCATTTGGGCCGGCCCTGTCACGCACTTGGGCTTAGGCTTAATTTGTGCCCTTACAATTGACGCCGTCTGTGGGAAGCCTTGAGCGAAGGGACGTGAGGCATCATGGAAGGCTCAGGTTCATGTCGTGCAGAATCCATGAGATCCCAACACGAGGATCACCTCTCGCAGCTAGAGTGGGAAAGAGATCGGGAAATTAGCATGCGCATAGAACATACGCGCGGGAGGAGTCACGCGCGGGCCGGAAGTAGAACCTCCCGAGAAAAAAGTGTCAAGGCCATGCAGAGGGAGATCGACCACTTGAAGAATAAATTGCGCCGGGAGAAACGACGGCGCATTCCCTCTCCTTCAGACACGTCTTCAGTAGATACTTGTAGTAGCATTGGCAGCTCCAGGTCAGGAACTCCCCCCAGCGAGTCTTCCTCCTATGAGGGCGACTACCATCGCGACCCTAAGGGTAAGAAGACCTCTTCCAAAGGCTTGGCTAACAACGCCTTTGACAGGCCACAAATGCGTTGACCCCTTGTGATAACTTAGATTAATTAATTAGCCCAGTTTTTAATTAATCAAATTAACATGCAATATCACGTGGCAGCACAAACAAATCACCAAACTAAGTTAAGTAACGGAAAATAAATAACACGGTGATTTGTTCACGAATGGGGAAAACCCTTACGGCAAAAACCCCACCGGATGATTTAAGGTCACCACTCCCGAAACTCCACTATTATCACAACAAGCAGTTACAAGTAAGGAATCCCAATACCTCACTAACCTATAGTTGAACTCTTACCCCAATACCCAATTGGACTTGTTCTGTAGTGACAGTTTCTCCTTTCAATGCACGGCTCCCAAGTACGTGACTAACCAGATGCGCGGATCCCAGTACGCGACTTCAAATACCAACTAGAGAGAGAGAGAGTTGGCTGCAAAGTTCTTCAAATCATCAGAGATGAACTAGGGCACGAACTTTGTCTTTCTGATCACAAATTGCATGAACAACAAGTTCTCAAAGAATGTGCAACTTGTATCTTCTGCTTCCCTGCTTAACGGCCCTTAAAATAATCCTTTTATATGTCTAGGGTTGGGAGAAAAGAAATCCCAAAGACACACTCACGGATTAGACTTGAAACAGACCTGGAAATCTGTTTTCTTTAATTCTCGACAGATAGAGGTGTCGAGAGGTGTCGAGAAGCTGTCGAGGCTCGGGCAAAACAACTTCTTTAAAGCTCGATAGATGCATCTGTCGAGGTATGTGTCGAGCTTTAAAAACTTGCACTTCCTAGCTTGTTTCTTGGACAGACTTTGACGGCTTCAACACTTAACCTTGAACCACTGTTTCTTGAAGTGTTAAACTCATCCTAAATCTACCCAATTACAAGTAAAGTGCGTTTTGTCTAAGGATAAGCCAATTACATAAAGTAGCGACATATGTTCACGGACTTGAACTACATATGTCCTAACAGCCTTGAGTAAGGCGGTCCACCAAATCTCCAGGTCACCCTTCATTGGGAGGATTGAAAAGGGAAAACTTCCGAGGCAGTTCACCCAACCGACCTTCACCATCTACAACGGACGGATGGACCCAGTGGAACACGTGAGCCACTTCAGCCAGAGAATGGCGATGTACTCTAAGAACGAGACTCTGATGTGTAAAGTCTTCCTCTCTAGCTTGGGACCTGTCGCGATGAGATGGTTTAATGGCCTGAAGGCAGGCTCAATTGATTCCTTCATGGAGCTCACCAGGGCATTCAGCTCGCGCTTCATCACCTGCAGCAGGGTGCCTCGGTCTCTAGATTTGCTGTTATCCATGGCCATGAGGGAAGGAGAGACCCTCAAAATATACTCCGACAGGTATTGGGAGATGTTTAATGAAATCGAGGGGGACTTCGATGATGTTGCCATAAGCACCTTCAAAGTTGGCCTTCCAAACGAGCATGAACTGAGGAAGTCTTTGACTAAAAGGCCTGTCAAGAGCGTGCGCTGGCTTATGGATCGCATCGACGAGTACAAGCGGGTCGAAGAAGATCAGCTGCAAGGGAAGGGGAAGACGAAGGTTATCCCTCAAGAGATGAGGGATTTTAGGTAGGACAAATATAACAACAGTAGGTTGAGGAGAGAGTTCATCGGCAGCCTGGATCAACCACTCCTCAAGTGGTCAGCACCGTGTTTGGCGAACCCATACAATAGGTGTTTGAGAAAGTTCACCATGAACCATATTTCAGGTGGCCCAGCAAGATGTTCGGGGACCCCACGAAGTGTAATCAGAACCTCTATTGCCAGTACCATCAAAAGAAAGGTCACACAACCGAGAACTACAGGAACTTACGAAGTTACCTGGATCAATTGGCGAAGGAGGGGAAGTTGAAACAACTCATGTACCAGCGTAGTGAACAAGGAGAAAATCCCGGGCCGGTGAATCAAGGACACCATGCTTCGAGGCCTCCATTGGGGACCATTAATGTCATCCTCGTGGCCCGGGGAGGACTGGTTCTTGCCCCTCCAAGGTGATGTCCATGGCGCGAGCCCTTGCCGAGGACACTAGCTCCGAGCCGAAGAGGATTAAGGGTAACGAGCCCCAAGTCCTAGGCTTCTCGGACAAGGTGGGGACCATCCAACCACACGATGATGCCCTGGTGATCATGTTGAGAATATGAGGCTACGATGTGAAGAGGGTAATAGTGGACCAAGGAAGTGGTGTAGACATTATGTACCCTGATCTGTTTAAGGGGCTGAACCTAAGGCGGGAGGATCTCTCAGCCTATGATTCACCACTGATAAGCTTCAAGGGGAAGGCAGTCGTCTCGAAGAGGTAGATTAGGTTGCCTGTACAGTCAGGCCCGGTGGTGGTTGAAGTGGATTTCATCATGGTCGATGCTTACTCTCCCTACACAGCCATTGTAGGGAGACCTTGGCTGCACGCCCTAGGTGCTGTCTCCTCTACAATCCATGCCAAGGTGAAGTTCCCATTTGGGGGTCGGGTTGAAGAAATTATTGGGAGCTAATCCGCGGTGAGACAGTGCCTGACAACCGTAGTCCTGCCCAGACTGGAGCCTGAACGCTCGGCCTTGGCTACGCTGACCCCATAGCAATTAACCGCTTCTGCCACAACTGGGGGGACAGTGGTGGAAGTGCCCACGTGCGAGGGATTGGATAAAGTTCTTGTAGGTGACGACTCGGAAAGGTTCTTCTAGGTTGGGTCCCAACTACCGATCGAGGAAAAGGAGGAGCTAGTCGCATTCCTAAAGAGAAACCTTGACGTGTTTGCATGGGATGCATACAAAGTGCCTGGGATTGACCTGAACTTCATTTGCCACCACCTGAATGTCAACCCGGCGGCCATACCGAAGAGACAACCTCCTCGGCGCTCTTCCAAAGAGCATTCCGACACCGTTAAGGAGGAAGTCGTCAAACTTAAGAGGGTTGGGGCTATCAAGGAAGTATTTTATCCCGAATGGTTGGCGCATACAGTCGTGGTAAAAAAGAAAAGTAGGAAATGGAGGGTATGTGTGGACTTCACGGATCTAAACAGGGCCTGCCCAAAGGACTCTTTTCCGATGCCTCTCATAGATCAGTTGGTGGACGCGATGGTCGGCCACCTTCGGATGAGTTTTTTGGACGCCTTTCAGGGGTACCACCAAATATCCTTGGCCTTGGAGGACCAGAAGAAGACAGCTTTTGTCACCCCCACCGGCAACTATCATTACAAGGTAATGCCTTTCGGCTTGAAGAACACCGGGGCTACCTACCAGAGGATGATGATCAGTATGTTCGAGGCACAGCTAGAAAAAACTGTTGAAGTATACGTGGATGACATGGTTGTCAAGAGTAGGGCTATACCTACGCACGTGGCCGACCTGAATAGCACTTTCCAGATGTTAAGGGAGCATAAGTTGCGCCTGAACGCTCCCAAGTGCTCCTTTAGTATGGGGTCTGGCAAATTTCTAGGTTACATGCTCACTCATAGAGGGATTGAGGCCAACCCCGCCCAGATCTCAGCAATATGCAATATGCAACCCCCTCAGAACCCAAAAGAGGTCCAAAGGCTGGCAGAAATGACGGCCGCTCTCAACAGGTTCATTTCTCGGTCCGCAGACAGATGCCGACCCTTTTTCCAGCTATTGAACAAATGGAAGGGATTTGAGTGGACCAAAGAGTGTTCGGTGGCCTTTCAGCAGCTAAAGGAATATCTCTCTCTACCGCCCATTATGTCTCACCCCGACATAGACAAAGTGTTGTTCGCATACATAGCTATGGCTGCCCACGTCGTCAGCCTGGTGCTAATACAGGACGACAAAAGTATATAGGGGCCTGTCTATTATGTGAGCAAGTCTCTACAGGAGGTCGAGATACGGTATCTGCCATTGGAGAAGGCGATTCTGGCTGTAGTGCCCACGACGCACCGGCTCTCGCACTACTTCCAATCCCATACGGTAGTCATGCTGACCCAACTCCCCTTTAGAACCATATTGCGGAGTGCTGACTACTCTAGCAGGATCGCCAAATGGGGAACTATCTTGGGAGCCTTTGACATCAAGTACATGCCTCGCACCTCTGTGAAGGGGCAAGTCCTAACCGACCTGGTGATGGAGTTTGCTGAGCCTTCTAGGGAAGAGAACTCTAAAGGATGGGGCATGGATGGAAAATCAGTCACCGTAGTCTCATGCGAGGAACCCATAGTGTGGAAAGTCTATGTGGACGGAGTAACCAACCAGAAAGGTTCAGGTGTAGGGATAGTTTTGATATCCCCGGAGGGAATTGTCGTGGAAAAGTCTTTGAGATTGGTATTCTCAGCTACCAACAACGAAGCCGAGTACGAAGTTCTGCTAGTAGGAATGGACATGGTTCAAAGAATGGGGGGAAAGTCGGTACAGGTATTCTCGGACTCGCTGCTGGTCCGCCAGGTGGAGGGAAAATTGGAGGCTAGGGAAACGAGAATGCGGGAGTGTCTAGCCCGCACCAAGCACTTACAGTCCAAGTTCAAGTCTTTTGCAGTGTCACATATCTCCAGGAATGGGAATACCCACGCCGACTCACTGGCCACGCTCGCAACCTCCTCGGCCCAAGGCCTGCCGCGAGTCATCCTCGTCGAGGACCTATTTAGACCCGCTGGGCCGAAAGGTGATGCCCGCCGGATTCACCAGGTCAGAATGGGACCCAGTTGGATGGACCCAATAGTGTCCTTCCTTAAACATGACGTCCTACCGGAGGAAAGGTCGGAGGCCAACAAGATCCGTAGAAAGGCTCCGCGGTTTTGGCTATCCGAGGACAAGAAACTCTATAAGCGATCCTTCTCAGGACCCTACCTATTGTGCATACACCCAGAAGCAACGGAGCAGCTCTTGGAGGAGTTACACGAGGGAATATATGGTAGCCACACCGGAGGAAGATCATTGGCCCATAGAGCCCTTACGCAGGGGTAATGGTGGCCGAACATGCAAAGAGAAGCGTAGGATTACGCGAGAAAATGCGACCAGTGTTAGAGGTTTGCCCCCAACATCCACCAGCCTGGGGGTGCTTTGAACCCTTTAGTCAGCCCTTGGCCGTTTGCTTAGTAGGGCTTGGATATAGTGGGGTCATTCCCAAGGGCGGTCGGAAATAAGAGATGGTTGCTCGTCGGGATGGACTACTTCACCAAGTGGGTCGAACCCTCTCGAACATCAGAGACGTGGAAGCGAAGAAGTTTGTTTGGAAAAATATCATCACCAGATTCGAGATCCCCCACGTCCTCATCTCGGATAACGAGCTGCAGTTTGACAGCCGAGCCTTCAAAAAATACTATGGAGACTTCGGCATCATAAGCCGGTACTCTACCCCAGCCTACCCGTAAGGGAATGGTCAGGTTGAAGCGGCGAACAAAACGATAGTTAACGGGCTTAAGAAAAGGCTGGACGACGCTAAGGGCAGATGGGTAGACGAAGTGCCACACGTGCTGTGGACCTATCGAACCACACCCCGAAGGTCCACGGGAGAGACCCCCTTTTCGATGACTTATAAAGCTGAAGCCGTGATCCCTTTGGAAGTGGGGTTTCCGAAGATGAGGTCACGCTCCTTCACCTTAGACAATAATGATGATTTGCTGCAGAAGGGGCTGGACTTGGTTGAAGAAAGGCGAGAGAGCGCTATGGTTCGGTTGGCTTGTTACTAACAGAAGCTCAAACAGGGGTATGACTCCTGCGTGAAATCACGGCCCCTTGCTCCCGGCGACTTAGTCCTATGAAAGGTTGTGGGGACCGTTAAGGACCCAGCATGGGGAAAGCTGGGCCCCAACTGGGAAGGGCCCTACCGTATTACCTCAGTGGCTTGCATAGGTTCGTATCGACTCGCTGACCTAGATGAAAAGCTTGTAAAATGGCTCTGGAATGTAAACAACCTTAGAAGGTACCACTATTAATATAAGGGATTCTTGCTACCTGTTCAGTTAGTATTATGTCGAGCTAATTGTCGTTCGTCAATCCGCCATACCAGATGAAAGCTCAGTGTCACACAAAAACCCAACGTTTTTAACTAAGTGTTAATGTCAACCTTGGCTATGCCGGGTCCTCAGACCTTCTGCCTTGGGAAAATTTAATATGCAGTTCATTTTTAACTAAGTGTTAATGTCAATCTTGGCTATGCCGAGTCCTCGGACCTTCTGCCTTGGAAAAATTTAACACGTCGTTCATTTTTAACTAAGTGTTAATGTCAACCTTGGCTATGCCGGGTCCTCGAACCTTTTGCCTTGGGAAAATTTAACACACCATTTATTTTTAACTAAGTGTTAATGTCAACCTTGGCTATGTCGAGCCCTTGGACCTTCTGCCTTGGGAAAATTTAACACGCCATTCATTTTTAACTAAGTGTTAATGTCAACCTTGGCTATGCCGGGTCCTTGGACCTTCTGCCTTGGGAAAATTTAACACGCCGTTCATTTTTAACTAAGGGTAAATGTCAACCTTGGCTATGCCGGGTCCTCGGACCTTCTGCCTTGGGAAAATTTAACACGCAGTTCATTTTTAACTAAGCGTTAATGTCAACCTTGGCTATGTCGGGTCCTCGGACCTTCTGCCTTGGGAAAATTTAACGCGGTTCATTTTTAACTAAGCGTTAATGTCAACCTTGGCTATGCCGGGTCCTCAGACCTTCTGCCTTGGAAAAATTTAACGCGGTTCATCTCTTTTTAGCTAAATGTTGATGTCGTTTTTAAATAATTGTTAAGGTCAAACCACACATGGTTAAAATGCTCTTATGGTGACGCCGCACTTATCTTAGTTTCAGACACGCTTATGCGCACGTAGCTATTCATCTATTAACCCAATTATGTCGGGAAGGGGTGTTGAATTACTTAGGATTAACGTGCAACTTATGGCGCAATGAGACAAATTATACAGCAATAAACATAATGCATCCAGAATGTGACATTATCAAAAGCAAAACGCGGAAAATTATTAAAACTGTTTACATCAAAGTTGAAGGGAAAAATTACAAAGAAAGACGCTGAAAAAATCTACAAAATAAACTGCGCGAAGAGGGAACGCAAGATGGCCTATTGTTTGATCTTTAGGGGAGGGTCTTTCCCTAACTTCGCAGAGGGCTCCTTGGCCAGACCATCCGCATCTGGGCATTTGAGCTCAGTCTCGGACGGGACCTGGACTTGCTTCCCCTTATCCTTTGCTTTGGGCGGGGGTAAAACTTGGCCAGCTGGCTCACCCGACCCCTTTTCGGCCCCTTTATCAGAAGCAGTAATTTCTTTGGAGGGAGGAATTTTTTCTTGGGGGAAGGAAGGCAACATCGAGGCTGTGGTCTCAGGAGCAACCGAAATGGCAGGAGCGTCTTCGATCACCCTGATGTCCTCGGGATACCAGACCTTCTCTGCTCCCCTCCACTCGGAGTCAGCAGGAACTCCCGCCATGTTTAGGGCTTCAGCCGCCCAAATCTATTGGCAGTATTCCCTACACAACTCCGCCAGCTCTTCAGCTAGTCGGTTCTCCGTCGTCTCCACCCCCTCATTGTATGCAGCTTTAGTGGCGGCCTCCACGGTCTCTCATATGGTGCGAGCCACTTCCTTGGCCTGGGCAAACTCTCTTTTCAAGTTCGAGATCTCTTGCCCAGCCTTGGACAGTGCCTCGTCCTTTTGGTAGAGCAGCTTGCATTGGTTCTCCACCTGGGCCTCCGCGGTCTTTAAGCCCGCATCCAGGCTCCTCCTCTCAATCTACTCTTGGGTCAGCTTGGCGGCCAGGGCCCCTTTTTCAGCTTCAACGCGGCCCAAGTCCTTTTCGACCTCCGCCTTGGCCTCCTGCTCGGCCGTTGCCTGGTTCTGGTAGTGCCCCACTAGTTCCTCGGCACCAAAGACCTCCTGGATAGCTTGCGGAGAGAAATTTCAACAGACGCACAGTGGAGTTAGGCACGTGAAGGTTTAAATAACGACGACGAATTAAAAGAGATGGGGAAGCACGTACCAAGCCTAGGTCCCTTTTTAGGGAAAGAAAGAGGCGTGTCCGACCCATCTTTCCCAACTCCTCTATGTCCCTCGGCAAGAGGAGAAGTTGCTCCAGAGCATTGGCCAGATAAGGGGTGTGACCCTTCTGAAAATCCCTTATACTTACCTAGAGAGGTATCGGAGCCCCATCCACCTCCAGCACAGGGGACCAACTGGACTCACCTCGGAGTACCTCGGCTTGCCCGCGGATCTCCCCGCTCTCCACGGACGAGGCTCGCCCCTCGCCTTTAGCAACTTGCTACTGCTGTTGTTGTTGCTGCCTTTGCTATTTTTGATTTTTCTCCCTCCTTGTCTGCCTACTCATTCTCATTCCTCCTTTTCTTTGGGACGTTTGGGGGAGGAGGGAGTGGGTCGGATGGAGGGAGAGGCGGAGGCAACTTTGGTTGGGACCCAGAGGCGTCCCCCTTGGAGGCCTGAGCGCCCCTCTTCTTGGCGAAAAGTGTTCTGAAAGTCGCTATGTCATCCTCTTCCCCAAAGCTATCGTCTGGTTGGGCGATTACTAGGCCTTGGATACCGGAGCCCCTGTCCAAGGTATCTTCCTCGTCCGAAATATCGACTACGAGATCCTTCAAAGGTTTCTCTGCCTCCTCTAGATGAAATCAGTTAATCTCTTCGTCGAGGGATGATGGTGAAGCCGCAGGTTCTCCTCGAACGATCTGGCCTTCCTGCTTCACTACCAAAGGAGTGGCTTCAACGGTCCGACCGTAGAGAATGGTGGATGAAGCGTCAGGTAGAGCGCAGGGGGTAAGGAAGTCAGGTTGGGAGACGTCTATCCTCACTCGTCTCCGGTCACCTGCGAGAATGGTGTCTTCAACCTCTTGGAAAACCTTCGATAAGGGTTCGAACCCCAATATGAGGTGGGCGGCCCTCACCTGCAGGTCCTTGTTCACAAAGACCTCGGATCTCAAGGCTCTGTTAAGATCCGAGACATTGACTTCGCTCAAGCGGGGCGACGTATGCCGTTTGTCTGCAAGAAAGGCAGCAGAGAAGCCAAACATGGTCAGGTACAAACGAAAAATCAAGCGAAGAAAGCATCAAAGGGTTATGAACCTACTTAGAGAAGCTAAAAGGGGCAAACTTTAAACCAAAATTTCTAAATCCTAAGGAGTCGCACCTGGCTGCCCCTCCTTCACTGGGCAATGGGAACCGTCATACCACCTCCTGGTGGCAATGAGGTAGTCATCCTTCATGCCTTTATTAGACTTTGGAAGGCAAGAAATGAGCTTGACGGTGTTAGACCTCGACTTGAGGTAATAGCCCACGTCCCTTAGCCGGTGACACTCATACAAATAGACGATGTCGCGCCATGTGAGGCGCAGGCCCAGCTACTCGTTTAGAGCATCGACACAACCTAATACCCTAAACATGTTGGGGGTACACTGGTCAGGACATAGCCTATGGTTGCGAAGGTACTCGTTGGTCACGTCCTTCATGGGGAGTGTCATCCCACCCTCTAGGAAGGCGATAATAGGGATGACGACCTGTCCTTCTTTCCTAGAGTTCGCTACGGCCTCTAGGGGGTAGTATTCCAGACCTACGTCCTGAGGTATGTGGTATTTAGCCTGGAATCCTTCCATGCCAGAAGCCATATTCGCTAGATACTTGAACCTACCCATCGGGTTGGGATAAGGGTGAGGGTTTGGAGAGAAAGAGGGCAAAGGCTGACAGCCGAGGAGAAAAGTACTTGATGAAAAGAGACTTACTGGAGAAAAAGTTACGATCTTCTAAGAGCTTCTTGAGAGGAAATGTGGTTGGAGTGCTTCTAAGATGCGCTTGCTTTCTAGGAGTAATGGCAGGGTTCACGATTACCTAAACATCTTGAATGATTAAGGGGCGGCGGTTTGTGAAAGTTATCTTGCTTAAATCTTTGGGAAGAAAGCTGAACCGTTCGATCTGCATCTCACCGTTGAATGTGGGCGATAGGGAGTTACTCAATGCAATTAATATGGGCGTTGCGGGTTACGAAGCGCCAATGGCCTCTCCAGAAGACACGAGTGGGCCTCTCACGTGCGGCGCTTAGGAGGTCACGTGAGGACAATCTGCACAGGTCAAAAACTCATTTCTCTCCTTGGATCAGAGCCAAACGAATTTTTGAGGGGCTATTGTGGGGGTATAAGTGTTAGACACCTATTTGGGCCTTGGGCCTGATCCGAGAAGGCTGACTCAACCAAAGGGCTGTAGGGAGGGAATGAGGCCGTCTGACTGAGGGGCCCAGAGGCCCACCAATCGGGTTGTTAGCCAATTGTGAAGAATCCAAGGAGAGTGTCTTCTTGGACTACCAAGACAAGGGCCGTGAGATGCACCATGATGTCTGGGGAGGAGCTCTAGAATCTCAGCAAGCAATGCTACACTCTAACGGGACGTAAGGGGAAAGAACAAATGGGGAGTACTCTGCAAAAGCCTGCTGCCACCACATTTAATACTTCCTACCAAACCTCCTGGCCACATTTATGTGGAGAAGACCCCTGAACAGTGTTGCCTTGATTGCCGCAACTCACAAAGGGTTTGAGAATGTGTCTGATGGGACAGGTACTCAAGTAGTAACCTGGGCGGCCAACAACTGGAGGGCCAAGATCATCCAAAGGGAGCGATATAATGTGAGAGACCCTCCAGAGGAAGGGGATTCAGCTTCTCCAAGAAAAAGCCTTCTTCTCCCAAGCAGAACCAGAAAACGAATATAGGGGCTCCTTGGCTCAAGTTCGAGAATAGCTGGAATCGTATCACCAGCTCCTTCCACCCAACCGTGGACTTAGCCCATACGCCATTGCTTTTTATCGTCTTGAGAAGCCTAGGCTTTAAGCCCACTCTCTACAAATTCTATTGTTTAGGCCATTTGGGCCGGCCCTGTCACGCACTTGGGCTTAGGCTTGATTTGTGCCCTTACATTACCAATATTAACATGTAATGCAAAGTTTAAAGAAAATCAAACCAACCCATCAACAAAAAAGTAAATAATCGCTATGTTTTTTCTAGAACAATAGCCATTTCACTATTTCAGTAAGGATGGAAAGTTTTCTATCAAATTATCCTAAATACTTCTGATGCAATTTTATGGTCATTTGGAATACAGTTATTTAAAGAGAATAGAGAGATAGAGAGGTTCATTTGGACAATGAACACCTCTCTATCTTGCTGTGATCAAATCAAGCCTACTTCATTTAGTAAAATTTGAAATTTTTGATTAGCACAGATGTTTCCACAATCCCACCCCATGACAGTTTATAATCCAACCTAGATTGCTTAATGTGCAGGTCACGCTTTCAGACTCCAAAAAACCCACATCCCCAAGCCACATAAGAAGCTTGCCCTTCCCCCTTTTACTATTTCAATCCTGTAGTAAAATTTGATATATTGAAGGAACCAAAATTGAGGGAGAACCTATATTAGGGTTTTAAGTATTGATAAAAACCAATTCTAATTCAAAACAAAATCTGAACCAATTTCTTAAATCAAAACCAAAAAAAATAGCTGAATCTAAATCCTATTAAACACCTAAAATTAATATAAAAGATTTTACCTGTAGCCATTCTAGCAGTCTGATGTTAAGTTGGTTGTGAGGCGAAGCGTTTGTGGCTTAGTTGAATCGTTTTTGCTAGTGTTTACTTTCACTTTCTTCAATTGAACTGACGGTGAAAAGATAGAAAACAATTTTCTCTATTTAGTTTTAATTGCTTACCATTGTAAGGGAAGAGAGAAAGCTTTGCGTCTAGGTTTTCCGTTTTTGGGTTCCTGTGTATGGGTCTTGTAGTGTTTGTTGGGATGAGTATGCGTTTGTGTTTGAAGGAGAGACAAAGACTGAGAAATAGGTTTTTGTATCGGGTTTTGTTTAGGATTTGAAGAGAGTAAATTTTATGGAGAAATAGTTATTGGGTTAGAAATAGTTACGGTGTTTAGGGGTTTTTTTTTAATAGTTTTATTTTTTTAAATAATGCATCTGTGTAAAAATGTGGGAGCTTCAAAAGTTTCGGTTTTATATATATACTAGTCGTTAACCCATGCGATGCATGGGAATGCTACCAATTTTAAAAATAAAAATAAATAAAAATTATATCCATAATAAAAGACATGAAATAGGAAATGTTAAAGAGGAGAATACATTAGTTCACATTTTAACTATGAAGAAATAAGATAGATCACTGGAACATTAAGATGAACCTCCAAATGATGTGACATTAGAATTGTAACAACCATCAAGTAATAACAAAATATACATTATGGGCGTTCTTAGCCATTTTTCTCCTTCCAAATATCTTTCCCATATTTCTAGATTAAAAAAATGACACAAAATGAGTGTATATAATGGAAAGAATAAGTTCACCTACCACATCCAAAGGCACATAGTAGGCCATTAAATATTTTTATATTCAAACAAACAAATAGGGTTAATTGTAGAAATCTATCATAAACAAAAGGGTAGTTTCACTTTGCACTCCAAAATATAAATAACTTTCCATTACCATCCCAATTGCACCTAAACATGGAAATTGCACCCCATGTTTTCATCCATGGTTGCACTTTTTGCACCACCAAATGGACTGTGTGTTTGTGTGTGTGCGCGCACGCGTGTGCATGTATTTGTGTTTACTATTTGGTGGTGTGAAAAGGCCTATGGTGAAGCCAGTGGCATTAATTGGAGATGATCTGTTTTAAGCTATGAGATCCGAAGGCCTTGCTTTTTATATTCCTTTTGGGTGGTTTTGAGTCATTTCTCTGTAATCTGTAAACCTTGGATGATGTGTTTTGAGATAGAGATCTACGGTCTCTTCTTTTCTTTTCTTTTTTAATTGTATTTATGTTCTAAATGTTATTTTATGCGTGTTGGGTGTGTTTCACATAGTGATTTCCTGTGGTAAATTAAACAAGGATTGGTTAGAAATATTTAATTTAACTTTACGGTTTTTTTTTTTTTTTTTTTTTCTGGGCTATTTACCCTATGATTTGAATTTATGGATTCCAGTGTTGATTTTTGTTTATTGATTTTTATTCTCTATTTTGTTTTTATTTTTTGATTTTGTATTAACTTTACTAAAGTATGGTTTTGTTAAATACACAAAGGACGATGTTGAATAGCAAGTTTATAGTTTGTAGAGGTGGTCTCTCTTCATTTTTGTTCTTTTAGTCCAGAATCAGTGGAGCATATAATTTTCTTATGTCAAATCAAGCTACTAGTGTGGACAAAACCCTCTTCTGCCTGCTTAATTTCTTCATGCCTGGTTCAGGCTCCATCAGTGATCAGGTTAAATACCTGTTGTACTTGTACCTAATAATTTTGTGGTCACTTAGAGACTTACTTGTATTTGTGGCTATTCTACGTGACCAAACATGGATGCTACAATCTAGTTTTTGATAATGAATGAATCCTTGTAAGCTGGTCCTCTCCATCAACAGGGTTTTTCCTACTCCACATAAACATGCTTGGTCTTCCTTTGTTCCAAGTTCATTGAACCTTTACCCCATAGGGTTGGTTGAAGTTTAAGTTTTGGTGCTGCAGTTTGTATTGATTGTATTTCTATTCTTGGTGTGCGGTCAAAGTATGAACCTCCTGGGGAAGCTTTTGTGGGCTGAAATAAAAGCTATATTGCTTGCAATCTCTGAAGAGAAGAATCCTTGGATCTGATGTCATTTTTACGGGACATTCCTGGAATCTAATCACTTGTTTGAGAGACTTATGTACCCACAACTGTACTAATAATATCTAGGCCTAGCTGATGCCTCTTTAAATTTTTTGGATTTCTCTTCTCTTTTGTGCACATGGAAGCCAATATGGCTCGTCACTTGTTAGCCTACTGGGCATAATTGTACATGAAGGGGCCTTATCTGAGTCATCCTAAATGGTTTGGACTCCAAGGCTTCTTTCTTAATAAATGAAATTATTAACTGTAAAACAATGTTATGCTTTCCTTATTGATTTGACATATACCTCCTGGATTAAAATGTTGATTATTTGAATTGTGTATGTGTGGTACGTAATGAGATAACTGAGTTGTTTAATGGCTATGTATCATTTTATTAATGTCATTGATGACAATTTTCTCCTCCCCTCGATTCTCACCTTCCAACATATGAATAAAAGCTTAAAGATATACTGATAAAAGGAAAACAACAAAAGAAACTAGAGATCAAGTTTCATGGCCTTAACATGAAAGAAGAACTACTAGTAAGACTCTTAGCTCAAATTAAACAAGAAAGGTATCCAAAGTTAACTTCTTTATTAGTCTTATGAATAGGATGAAATGGTTACAGTTGATCATGACTGCTAATAGTTTGCATATGCTAAAACCAATTCCAACACCAACCTTTATAGAATAAACAGTATATATCTAATTGCGAAGCGTCTTAATGGCAAAAAAGAAGTCAAGAGTTTTTTTTTAGTTAGTAAGTTACACACACCAGTAGATCTTGAATCCACAATCTCATCCTCCACCTAGTACTTATATAGGAAGGAGGTACCAGTTAAACTAGAGCTCATTATTATAAAATAAGTTGAGTTTTTAACCCGTAAAGAGTAAAATCGTAAAAGTCATAAAAAGTTTTAGTGTGTACACATAATGCAAATGACCCTTGAAGAAAAGGACTCGCTAATCTCTCAGTATTCTCTTCTAAAGGTTAAGCTTATGACAACGATATGAGTGATTATTTATTAGAGTATACAGTTTTGTTATTTATAAAGCAAATGAAAGCATTTAAAATCAAGTTATAGATGCCATTATCTCAACAAACAAACAAAAAAGTTATGCCACAATAGTGGAATAATATGGGCCCATTTGGAAGCTGCTTTGGACCTATTTTCTAAGCATCATAAACTCAGCATTAACAACCTTGCCTTCAGAGATAGCATTTCTACCACATGATATATTCAAAATGTAACATATTACATTCATATATGAGATAATAAGAATAGCTCGCTTAGATTACAACAATCTACATAATAAAATATACTTCTTCCAGCTCTTTTGCCAAAGTCTCCATCATTTATCTAATCTTGTAACAATACTTAGACCTTTGAAGACTAAAATATGTAAGACCCTTCGAAGACAAGAAATGAGGTAAACCAAAGTACAGCATACTATAAGTCCAATTACTTTGCAGCCCGGTGGTACTCCCATTTGAAAAGGTAAGTTCTAGTGACCAACCAAATTCAAACCACACATTATTTTGTAGGAAAAAAACCAACAAGAATGTTTCATACTCTCTTTTTTCACCACCACATTCCAAAAGCTTTACAAATCTCTTCCTCCACATATCCAAACAAATCAAAACCATAAGATGTGACAACATTATCAATAAAGTTGTGTATACAAAGACTCTACTACAAATCAAATGCAGATCATTAACAGCACATGTCCAAATAAAAATCAACCAAAAGAGCAACAGTCACTAATAAGCAAAGTAACATAGACCATCCACAACAAGTACAAAATAGTTAAACTAAAAGGTAAGTACATGAAAATAAACTATTTGCAACTAAAAGAAATAATTTCTTTCTTGATCACTCTCTCATGTAAAAGAGGCTACCTTATGTACAAAATTCAGTCATATTTATCTACTAATCCTCTACATTTTTCATAAAATTGCTTATTCATATATTTATTGTATTGCATAACACTTATTATCTGTAGTTAATCCTTTAACAAACTATAATATTAGGATAAAACTCAACTAAGATTTAATCCCAATTAACTGGAATTGGCTATTGATCCTCATCAACTACTTGGGATTGGCCACATTTAAGTTGTCTACTATCCTATCCTGTCAAAATCATATACTTAGTCACATTCCTGATTGACACATCTTCACTACTTCTATAGGTGTTATTTTAGGTCACTTATTCAGTTATTCTTTCTCCTTCTTTGTACTTTCTATTTAGTATTTACATCAATAATCTAGCCAATAACCTATAGCTAAATTGGCACCGCCTAATTCTTCCGATTGGAGCATCCAAAATTTGAATTTCTCCCCTTCTGGTCTTCTTCCACTTATAATGTATTGAAATAATTTTTTTTTCATCAATAAGAAACACCCTTACCTTTTAACTATTTAGGTAGGTATAATTTCATCCCAATATTATCGTCCATCTCACATTTAGGCTACATTCAACATGTTGCTTCTTAACAACATAAAAAAATTTGTACCCTAGAGCATAACTGCTCTTATGGTAATCCCATCAACCTATAATTTTAGGGAGACTTTTGACACTTTCGTTTTAAACTCTTATCAACCTACAAATTTAGGAAGCTTTAAAACATTATTTAAAAAAAAAAAAAAAAAAAAAAAAAAAAAAAAAAAAACTCAAGAGGAATCCTTTCTCTTCATGACACAAATAGTGATGAAAAAATTGCAACCTCACCCTCATTCAAAACAGCGAACAATATAAGCAGTATTTCTGGCCTCTTCACAGCTCATAGGCCTAGCATCCTTAGAAATACATTTTCCAATGCAAGCATTTTCATCAAGTTGTGTAAATTTATTAAAAACATTCAAAAGCAACTAAAAAGGAGTCAAAAGACAGGCTGCAAGATAGGGCTAACCAGAAACCACAATACAGTTTACAGTAGCACGCGGTACCTCTCGTTACCATTCGCCTTTTCGCGCAACTTCTCCTGATTCTTCTCTTCACCTTCTTCCCAATCGTCTTCTTCCGATTCAGAATCAACAATTACGGTATCGCCATAAGGAAACTCCAGCTTTCTCTTTGTCGAGCCTTCCATGGAAAGTTGGGATTCTTCGTCTGTGTTCTCTTCCACCGCCATTTCTTCAATAATTTCAATATCTTGATGAGTCAATTGAGCCTCGGAATCAGAGTCCTTCCCCAAATCAACAGCCTCATTGTCGTCCGTACAATTGGGCTCAGGAGTGCGTGGTTCGTCGACCGTCGGATCATCAACAGCCACCGGTGGCTGCTGTCCTTCCGAGCTGGCGAGTAGGGAACCCTCGGTTGGGGTCTGGAACAGGTCCTGAGGGGTACTATCATCTTTCTTCTCCTCCTCCTCGAGAGTCTCTGGCACAGACACCATGACGATCGGAGTGGACTCCACTTCCACTTCCTAGGGCTGGGTCGGGTCGTCGGAGTCTTCATTGGTGTCGTGGTCGGAGCATCAGTCGGGTCCTGGGGCAAAACCGCAGTGGTGTAAGCACTCATCTTGCGAGGCCGACACGTGGCAGAGCCCCGTAATGAAGGCAAATGGGTCGTCCATTTTTAGGGTTTGGAGTCAGAACACCGAAATCGAAAGATTTAGAACCAAATGAGGGTTTTACCATTTTGTTTTTCTTTATATATATATATATATATATATTTCCTTGCTTACACCACAGTACCATAGTTACCTAAGCTCCATACTAACTAGAAATTACAACACTTAACTGAAATAAAAGAAAATGAACCGAACCAAACCAAACAGTTCAATTTTTAAAAGTAAAAACATGACTGACCGACTGACCCATAATGAGAAATGACAAGCATAGAACTTTGTCAAATCAGAGCCACCAAATCCAACAGAGCTAGATTTGGATAGTCCCAAATAGGGGTGTTTGCGGTGTGGTGCGGTTTTAGGCCATTTTTAGCACTGCATTTTGCGGTGCGGTTTAGCCAAAATCATAACTGCACCGCACCTCATTTTTGCGGTTACATGTACGGAGCAGTGCGGTGCGATGCGGTGCGGTGCGGTGCGGTGCGGTGCGGTGCGGTGTATAGTTTAGCCAAAACCATAACCACACCGCACCACACCTCATTTTTGCGGTCACATGTGCGGTGCGGTGTATAAAAATTCACCTACTATATAAAAATTCAACATATATATAATATCACCATACAATTCGAAATGTATCATTAATATCACTATCTCAAATTCTCAAGTATACATCAAACATGTAATGAAGTCAAGTACTTAGTGGTGCTTCTATTTGGAGACAACCATAGAATAGGTCATATATAGCATGTGATTCACAGCCTATTTCTTCTAATGTAAATAATATCTAACATAAAAAATAATATAATTAATATCTAGTGTAATGGTAGTGAGTTGAACAAAGAAAAACTTTAACAATAAATTGACTTTAACAAGTTGTCCTGAGTGAATAGTATAATAGGCCAAAAGATTACCTTTAACAAAGAAAAACTTGAACTGAACAAATGAATACCTCAATAGTAGAAGGCTAGAAGCAACTGGTACGGCAACGAGTAATCTAGGACTCTAGGTTGAAGTGTTGCGGCTAGGGTCTTATTTTTCAGGGCTGAGAAGATTTTTATTATTATTTTTTTTAAGTAACAGAAGTTACAGAATGAGATACGGCATATATATATATATAATATTAAATAAATAAATATATTAATATATTTAGAGGGTGCGGTGCGGTGTGGTTTGTGCAGTTTTCATATTATAAAATTGCAAACCGCACTACATCATGCGGTGTGGTGCGGTGCGGTGCACTGTTACTTGCGGTGTGGTGCGGTTATGCCATTTTGCGGACAATTTTGGTGCGGTTTTTACGGTTTGTGCGGTTTGGTGAACACCCCTAGTCCCAAGCGCTTCTCAGTACACCTCCGTGCCGGTACATTGAATTTTATTTCTAAATAACATTAAATATAAAAAAATTTAGTTAGCTGTCACGTTTCAAAATAATATTGAAAACTAGCATTTCGAGTTTTAAAAACTCGAGTTCAATGTGGAACTCGAGTCTACAATACTCGAAACCCAAATGATAGAAGCCGAGGTGGAAAAAAATTCCACGTGGAACTCGAGTTTTTAAGACTCGAGTTCCACCATGGCCTCTGTTCCTTCTTCATCGTTGCCTCTGTTCCACCGTCGCCTCTGTTCCACCTTCCTACTTCATCATCGCCTCTGTTCCTTCTTCATCGTCGTTGTTCCTTCTTCATCACGTCTGTTCCTTCTTCATCGTCGGTGTTCCTTCTTCATCGTCGCGTCTGCTCGGCTTCGTCTTCCTCGCGTTCTGGGTTTCTTCATAATCTTCGTTCTGGGTTTTGATTGGTTCGGGCTTCGTCTTCCTCGTTCTGGGTTTTGGGTTTCGATCGGTCTTCCTCTTTCTGGGTTTTGGGTTTTGATCGGTTCGTTCATTCTGGGTTTCTGGATTTCTCTTTCGTTTTGGGTTTCTTGATCGGTGCTGGGTTTCTCGGTAGAACTCGAGTTTAAGAGACTCGAGATCTATGTGGCATTTCTTACCATTTCCGTCCAAGTCATCAGTGCAAATCGAGTCTCGGAGAGTCGAGTTTAAATATATATCTCGAGTTTTAGAAACTCGAGATGCTATTTTCTGATTTTCTTTCACGCGTTGCTTAACTTACTATATAGAAGCCTCTCACGTGGTTAGTCTGCACATTCCCTCTGGTACATTTTCCCACTATGCTTTGGAAAGGTAAGATACTAATGGTAGCGTGGGGCACACTAAAATTTTTTTGAGCTTTTACACAAATAATAATTAGGTCTATACCTGGATTTTCAAAATTTTCCTTGTTAGTTCCAAGACTCTTTATATGTGTGTGTTCTTGTCCTAAGAGGCAAAGAGTTAAGGACAAGCCGTGCTTTGCTCTTTTGAGGAAGAGAGAGAGAGAGTATAATTAAAACTCTTTCACAGAAAAGAGTTTGGTAGGGCTTGTTAATGGCGATTTGATAAAAGGTTTGGCTGCAATAAATTTGAGAGTTTGAGGGTATATTGCATTGGGTCTGGTCTTTCTTTGCTTTCTATATATCAAACTATAAGCCAAAGAGAAAGAGAGAGAGAGAGAGATAGCGGTATTTCTGGGGGAAGAAATTTACTTTGTTTTGTTCTTGGAATAAGTGGTGGTTTCAGTCAGAGAATATCTGGGCCGTTGTTATTTAAAGGAGGAACTACACAGAGTGTTTAAGAAAGCGATTCTTTAAGGCCTTGGTACTTCCAAGGCTTTGGTTTTTTGCTCTGGTTTTAAGGTTTATTTGTGTTTTTCTGGTAATTTGAAAGACGAGAATGGTTGAGATGGACTGGCCCTCTTCTTTGAATGAATACGAAAAGCTTGTGATTCAGATGAACACTCCTAGGTTTGAATGAATACGAAAAAAAAAAAAAAAACATTAATTTTCTCTTTGATTTTACTGCATATTACAAAATTTTGGTGCCATGCGTTTCTTTCCTGTTCTTTGATTTTGATTTGACTTATTGTTGACTTGTAGGGTCGTGATCGACAATGCCGTTCGCCCCACTGCGACTCTTATCACGGTGCGCCTCTCATGAAACCTCTCAAGCACAAAATCAATTTTTCTATGAAAACTTTTCCCAAAAAAAAACAAATTTGACTAACTGGGTTTTTCTGTTTTCCTCTTTAGCTTAATTTACAGGTTGATGGTGCTAGAAGGCATGGAATTTTACTTGAGGCCATGCAGGTTCTCACGGATTTGAACCTTTCCATCAAAAAGGCTTACATATCTTCAAATGGAAGATGGTCCATGTATGGTAAGAGGAAAAAAAATTCAAGCTTTTAATTTTTTTTTTTTTCCTTTTTGTTAAATTAATGGTGTCCATGCTAACGTGTGCGGAATTGGTGCGTACGTTAGCTTAAACGTTTTGTTTCTAGTTATTGAAAATTTATGAAACATGTGTTTTGTTCTGTTTTTGGCTACAGTTTTCCATGTGACTGATCAAAACGGAAACAAACTTACGGATGCGAGCGTTATCAGATAAATCGAACAGGTAATTTTCACATTCAATGCCTAATTTATTGCCGTTCTGATTTTAATAATTATGGCTTTTTTATTAATTAAATTTGTTTCTTTGTTTGTTTATTTTGTTAACAGTCTATAGGCAGCATTCACTATGGTCGGACTAACGGCAATAACGGCCTAACTGCCCTAGAACTAACTGGAACCGACCGTATTGGTCTACTATCTGAGGTTTTTGCTGTGCTAGCTGACCTTCGATGCAATGTTGTGGAAGCTAAAGTTTGGACTCACAATGGCTGAATTGCTTCACTAATCTATGTGAAGGACTGTGATTCTGGTTGCCCAATTGAGGATTCCCAGAAAATAGACCGAATCGAAGCTCGTTTGAGGAATGTACTCAAAGGTGACAATGATATTCGCAGTGCTAAGACCTCGGTGTCTAAGGCGGTCACACACACTGAGAGGAGGCTGCACCAAATGATGTTTGCAGATTGTGATTATGAGTGGAAGCCAATTTTGAAGCGCAGTGATAAGTGTCCCATTGTCATGGTTCAAAAGTGGATTGAGAGGGGTTACTCTGTTGTGATTGTTCAGTGCAAGGACAGATCGAAGCTTTTATTTGACGTTGTTTGCACGATGACAGACATGGAGTATGTTGTTTTTCATGCTACTATCAATACAACTGGAGACAGAACATATTTGGTACGTAAATTTAATACCAAAACATGAATTGGGTTTTTGCTAACATTAATGTTTCCAATTGAAAATACTGACTCTTTTTTATTATTTGGTACAGGAATTTTACATTAGACACATAGATGGGACCCCAATAAGTTCTGAACCAGAGAGGCAACGCGTTATTCAATGCCTACAAGCTTCAATTGAGAGAAGGGCTTCTGAGGTACTTATTAATTGTCTTAATTTCACATGCCAAAATTGCATTGTTGAGTTGGTCATTTTTAATATATGCTTTTATTAGCTTGCTTGTAAATAAAAAAATAGTGTGATTGAATTTATTACAGGATGTGAGGCTTGAATTTTCCGCGGAAGATAGGCAGGGGCTTTTGGCCGATGTTACAAGAATGTTCCAAGAGAATGGGCTTAATGTGGTGAGAGCCAATATCTCAACCGAAAGAGATATGGCTATGAATGAGTTTTATGTGACGGATGCAATTGGTAACACTGCAGATTCAAAACTCATTGAAGCTGTTAGACAAAAAATAGGGTTGAGTAATTTGAAAGTGAAGGAATTGCTAATGATTTGTCATAAGAAAGGTTGAGAGTGCAGAGCAACCAGTTTGGGTCGGTGGGGCGGTGTTATTATCACTTGGGAGCTTAGTGAGCAGGAATCTATACAACTTGGGACGGTGGTGGACTTTGGTGATAGTAGTTATGGTTGGTTGGGTTTGGTTGGTTGAATAATTGGTAGATACTTTGAGAGAGAGAGAGAGAGAGAGAGAGAGAGAGAGAGAGAGAGAGAGAGAGAGAGAGAGAGAGAGAGAGAGAGAGGCTCTCCACCGTATTAAAAATGTGTTGCTTTATTTGAAGAGGGTTTTGAATTAGAAGAAGGGGAAACAGGTGAAAAAGTAAAAGGTTGTGTTGTTGGTTGGGGAGTTTGTGAGATATAGAGGTTATCGCTTGCAAGCACAGAGAATAGGGAATTTGTTTCATACAGAACGAATGTGTACATATTAACCATGTGTATCGGGAAGGGAACAGGTGTGCAGACAAGTTAGCCAAGGAAGGATGCATCTCAGAAGTGGATTTTGTTGTTTTTGATCAGCCTCCTTCAGTTATGCTTTATTATTGTCCTAAGCTAAACACATATGTACTATATTACCCTGTTGTGGGCCCAGATTTGTATCATATCGCCTCGTTGCGGGCTCAAACTCATGTATTTTGGACATTGCCTGTGCGTGGGCCTGGGAGTATGTTTATCTGCACTTGATGGGTATGTTGTGAAAAAAACGTGATGGCTAGAATGAATAATACGAGTTAATGATGCTCATCTTATATTATGTCTTTTTAATAGGGATGTAATTTTTTTTTTTTTTTTTTAAAAGTGGTAGCATTCCCGTGCATCGTACTGTTGGCGAGTAGTTAATAATGAGCCAGTCACCAAAAGTCTTCCATGTTCTTGAAGCCTTAAAATAGGTTTAGGTTCTGTGGAATATCCAAGCACCGGGTGCCGTTAAAATAGGGTTAGGTTCTTACTCTCACAAGATTTTTTACCCTTTAAAATTTTTTTACATTTTTATTTCATGGTTGAGATTTAAAGTTGAAAATTTAACTTTAAATTGCAGTCTTATTGCTATAGTATCAAGTACAATATCTTAAGTATTGCATCTTGTCTCAATTTCAATGAGCTTTGTGGTTGGGCTAATTCCCTTTAGTTTTACTTTTTTGAGTAGTACGCATGTTACAAATTTTATTTCATTTACCTCACAAATGGACGCTATATCTTGGGTTTAATTTTTTACTTATTTTTTATTTGTGTACTTTAATATTCAACTCTTTTTTAAGTAAAATTTGTAATAAAAATAGCATTAGCCAAGAAATAAAGAGAAAAAGAACGTATGGGAGTGTGTTTTGCTTGGTACGTGTGGGTGGAGTTAAAAGATTTTGGATTGTACGTGAAGGTGCGACGTAATGCCTGCAATGTTTGTACTGTATGTACGTGAAGGTGCAACATGATTCCTGCGATTTTTTGTTCTGTATGTGGTGACTTTTAGGAAAAATAATTTTCATAGTGGGTTGGATTCAATTATTGGCTAGGCAACGTGGTTTATATGTGCAGCTGATATGGATGAAAGGAGCATTAGGCTGTTTGCTGCCTTTGTTATATTCTTGTCAGAGAAGTGTTACCCCCTCCATTGCTAGTAAGGTTTTTCTTGGATGTTTTATTGCAATTTATCCAAGCTATCAAATTGGTTGGACTACGCTGGGGAGGAAGTTTGAACTCTCTACCTCTCCTCCCAACTATTTACCTAGCAAAAAAATTTGGAAAAATAAAAAAAGCCTTTCCAAGATGCTACAAAGATGTCTTGGCCTGTTGCCCTTACAAGAATGAGTCACTCTAGAGCAGAAGCTAAAATGAGAGCCGTGAAACTTGGAAGTCATTGCCACAATTTTTGTGACTTTAGCTAAAAGAGGATTTAACATGTCTCACCTTAAAAAAATTGGGATTAGACATTACTTTTTCACTACCAAATGACATATTGAATGTAATATAGTGGTTCAGTAATCAAACAAAACGTTTTAGAATTTGAAGCCACAATGAAATGCTATCTTAAGACACCATATGCCCCCGTACAGGGTACTTCAAATTTATTCCTAGGGTTCAACCAAGTTTAATACATTTGTAAAATAGCAATTTTGAAAAAGGCCCTGAGTAGTTTTAGGTTATGTTCGGTGGTTGTTTTTTTTTCCATTATTTTCTGTTTTCAAAAGTTATTCTCTATTTTTGAAATTAAAAAACTTGTTTGGAAAATAAAAAGGGTTTTTGAAATTCTATGAAAGAAACCGAAAGCTTGCAAAAGGCCGTTATTAGTTTCTAGTTTTCGAAAAAATTTCTAGTTTTCGAAAAAAAAAAAAAAAAAAGAGCACGCATTTGATTTAATAAATCTTTCTTATTTTATGAGTTAGCATTAGACCTCAAATTCTAATAGCAACATATTTTAGTTTTTTTTTTTTTCTTCACATTTTTTTTTTTTTAATTTCAAATGACCAAGCATGTTTTTTATTTCAAAAGTACAAAAAAAAAATTATTTTTATATTCTCAAAAACAATTTGTAGAACAAAAAAAGTTCCCAATAATTTAGTGTTTCTTAGAATGTTTCGAAAGAAGAAGATATTCAAAGTGAGAGTTACAATAATATATGTATCATGGGTAAAGTCTTATGACCATCCAAAAACTGTTTCCAATATTCACATTCGTCTTCATTTTAAGCTGTACAACTTTTGGCCTAAAAACTATCAAATTAATGAATTCTGCATAATCTCTTACAACACTTATACGTTCGGGTTTCGTATGACTTTCAATTAATTTTCATGAAAAGAAACTCATACGTCTTATATACAACTCTTGTACATTCGAGATTTTATGAACTTTGTTTTTTCATTTTTTTGCCACATTATTTGTCACTCCCCCCTCTACTAAAAGTGGAATTAACTATTTTCACATTAAAAAGAGTTGGGACTAAACATCTTGTTTTTTGTATTGAAAAATATGAGGAAAAAAAAATATAGTGATTCAATAATCAAACAAACACTTGATAATTTGGACCCACAATTTTAACGCTTTCCTTAGACAATGTACGCACCCACACAAGAGTTGCTAAAAGGTTACTATAAATTTATTCCTAGAATATAACTAAGTTTATTAGGTCCTAAAAATAGCAATTTTGTTGAAGTCCCAGAGAATATTTAGTGTTTCTAAGAAATTTTAGAAAGAAGAAGACATTAAAAGTGAGAGTTAGAATCATTTATTAATCATGGGTAAGGAGTTATAACCATCCATAAACTATTTTTGATATTCACAAATGTTCTCATTTCAAGTGGAGAAAAAATTATCCAAAATACTATCGAATTCGTAAATTCTGCAACACTCATACTTTCAAGTTTCGCAAAAGAAAATTAAAATTATTGTACGTCTTACATACATCTCTTGTTTGTACAGGACTCTCTAAACATTTTTTTTTTTTTTTTTTATTTCATTGCCACAATTTCTTTCACTTTAGTTCTACTAAAGATGAAGTAGCACTACTCTCAGTAAAAAAAGAAAAAAAGGGATTGTACATCAATTTTTCATTACCAAAAAATATTATTAAAAAATATAGTGATTTAATAATCAAACAAAACATTTGACAATTTGGAGCCACAACGAAACGCTATCCTTAGATAATAAATACACCCACACAAGAGTTGTTAAAAGGATACTACAAATTTATCCCAAGTATACAACCAAGTTTATTACATTCTAAATACAGCAATTTTGGAAAAGTCCAAGAGAATTTTTTATGTTTCATAGAAATTTTTGATAGAAGTACTGTAAGTGACAGTTGGAATCATTTATGTATCATGGTTAAAGAGTTATACTCATCCAAAAACTGTTTCCAATTGTGCGCACCTAGATGTGGCTATTAGGTCTAAAATCTATTTGGGCTCACAATCTATTTGTATTGTGGGCTTTTGGATTTCCTACAACGGGTGGTTTTATGTTCGGCAATCCAAGTACCCAAGCTCCCTGTGGACTCTCCCTCTGTTTCCTAGAATGACCACCCTCTCTCCTTCGCGTTTTCTCTCCCCAATTGCCAACCCTTGAACTGAATTTTCCATGTCTATTTATAGCTAAAGTTAGTGGAAAGCTATGATTATTCTCCTGGTGGGTGGAAGGAGAGGTCCAATACTGTTTCTTCTGAGTGGATGCCTAAGCGTGAGTGGGGGAGGAAACAGTGGTATTGGAACTAGCTCCACCGTTAGGGGTACTTCCCGACAGCGACATTCCCCAGGTAATGGAAGAAAGGTCCAATACTATTTCTTCTAAGTGGACGCCTATGCGTGAGTGGGAGAAGGTGGTAGTGACCTAGGAAATAGCTCCACCGTTAGAGGGACTGCTCGGCAGAAATGCTCCCCAGGCTATGCCGTGCATTTCGAGTTCCATCTGCCCTGTGAACGTACCCATCGAAGATGAAGAGACCCCACCTCTACTGTTCATGTTGCAAACGCTTTTATCCCCGGGCCCCGAGTTTTAGACAAGCATCAAAACCTGCTTGGAGTGAGCCAGTGGGTCTAATCAGTGTCAGGTTCTACACGTGGAATCATTGCAATGGGCTTTTACGAGCAAATGGGTTTGAAGGAGGGTGGTGCCCGTACAATAGCCCCCCCCTTGATTCATGTTCAGCTTTCGATAGTGAATCAAAGATTCTGGCTAGGTTATGATGATGGTTTCCCGAAGATAGTGAACACCATTTACGTGCGCTCAGGGTAATTATCGTGGTCCTCTTAAAAGTAGCACCGTGTCAGGTTGCCACGTCAGTAGTTATGGCTTGTTGGTTGGGAAACCGTCTAATGGTTCGTAAACTGCGCCACGCACATGGGGAGTTTACCCAAAAAGGGGTTGGGAGGGTTTTTCTTGCTCTTCGCCTCATTAAATTCCTTGATCCCTATATATAGTCCTTCTTGGGTTCTCATTTCACTTTGCCTTTCTATCTTTTTCGATTCTTCTTTGTTTCATACTTTTGGAATGGGGTTTTCCCACCTTCTCACCTCTGAGGCTGCCTTGGCTAGTTTTAGAGAGACCTTTGGTGTCCCATAGGATGTCGACATTGCGTACTACAATGTGGGCTGTTAGGAAATTTAGAACCCGGTTGAAAAGATTCATAAGTTTTTAACCTAAGTTATTAATTAGGTTTATTATGAATAAAACTTGTTAAAACAAACAAACAAACAAACATCAATATCATGTCAAATTCATATGCAACGAAAAAATAAATAAGACAAGATATGATGATCCAGGAAAACCAATGAAACCAACCAGTTTCACAGTAAAAAACTTGGGTGGAAACCTTCCCGAAAAGCAATTCACTATAGTAAAGAGAAGTTTCAGATCTAGTACAAAACCTTTGTCCCTAGACTCTACAATCTCCGTAGATGAACTTACAGCAGAAACCTTCTACCGCTTCAGAATCTCTAAACTCTTCAATATATGAACGCCACCTTTTGATACATGGATCCTAGTACGTGACTATCTCCTTTGCACAAATTCCAGTACGTGACTCACTCACCAACTTAAGGAAGAAAAATGTTGGCTGCAAAGTTCTTCAATTCATCAACAATGAAGATCAAGAAACACTTGGTTACAAAACCCTATGGTGCAAAAGACGTAGTAGCTTCTTTTTTTTTAGAGAATAAAACTTCGATTACCTTTAGTATATGTTCTCATTGTATTCTCTTATGTGACAGCCTCTAAAATAAGTTTTATATATGTTTAGGGTTATGAGAAAAGAAACCATACACAAATACAAAAGCCTGGCCCAAAAATCAGATCTTAAAATTCTGATGTCCGTAACCTCGATAGTTGCTCGATCAATCAAGGAGCTGTCGAGCTTTATTCATTAAATCTCGATAGATAGCTATCTATCGAGCAGCTGTCCGCAGGTATCTAGCTATCTATCCAGCTTTAGTGAACACTTTTTCTTCACTTGTTTCTTGGTCCAATCTTCATGATTTTAATACTAGACTTGAACAACATGTTCCTTGAAATATTAAACACATTTTAGATCTACCCAAATACAAGTAAAGTGCATTTTTTTCAAAGGATTAGCCAATTACATAAAAGAATGGCATATGTTCTAAACAAGTCAAACACATATGTCCTAACATGGGCAATATCGCTCTTGCGGGGGCTGCTAATCCGAGCGTAGTGTTTTTTCCATTGATATCTATACTTGAGGATGGGGTTAGATTTCCTGTAAACCCTCTTATCATAAGCACTCTAGGGTTCTATGGTCTGTGCCCTAACCAGTTTCCCCCTAATTTTTATAGAGTCTTTAGTTGTGTCAGCCGACTGAATCAAATGTTCGGGCTGCAACTGAACTATCATGACATCAATTTCATGTACAAATTGTGCGGTAATTTATCAAGTGAATATTACTTAAAGATTAGAAATATGCGGTTCGGCTTATATCCTACCTTTCCGACTTAAATAGAAACTCGGCAAGGGAGTTTGTTTGGGTGAGTGGTAATTAGCTTGCCGATGAGCTACTTTGCCCGCTTTCGCCCCGTGATGTTGGTCGGTACTGAGAATCCTTATTTGTTCTAGTTTTGCATCTTTTATTACTTATGTATTGAGTTGATCGGTCTATTTTCTGGTTTGTTGCATAATCAAAAAGGTTCATGCCAGATTCCCGAGCTATACACGCACAAGATCTCAATTTTGTTCTTAGGTCAAAGATTTTTGTGCACGACGACGGGCAACTTCGAGTGTCTCATTTGATTCTTGGCGTTAACTCGGTGTACACTACTTGGCAAAACTTCAGCCAGGTGCTTTTAGTAGACAGTCCGCTCCTGTCATGGATAGACATTCGACACAAAAAGTTCCTCCTCCCGCACTTACTACTGGCGAAGCTCAAGATCTTAGCCCCCGTTACACCACCGTGGATGATATTGCGCCGGTGAGAGACGAGTCTGTCGAGTGTGTCACTAAATCATAAGAGA
Source organism: Castanopsis chinensis (assembly GCA_032878915.1). Taxonomy (NCBI): domain Eukaryota; kingdom Viridiplantae; phylum Streptophyta; class Magnoliopsida; order Fagales; family Fagaceae; genus Castanopsis; species Castanopsis chinensis. Next base: position 700,339 of record JAVQMG010000060.1, read on the forward strand.
CATGAGGCCATTGAACAGCCTGAAAACATTGCCCTAGTAACTGAAAAAGGAACTGCGAAACCAGTAGGTACTTCGGGCACCAAATCCGATCGTACAGAGAAAATGGTGACAAAGAGGACGATGAATCTCGCCCGATTTTTGCCCAGGGCTAGTCCTGCGGCCCAATCTCAACAAATGAACATATAATGGAAAACAAAATCATTTGTTTACTTGTATTTGGGTAGAACTAGGATGTTTTTAATACTTCAAGAAACAATGTTTCACGATCAAGTGTTAAAGTCATGCAAGTTTGTCTAAGAAACAAGCTAAAGAAGTGTCTGTCATTAAAGCTCGGCAGCTATCACGATACCTTCATCTATCGAGCTTTAAGAAGCTGTTCCAGCCTCGAGGCTCGACAACTGCTCGACAGCATCTCGACACCTCTAGCTGTTAAGGTTTAAGAGAAGCAGATTTTCAAATCTGTTTTGATTCCAATCCGTGGATATGTCTTTAGATCTTCCTTTCTCACAACCCTAGACATATATAAAAAGATTATTTTAAGGGCCGTAAAAGAAGACACAAGTTGCACAATCAATGTGCAAAGTTTGTTCAAGTAATTTGTAACCGGAGGCAAAGTTTGCCCTAGTTTATCTCTTTTTGAAGAAGCTGTTGTGTATGTGCACCGTAGGGTTTTGTAACCAAGCATCTTCTTGTTCTTCATTGTGAGGATGAGCTGAAAAACTTTGCAGTCAACATCTTTCTCAAGTTGGTGATTGAAGTCGAGTACTAGGATCCACACAATTGGTTAGTCACGTACTGGGAGCCGTGCATCATAAGAAGAGATTATCACTACAGAATAAGTCCAATTGGGTATTGGGGTAAGGGTTCAACTGTAAGTTGGTATAAGGTACTGGGATTTCTTTACTTGTAACCGCTTGTTGTGATAATAGTGGATTCTTGAGAGTGGTGACCTTAAAATCACCCGGTGGGGTTTTTGCCTTGGAGGTTTTCCCCTTTCGTAAACAAATCACTGTGTCAATTTATTTTCCGCTGCACTTTAGTTAATTGGTGATTTGTTTGTGCTACCACACGTTTGCATGTTAAATTGGTTAATTAATTAAACTTGGCTAATTAATTAATTAATCTATCACAATGCGTCAATATGTTTATGGCCTATCATTCATTGAAATACTATTTCGGCATTTTTGCCCGAAATAAAATCTAGAGACCAAAGTAGAAATCACACAGTGTTTAATTTGATTAAAGTTGAATTACACTTACTGTATTTCTAAGTGGATAAAAATATAACAACATAGTGTTTAATTTGTTCTTTTCTTTAGTTTATTTTGTCTAAGGTTGCAATGTAGTGTTTAGAATTTTTGTTTATAAAATTCTATTCAATTAATATTAGTTTTAGACTTTATTTCATATAAAATTCTTCAATGTAAATATATAAGTATTTGTAAGTGGATAAAGATATGATTTACATCAAAAAATATAAATCATATTTCACGTGCATATGACCTCAAATATTAATATGATTTATTTATTAATTTGTAAAAATTAATATATATTAATAAAAATTAGAATGAATAATGAACTATTTTTTATTAACGTTAATTTTTATATTAATAAGTATATATTATGGTTTATTTATTGTATATTAATTATATTATACAATAAATATATTTGTAAGGACACAAAGTAAGCCTCTGGCCCAAATGCGTGACCAGGCCGGCCCAAGTGGCCTACACAATAGAATTTGTAGAGAGTGGGCTCTAAGCCTAGATTTCCTGGGGCCCTAGAAAACTATGGGGTAAGGGCTAAGCTCACTTTTGGCATGCAGCAAGCTGGTGGAGCGACCTTTTCTCTCCTTAGACGTGGGCCGAGGAGCTTATATCCTGGCTTCCCTTCTGCTTTCTAAGAGAGAGAGAGAGTCTTCTTCTTTCCTTAGAGAAAATCCCCATCCTTTCCCAATGGTTCCTCCTTCTCTATTTATACTTCCCATTCTTGGTTCTCACCTGTCTTTTCCCTGAAAATGCTCTCCAATGCCAATAAGGCTGACCACCGTCCCTTCAGAAGTCATTTCTCCATTAATGTGGCCAGGCGGGTAGGTGAAAGGCCTTTAATGCGGTGGCAGCAGCTTTATCCAATGCACGTCCCACTTGTCTCCCTCCTCGGCATCTCATTAAGGCTTGGGATGACTCGCCGAGCGTCAGGAGCTCTTCCTTGGACGTCATGCTACCCCCTTCGGTCCCTGACCCTTATGTCCGAGGAGACCTTCTCCTCGGATCCTCATCCAACAAGCTGACGGTCTGGTCGGCGGGCCTTTGGGCCCCCGCTTTAAGAGGCCCTATTCCCGACTTATGGCCCCTTTAGCAAAGTCAACGTCCTCGGACCAGGCCCTAGGCCCATATGGTGTTTTGACGTTTTTACCCCCCATAATAGCCCCTCAAAAAGTCGTTTGACTCTGATCCGAGGAGGCAGATGGGTTTTTGACCTACGAATCTTTCCTTCACGTGACCTTTAAATTGTCACACGTGCGGAGTCCGCCCACGCCTTCTGGGCAAATCTTTGACGCTTCGTAACACGCAACACCTGCATTAATTGCACTGAGTAACTCCCTGTCGCCCACGTTCAACGGTGAGATGGGGATCCAGCGGCTTGGATTTGTTCCCGAAAATTTGAGCGGGATGTTTCCTACAAACCGCCGTCCCCCAATCATCTAACGCGCTTCGGTAGTCGCGATACTCACCATTTCTTCTAAAGAGCAAATTTTTTGCAGAGCGATTCAATTTTTCTCTCTCTCACCAGAAGTTCCCAAAGTACACACGTCTCTTTTCTGTAAGTTTCCCTTCTTCCCGAACTCTTTTCTTCTCGGCTGTCAACTCCATGGGTAGATTTAAGTGTCTAGTTGATACGCCTTCTGGTATGGAGGGATTCAGGGCCAAGTACCACATTCCTCCAGATGTGGGCCTAGAGTACTGCCCCTTAGAGGCCGTAGCTGATTCTAGGAAGGAGGAGCAGATAGTCATCCCCATAATCGCCTTCCTAGAGGGTGGGATGACGTTACCCATGAAGGGCGTGACCAGCGAATATCTTCGCAATCATAGGCTGTGTCCAAACCAGTGTACCCCCAACACATTTAGGATATTAGGCTACGTCGATGCCCTGAACGAGCAGATGGGCCTGTGCCTCACGTGGCACAACGTGGTTTACATGTATGAGTGCCACAGGCTGAAAGACGCCGGTTATTACCTCAAGTTGAGGTCTAATACCATTAGGCTCATCTCCTGTCTGCCCAAGTCCAATAAGGGCATGAAAGATGACTACCTCATCGCCACCGGGTGGTGGCATGACGGTCCTCATTGCCCAGTGAGCGAGGGGCAGCCAGGTGTGACTTCCCACGACTTAGGAATTTTTTGTTCTTCCCCTCCCCCTTCTTTCTCCCCTTTGTGTCTCTCTTAGTAGATTCATTGCCATTTGCTGCTTTTCCTTGTTGGGTCTGCCATTTGCATCTAACCATGTTTAGCTCTTCTGTTGTCTTCCTTGCAGACAAACGGCATACTGCTCCTCGCTTGGGCGACGTTAACATCTCGGACCTTAACAAGGTGCTAAGATCCGAGGTCTTCGTAACTAAAGATCTGCAAGTGAGGACCACCCACCTCATATTGGGGTACGACCCCATTTCGAAGGTCTTTGGCGAGGTCGAGGATTCCATTCTCCCGGGTGATCGCAGGCGTGCGAGGATAGACGTTCGCCATCCCGACTTTCTCGCCCCATGAGCCCTACCAGATGCGCCCTTTACTATTTTGTACGGCCGAGCCGTCGCAGCTGTCCCTTTGGCAGTGCAGCAGCAGGGTCAGGTCGTCCAAGAAGAGTCTGTGACTTCCCCCCCGTCCCTTGGCGAAGAAATTGACCGATTTCATTTAGAGGAGGCCGAGAGACCTTTGGGGGACCACGTGGTCAATATCTCGGACGAGGAAGAGGACCCCTCGGACAGGAATTCCGGCATCAAAGGTATAATTGTTGCCCGATTGGAGGATTCCTCCGAAGAGGACGACGATATGTCCTCTCTGAAAGAACTTTTCGCCAGAAAGAGAGGGGGCCAAGTTCAGAAAACGGACGCCTCTGGGTCCCAGCCTAAGCTGCCCCCGCCTCCCCCTCCCCCTCCCCCTTACCCTCCGTCCGACCTGCTTCTTCCTGCCCCTATTGTCCCAAAGAGGAGGAGGAATGAGAGCGAGGAGGCAGACAGGGAAAGGGAGAAGAAGCAGAAGCACCAGCTGCAGCAGCAACAGCAGCAAATTGCTAAGGGTGGGGGGCGAGCCTCATCCGTTGAGAGCGGGGAAATTCGCGGACAAGCCGAGGTCCGCCGAGGGGAGTCCAGCTGGTTTCCCCCTCTAGAGGTGGACAAGGCTCCGATACCTCTCTAGGCGAGCATTCGGGACTTCCAGAGAGGTCACGCCCTTCACCTAGCCAATACGCTGGAGCAACCCCTCCTTCTGCCTAAGGACATGGAGGAGCTGGGGAGGACGGGCCATACTCGCCTGTTTCTCTCCCTTAAGAGGAATCTGGGCCTGGTACGTGCTATGCCTTTAGTTTGGTTGTTGCTGTTTTCGCCTACGTGCACGCTAACTTTTGCTTACTATGTTTCCGCTGGAACTTTCCCTCGCAGGCCACCCAGGAGGCCTTTGCTGCCGATGCCCTGGTGGAGCACTATCAGACCTAGGTTGGCTTCGAGTAGTTAGCAAGGGCAGAGATTGAGAAGGAGCTGAGCCACGTCGAGGCGGAGAAGGTTGACCTGGGCACCAAGCTGGCCTCAGAGTAAACGGAGAGGAGGAGCCTGGACGCGGGCCTAAAGACGGCGACGGCACAGGTGGAGACCTAGCGCAAGCTCCTGCACCAGAGAGACGAGGCGCTATCCAAGGCGGGACAGGAGATCTCGAACCTAAAAAGGCAGCTTACGCAGGCCAAGGAAGCGGCTCACACTATAAAAGAAACCATGGAGGCTACCACCAAAGTTGCCTACAACGAAGGGGTCGAGGCGACAGAGAACCGCCTGACGAGGAGCTGGCCGAGCTGTGCAGGGAATACTGCCAGTAGGTTTGGGCGGAGGCCCTAAATGCTACAGGAGTCCCTGCCAAGTTCGAGTGAAGGGCAGCTGAGAAAGTCTGGTATCCGGAGGATATCAGATTCATCGAAGACGCTCCCACCACTTTGGTCGCTCTAGAGGCTGCGGCCCCGACGTTGCCTCTATCCTCTCTCGAGCAGGTTCTGCCACCCGCAGAGGTTGCCGCCCCTAACAAAGAGGCTGAGAAGAAGCCATTTGAGTCAGCTGGTCTGGTCGTGCCCCCGCTCAAGCCGCTGGATAAGAGGAAGCAAGTCCAGGACTCGTCCGAGGTCGGACCCAAGAGAGCGGAAGCGGGAGGCCAAACAAAAGAGCCCTCGACCAAGCCCTCGAAGGATCCCCCTTTGAAGATAAAGGGGTAGGCAATCTCGGGTCCCCCCTTTGGCGCAGCTCCGTTGCTTTACATTTTTGCTGTTTTGCGTAGATTTTCACTTTTATTAACTGCTTTTGTTGTAGACTTTGACTATCCTTCTTGTAATTCCCTTCAGCTTTGTTTCAAACAGACTTTAATGAATTTTAGTGTTCTATTTCCGATAACGTAATTCTTGTGCCTTGGTGCAATTTTGTCTCTAGTTGATCATCGGTTATGTTTACAGCTGTGTAATTTGTTTCATTGCGTGTCGGGGCTGATAAATAAACGATAACATGCGTGGAATATGTTGACACTTAGCTAAATTGTACGTTCCTGCCGACTGAAAGTGAACACGTAATTTGAACAGAGTGCACGTTTAATTTTTCCATGTCGTTAACACTTAGTAAAAAATGAGATTGTATGTTAGTTTTTCTCAAGGCAGAAGGTCCGAGGACCTGGCTTAGCCCCAGTTGACATTAACACTTAATCGTAAAACGAACTGTGTTAAATTTTCCCAAGGCAGAAGGTCCGAGGACCTAGCTTAGCCCCAGTTGACATTAATTAATCTTAAAACGAACTGCATTAAATTTTTCCAAGGCAGAAGGTCCGAGAACCTGGCTTAGCCCTAGTTGACATTAACACTCAATCTTAAAATGAATTGCGTTAAATTTTCCCAAGGCAGAAGGTCCGAGGACCTGGCTTAGCCCCAGTTGACATTAGCGCTTAATCTTAAAAAGAACTGTATTAAATTTTCCCAAGGCAGAAGGTCCGAAGACCTGGCTTAGCCCCAGTTGACCTTAACACTCAATCTTAAAACGAACTATGTTAAATTTTCCTAAGACAGAAGGTCCGAGGACCTAGCTTAGCCCCAGTTGACATTAACGCTTAATCTTAAAATGAACTGTGTTAAATTTTCCCAAGGCAGAAGATCCGAGGACCTGGCTTAGCCGAAGTTGACATTAACGCTTAATCTTAAAACGAACTGCGTTAAATTTTCCCAAGGTAGAAGGTCCGAGGACCTGGCTTAGCCCCAGTTGACATTAACGCTTAATCTTAAAACGAACTGCGTTAAATTTTCCCAAGGTAGAAGGTCCGAGGACCTGGCTTAGCCCCAGTTGACATTAACGCTTAATCTTAAAACGAACTGTGTTAAATTTTTCCCAAGGCAGAAGGTCCGAGGACCTTGCTTAGCCCCAGTTAAATTTTTCCAAGGCAGAAGGTCCGAGGACCTAGCTTAGCCCCAGTTGACATTAACACTCAATCTTAAAACGAACTGCGTTAAATTTTCCCAAGGCAGAAGGTCCGAGGACCTGGCTTAGCCTAAGTTGACATTAACACTTAGTTAATCTAGCGATAGAGACTAACATGGTGACAATTACCATGATACAATAAAATCCAAACACATGGCGTGTGCACCTTTCATTAATAATAATACCTTCGTAGGTTATTTACATTCCAGGGTCATTTTACAAGTTTGTTTTCCAAGTCGGCGAGATAATATGACCCTATGCCGGCCATCGAGGTTATACGGTAGGGGCCCTCCCAGTTCGGTCCCAATTTTCCTCACGATGGGTCCTTAGCAGTTCGGACAACTTTTCTCAAGACTAGGTCTCCCGGAGCGAGAGGCCTGGTGTCACGACCCAAATTTGTACTTCAGAATTTCGAGCATGACCGGCATGTTAATATCAAGTTTACCTTAATACTAACACGAACCAACCTAAACAGACGGTGCTTATCAAGAATTTTTTGCTGTATACTTGCTTATTTTCTTGCATAAAAGTCATAATATTAAAAAATTATGAAAACCTTGAAAATTCATTTCATTTGAACTTTGCAAGATTACCACTTGCCTGAAGCTTAAGGTATTCCTGCAAATATTACATAGCTAAACGTATAGCAAAAACTCTTATTTACAAACCTAACCCCAAAGACATACAATTGGGGTTCAAAACAAACTAAAGTTCTGAATTACATCTATGCTCAAAGGATCAAGTACCTCTTGATTCCTTCTATACAACAAAAGAGCTAAACCACTATACAACAAAAACAATACAATCTAACAAACGAGAATCACAGAATCTTGCCACCTCTAATACTCTCGCTGCTTCCAGGAAGAACCTGTGCACTGAAATATAATAGGGTGAGCTGCGAAGCCCAATAAGGTTTTATGCTCCATGGGCCTTTTGATAAGAATGCATGTAAAACAAATATTTGATGGATATGCCAACTTTGATAAAATAGCTTTCATATTGTTCCTAAAATAACGTATGAGCTTTTAGATGAAATACTTCACTTTCCTTTCATATAGTAATAAAAGGACATAGTAAGGAACTGAAACATAATTCAACATACTTTTCTTATCATCATACTTTTCCTATAACTTCCAAATAGCTTAATAGCTCATTTATAATACATATTAGTTAGTTCAATTGTAAGTCTATCACTACTTTGGGAGGCTTCCAGCACATAGTGCCAGGCATCTAGCATTCCCCACAATGCTATGTTATTCCGGAATCATATCATAATACATACTTTCAACCATGGGGGTAGGTTGACATCCTCCACAAGTTGGCGGTTACCAACAAGGGCGGGTACAGCAGAGCCAGTCCCACTTTTAATGGCCAATCAGAAATTTTCATGGAAATACCAGTACTATAACCCCTACTGGCTGAGTTCAGATCATAACAATGGAATAACTAAAAACTATATTTTTCAGATATTATACTTTTACATAAATATGTCATAACAATAGCATATCCATTTCAGCCTTTAAACATTACATTCGTGATATGGATAGTAGCATCAATATGCTAAAATTGTCGTATAGATAGGATTCAATAAGTCACGAATATAAATCTTTACTTAAATCATGCTTATAGGTAATATCTTTAACTAAAAAGTTTTGATGCATAATAATTTTATAAATAGTTTTTATACTTATCAAATGCACACGTCGCATTTCCCTTACCTGAAAACAGAAGACGCGAGAGATTTGCACCAGAGGAGGTCAAGTGTCCGTGATCTCGTTCTCGTCATCTAAATGAAAAACCAAGACTTATTACTAACTACTCTTCCTAAATATATAAACTTAAACCTCAAACACAACCTAACTCTCAAACTTAATAAAATCTTAATTCCCATCACATAGAGTTACCCCAAGAACAAGGTACAATTATCAAACACATTACATACCAAAACATAGAGAAACCAAGTCATAAAAATTACTCTATGATCTAAACATACCATAAGATAAGCACATTAAATTATAGCTCAAAAAATTCATCCTAACTTCAAAATTAAATCCACAAAGTTAGAGTTATCCTTCTCTGTTTACTGCTCCTTTCAGCAGCAATTGCCTCATTTGTAAAATACAAACGGGCTATCTAAACACATCCAAACGTCATTAAAATTTACAAAGATACTCTCCTGTATGTTTAGTATATACCGTATAAATTTCAGGGTCAAAGAATAAAACCATGATTTATTAAAAATCGTACAAGGCAACGTGCTCAAATCTGTCCTGACAGAAAATCATGCAATTTAGAAATTAAACAATTATTTTTGTATTACTCCAAATGCAGTGATACCACTTCCATAACAACCATATGTGTCTTAGGATTCATAAAAACTACTCCTAGCATCCTAATTCACAGCAAATGATTTAATACATAATTTTCTTGGTGTAAACCCCAAATCTGTCACAGTGACAGCTTCAGTGCATGTTCTTACAAAATCATCAATTAAATGCAATTGATCTTCATTTCATTTGGGTATTTTTATAAAAATACTATAAACATTAAAATAAGTTATAAAGCATTCAATAGACCATAAAACCATCAATCTTTCAACTTACTAAAACAGAAACACAATTTCAGCTTCTAAAATCAGCTTAGAGAATAAAGAAGGAAAACAATTAAACTATCAAAATTCTCTTAAATCAATTGAGGTTTTGATTACTTACCCTCAACTTTGAAGCTGAAACTTAAGTATTAAGCTCTTAATTCCTTCTTTAGAGTGAGATATATGTTGTTTTAGTGAAAGAGGGAGAGAGTGGTCTTGCTGTGTGAAAGCAAAGAAAGAAGAAAAACAAAGGAGCAAAGAAAAGGAAGAGAGAAAGAAGAAAAAGAAGCTAGACTTTCTGTCTGAAGCAGCCAAGAAGATAAGTGAGGAAGACTTTGTGGGATACGTTTAATGCAAAGGAGAAAAAGAAGACCAAGTCCCACCTTTCCAACATTTTGGCATTTGCACTTTTCACCCCATATATTCTTGTATTTCAAGAAATGCCCAATAGACAAAATAACTTTGCATATATATATATATATATACACACACACACACACACATATACATATCCTTATCTTTATAAAATTCTCTCTACAACATTAAAAGAGCATATATGTTTTATAATATCACAATATCAAAATTTTATGCACTTAAATTAATTAAGATGATAAAAGGCATATAAACTCATAAATTTAATTATGTAATTAGGTTGGGGTGTTACACCTGGATCGTACGCGAGAGTCGTACCCCTGTTTGAGCTTCTGCTGGTAGCAAGCTAGCCTGACCATAGCGTTTTTCCGCCTTTCTTCCACCAAGTCCAGCCCTTTCAGCAGCATGTCGTCATTTGCATCTGAGGTGAAAGACTGTGCCCTCATCGTCGGGAACCCCATCTCCACGAGAATCACAGCCTCGGCAACATACTTTATCGCGAAAGGAGTCTCGCTTGTGGACCTTCGCGGCGTGGTTCGATAAGTCCACAACACGTGTGGTACCTCATCCACCCATCTGCCCTTCGCATCATCTAGTCTTTTCTTGAGTCCATTGACTATCAATTTGTTGACAGCTTCGGCTTGGCCGTTCCCCTGTGGGTAGGCTGGGGTGGAGTACCTATTTGTGATGCCGAAGTCCCCACAATACTCCCTGAAGGCTTTGCTGTTGAACTGCAGTCCATTGTCCGAGATGAGAGTACATGGGATCCCAAATCTAGTGATGATGTTCTTCCAGACGAATCTCTTCACATCCACGTCCCGGATATTCGAGAGTGGCTCGGCCTCTACCCATTTAGTAAAATAGTCTGTCCCGACGAGCAGCCACTGCTTGTTGCCCGCCGCCCTCGGAAACGGTCCCACTATGTCCAAGCCCCACTTTGCAAACGGCCAAGGACTGACCAATGGATTAAGAACGCCATCGGGCTGGTGAATGTTGGGGGCGAACCGCTGACATTGATCGCATTTCCTCGCATACTCCTACGCCTCTCGCTGCATATTCGGCCACCAATACCCCTGTGTGAGGACCCTGTAAGCTAGCGACCTCCCGCCCGTGTGGCTGCTGCAAATTCCCTCATGTAACTCCTCCAAGAGCTGCTTCGTCCCTTCCGGGTGCACGCACAGTAGGTAAGGCCCCGAGAAGGAGCGTTTATATAGCTTCTCATCCTCGGATAACCAGAACCGAAGAGCCTTCCAACGGATCTTGTCGGCCTCAGACTTCTCCTCCGGCAATACGTCGTGTTTAAGGAAAGCCACTATGGGGTCCATCCAACTTGGTTCTGTTCTGACCTGTTGGACCTGAATGGCCTGACAGTCCGGACCGGTTGGCCTAAGTAGGTCCTCGATGAGAATGACCCGAGGAAGGCCCTGCGCCGAAGAGGTTGCGAGCGTGACCAGCGAATCGGCGTGGGTGTTTCCGCTTCTGGAGATATGTGATAGTGCGAAGGATTCGAATTTGGCTTGCAGGTGCTTGGCGCGAGCTAAATACTCCCGTATCCTCGGTTCCCTAGCTTCCAACTTCCCTTCCATATGGCCGACCACTAGCTGCGAGTCCGAGAACGCTAGCACCGCTCTTGCCCCCATTTTTCGAACCATGTCTATTCCTACTAGCAAAGCTTCATACTCGGCCTCATTGTTGGTAGCTGGAAACGCTATCCTCAGGGACTTTTCTATGACAAATCCTTTCGGAGATATCAAAACTATCCCAGCGCCTGAACCTCTCTGGTTAGAGGCTCCGTCCACATAAACTTCCCATACTGGAGACTTCTCGCACGAGACTATGCCGACTTGCTTTCCCCCCAAGCTACATCCCCCCATGTCCTCCTCTAGGGAAGGCTCAGTGAACTCCGCCACCAGGTCGGCCAGGACTTGCCCTTCACAGATGTACGAGGCAGGTACTTGATGTCGAAGGCTCCCAAAAAGGTTCCCCATTTGGCGATTCTGCTGGAGTAGTTAGCACTCCGCAGCACGGACTTAATTGGGAGTTGGGTTAGCACGACGACCGTGTGAGATTGGAAATAGTGCGGGAGCCGGCGTATCGCGTGCACTACGGCTAGAATTGCCTTTTTCAACGGTAAATACCGGATCTCGGCCTCCTACAAGGACTTGCTCATGTAATAGACCGGTCTCTGTGTACTGTTGTCGTCCCGTATTAGAACCAGGCTAACGGCGTGGGCAGCCACAGCTAGGTATGCAAACAGTACTTCATCTGGATCAGGGCGGGACATAACGAGTGGTCGAGAGAGGTATTCCTTCAGTTGCTGGAAGGCCAAGGAGCACTCCTCAGTCCATTCGAATCCTTTCCATTTGTTTAGCAGTTGGAAGAAAGGTCGGCACCTATCCGTAGATCGGGAGATGAACCTACTGAGGGCAGCCGTCATCCCGGCCAGCCTCTAGACCTCCTTCGAATTCCGAGATGGTTAGAGGTTACAGATTGCGGTGATTTGTTCGAGGTTGGCCTCAATACTTCTGTGAGTAAGCATATAACCCAGGAATTTACCAGACCCTACACCGAATGAGCATTTGGAGGCGTTCAAATGCAACTTGTGCTCCCGCAAAATTTGGAATGTGCTCCCGCAAAGTCTGGAATGGCCTCAATACCTCTGTTAGTACTAATGTTGTCCTAAAGTGATCAAGAACAAATGAAGATGTTGCAACAAAATAACTATGACAATTCAAGCTGGCTCATTAAAATGACCTCAACATATTTTGTAACATTAGTCTCAAATGCTCTCTCTCTAAATATTAATGCTAAATAATACCCTTTGGCACCATTCTACGTATAGCTCACTCTGCCCTAATGTTCATCCAGTTGAACTCTCTACAGATAACTAATCATGACGATATGAAGTGCAATAGTGTGGTAAAATGTAAGGCAATAAATGTTTCCTATGAATGTTGCAAGACAGAACCTTATAGCTACAGGCTACGACCTATAACAGCAACCATGGCAAATTCACAATAGAATCATATTTGGATGGGACATGGGCAGTATATCTTCAAAGGGTTTTTATATACAAGTACTGTTAAGAAATTAATAAGATCATGTCATCCAGTACTTTTATTTTTGGGGACATTCATGATTCAACAACAAATGCACAATTATGCGGTTACAAATTCAATCAAATTGTAGTTCAATTTCCAAATCAATTATGTCATAATTTCCCATATTTCTCTCTCTTGACCATAAGTAATTTATTTAATTATTTCAACATGGAAACACAGGGCAGAAAGGAAAACCCAATATAAACTGAAGAACCCATGAAAGAGAAAGAAAACACCTTCCAAATCAAAGGAAAACAACAACAATTTACCAAAATAAATAGAACCCATTTCAATCAAATTCAAACTAAGGAAACTAGTGGTACAAAAAAACTAGTGGTCCAAAGGCACCACATCAAACAATAGGGGGCAGCCATACAAACAAAACCATTTTTATGGCAAATGCGTAAATGTACTTTTGGTCCCTACATTTTGGGGTCATTTCTATTTTGGTCCCTACATTTTCATTTTACCACTTTTGGTCCTTAAATCAATTAACGCGTTCTATTTTGGTCATTACCGTCAGTCAACTAACAGAAAATGCTGACGTGGCTAACAGAAGGATTAAAATATTAATTAAAATCCACCGTGGCTCCTGTCACCCATGCCACGTGGATTTCCTGCCCCCTTATGTCACACGTGACCCCCATGTGACCCTCACTACCCCAAATCGGTACCAAAATCGCCCAAATAAGTACCAAAAACCCTAAAATCACGATCAAACAAACAATCTTCGAAGCCTGATTGAGGAAAATCGAGCTTGGACCTCCACCCACACAGGTAAGCCTCATCTCCCCAAACCACGATCAAAACAAACAATCTTCGAAGCCCAATGGAAGCATGCTCTTCAACAAGTTCCAGCATGAGGAGGAGAGCACAAATGATGTGCTACTGTAATAAAAAACCTGTCTTAGTTGTGGCATGGATAGCAAACAACCCTGGCAGAAGGTTCTATAGTTGTCGAAACTACTGGGTATGTCAATTTCAGTAAATTGTTTGAGTGGGTTTTAGTAAATTTCAGTATATTGTTTCAATTTGTTACTACAATGGTTTATGGATTTTCATTTTTCAGAGCATTATCTGTGTTTCTGGTGGGGCAAAAGTGTAGGTTCTTCCAATGGCGTGATGATGAGATATGTGAACGTGGTAAGGTGCTTATCCCACAGCAAAGGCAAAGGATCATCCAACTTGAGGCTGAGCTTGCACACTGCAAAAAGAGAGAAGTTTTTGGTTGTAGTTGTGGCGTTGTTAATGGTGATATTTGTAATTCTATGTTTGCTTAGGTAGGGTTGCTATGGTTGGTAGTGCATGTAGGGCTGCAATGTTTATGTGTAGAGGGTTGGCAGTGTGCTCTGTTTTGGTAGGATTAGTTGTTAGCAATGACACACCTGCTGCTTATTTTGTACTCTTTCTGTTTAGAAATAAATGAATACCTTTCTCATTCAATGTGTGGATGTGTGGATGTGTGGATTGGAAATATCAGGATTGGTATTGGTGTGTAACATAGTCCCTGTTGACAGATAACATATTCCAAGAAAGCACTACTTAATATACTGCCAAGTGCTTGCAACAAATAAAACTGCTATTAACAGATAACACATTCCAACATACTACCAAAATTAACAGACTGCCAAACTTAACCCAAACATCTTCATAGTTATCATTAAGAAAAGCAAAACAGCAGGGCATTGTTTATAACCCAAACAGCAGGGCATTGTTTAACTAATACCAATTATACAAAATAAAGGCTTGGCTATAATTATACAAAACACAAGCCATTCATCAAAAGATATAAAACAACATCCTATTCAGTTTTTCTTTGCAGCATGCCTTGATGACTGACTCTCAGCAAACTTGACAGCCCCCATGTATCTAGATGCATTCTTGGAAGCATTTAGGGTCTCTGATGTGACCATCCTTCTCCTCCTCAGTCTTGGAGTTGGACTGCTGCCTAAGTTGGGTGGTGCAATTGGATTGGAGTTGGCCTGAACTGGATTGGATGATCCTGTGGGGGTCTGGTGTGCACTTGGACTGGACTGGGGTGGTGGAAAAGGTGTGGTAGTGCTGTGCATGGTGTACTGGTATGGTGCACTTGGGGTGGATGAGAAGTGCATGCTGGTCTGGTATGGTGCACTTAGGGTGGATGAGAAATGCATGTTGGTCTGGTATGGTGCACTTGGGGTGGATGAGAAGCGCATGCTGGTCTAGAATGCTGCCCTTGGGGTGGATGAGAAGTGCATGCTAGTCTGGTGTGGTGCACTAGGACTAGACTGGGGTGGTGGAAAAGGTGTGGCATAGCTGTGCATGGTGTACTGGTATGCTGCACCTGGGCTGGATAAGAAGTGCATGCTGGTTTGGTATGGTGCACTTGGCTTGGACTGAGGAAATGCACAAGGAGTGAAGCTATGCATGCTGGACTAGAATGATGGAAATGGACTAGGAGTGAAGCTGTGCATGCTGGATTGGGATTCAGTAAATGGCTGAGGTGGTGTAAATGGGGTGGTTGAGCTTGGTTGAGGTTGAGCTTGAGCTTGTCTTGTTGGCTGATTGATGTTGGAAGAGTTTTTGTATCTGCTGGTCTGCAAACAAGAAACCCACATTTAATATGTAAAAAGTCTCACACATTTACTTGACAGATATGGTAGAAGGTTACCTTATTGGCTGCACTGGTTCTGTTTGTGGTGCCTGGTAGGGAAGAGTTTCCTCCAATCTCACCCTTGCAACTTCTTTTATTGTGGCCTATTTTACCACATGCCCTGCACTGTTTGAAAATACCAGCTCTCCTACCTGCTGGTTCATTAGGCTCCTTTGCTCTCTTCTTCTTGGGCCTGCCAGATGGCCTTCTTTTGATAGGAGGCTGAACAGGTTGGACACCACTGGGCCTCCACATATTCTGCCCATTGATAGGTGCAATTACTGGCTCATAACATGCCTTATATGTGGAAACATGAAAACAACTGTGCACATACTGCTCAGCCTCTTGCCTATTGAAGAATATGCAAGAAACTACATAGGCACAAGGGATGCCTGTTGTATCCCATTTCCTACAACTACAATGTCCTTTGGCCAAGTCCATAGTGAAGCTTTACAGTCCATTTTTAACCTCAAACTGTGTATCACCTGCCCAACAAGCAAGCCACCTGCTACTTGCAATCTTTTCTCTAAGCAACCTCTTAAGCACTTTAGGGCATATTTCTGATTCCACTCTCATGATCTTTTGTCTATTCTTTTGAAACCTAGTCATAAGATATAACCTAATGGACTCCAGCTGCATGCACACACAAATTGTTAATCAAAAAATGTAGCAAACAATGTATCTGACTAACTGTTACTCAAAGGCTTAGATTCATACCATAGTAATTATAGGCTTAGATCTAAACTTCAAAATCCTACTGTTAAAACTCTCGCACATGTTGTTCAATACTGTATCACTCAACCCATCCTCACTGAACATGTGTCTGGCCCATATGGTGGTTGAATGATCTTGCAACCAATTGTGTGCATCTTCATCAATTCCCTTTAGTTCATCCATCAGCCTATCAAACTCAGCTTTATAAGTAGCTTTGGCTGCTTTCCAAAAGAACTCTCTGATGAGAATACCAGGATGATTCTTCCTGAGATTATTGTAGAGATCTCTACAGCAGATCCTATGCTCATATTGTGGCCAATTATCAATGAAGGTCTGCACCAACCCCTACCAGTACAACAACAACATTTATGGTGTTAGTAACTCTATACTTCCAATATGGTAATGCATATAGATATGGTAATAAAGATACATACCTTCTGCTGGTCTGATATAAATGTCCATCTTGTGTTCTGACCAATGTCTGCAAGTAGCAAATTTAAGAACCAAGTCCAGGAGTCTTTAGTTTCAGCCTCCACTACAGCATATGCAAGTGGGAAGTACTCTTCATTAGGGTCTCTAGCAACTGTTGTGATTAATTGCCCACCTGACTTAGTCTTCAAGTGGCAGGCATCCAAACCTATTATTGGCCTGCATCCAGCCATAAACCCTCTCTTGCAACCCTCTAGGCATATGTACAACCTCTCAAAATAAGGAACCCCACAGACTAAGTTCATCTCACCAGCCAAATCACCTTCATTGAAGGTATGTACCTTCATAAGTATGGTACTGCCAAGGCTAGCCCTCCTCAACTCCTTACAATACTCCCAAAGCTGATTATACTGCTGTGTGTGAGCCCCATCAACATACTCTCTTGCCTTCTCCCTAGCCCTGCTGGCTTTTCCTACAGTTATGTTTACTGTAAATTTCTCATGTACAGCATCTTGGATGTCTTTTAGTTTCATATTAGGTTGTTGTCTCACCTTCTTCATCAACTTCTTCCCAATGTATGAAGAAGTGCACCTTGGATTCTTATAACTCCTAGTGCATGTGTGTTCCAGATTCAGTGTTCTTAGTTGGTAGCTCTGCTCTCTTGGCACCTTTGTTAGATATGCCACAAACTTGCATCTTTCTTGGCAAACTGCTCGTACCCTCTGCAAATCATTTTTTGCAAATTTGATCCCCCAGCCACCATGAACTGCATAATCAGTTATGGCTTCTTTGAATTGCTTAGATGTTGTGAACAACATATCTTTCTCAAATCTGATATGTTCAGCCCTAGCAACTGGCTTAAACACTGGGAAGGTCCTCTTTTGTCCCCTTCCCTTTTCCATGCCTGTTTTCAGTTCATTCTCAGAGCTATCATTACTATCATCATCAGATGATGATTCCTTAATACTTAGCAACTCCTCACTCTCATAATCAAAGCTCATTACACCAGCACCCGCATGCTGGACTGGTTCAATAATATCCTCATCAGAACCATCCCAACTATCACTACTATCCTCCACAAACTCCCTCTCATCAGGATTCACTACATCTTCGTCCTCTAGGCCACTTCCTTCACCATCACCTCCTCCACTGTCACTGCTATCAGCTAAATCCTTGTCCTCAAATGGCTGCTGAGTCGCAGGTTCCTTACCTGCTCTCCTAGAATACACCTCTGTAGCATCAACCTCAACAACATCATCATCAATGGGATCCTCAACATCATCATCAATGGGATCCTCATAATCATTGTTATGATCTTCACTACCAGAATTGCTATTGTCAGCATCTTCACTACCATCATCATTACTACCATATCCTAAAGGGTCTTGCTTCTTGGCCAATGGCTACACATCTGCCCCAATATGCTTACCTTCATCTACTAGTATAGGATTATCCACAGGGTGCTCTACAAACACATGAATTTCTTCATAACCTATCACTAAATCTGTCATAAACATGACATCATCATCATCACCTATCAAATGGAAATTAGCTTTTTCTAGATCATTACCAGGAATTTTATACCAAAGCCTACTCACAGAGGTGTATCCAAATTCCCTGCATATACCTTCAATCTCTGTCTTCGACCACCTATCAGGGTCACAATTATCCACTACATCCACTGTACCTCCAACATATTTTCGAGGGTTATCAATGAAATACCCACTATGATGCACAAACAACCTAAATAGGTCACTCATGCTGCATGCAAAACAAATAAACCATTTAAATAATATTGACTGCATTCCAAAGAGCACTCATTAGTTAAGAAAATATCACACATTAATTATTAGTTAACAAAATTCCACAATCCACCTCAGCTGTTTCGAATTATATAATATGGTAATGCACATTATCTTCAACATTGTTTGAAAAGCACAAACAGAAACAGAGTAAATAACAATGTCATAAAAAATAGACACATGCATAGTAATCCACAAACAAACACATATTAACATTATATATCATAAAATCACTTTAATAATGACTCAGCATTTTGGCCCACTAATTCAGTATACATCAGACACAAAATCAGCCATTATCTTCAACAGAGGAAAACAGGGACCACATTGGAAGCCACAAAGAAACACATGCCCAGAAAAGACCCAACAAACAGTCAAAAGTCACTAAACAAACATAATAAAGCCAAAACCCAACAATGGCTATACAAAAGCAACATTGTGGCCCCTACGCAGAATGTAAAGCTAGCTATATATAAAGACATACACAGAGAGAAAGCTAATACCTGTGTGTTTGGTTTCAGCTCACAGAGATAGAGATTTCACAACAGCCAATCTTCTCTGCTATTCCAAGAAAAATGGGTTTACGGATATATATTTTTGGGTTTGTTTGTCTGCGATGATGGTTTGTTTGTCTGCGATGGTGGTTTGATGGCTATCTCAGATGGAGAGAGAGGTAGACTGATTTCGTTTGGTTTGGGGATTCACAAAAAGAGAAGGTGGACCGATTTGGGGTAGTGAGGGTCACGTGTGACATAAGGGGGCGGGAAATCCACGTGGCATGGGTGACAGAAGCCACGGTGGATTTTAATTAATATTTTAATCCTTCCGTTAGCCACGTCAGCATTTTCTGTTAGTTCAGTGACGGTAAGGACCAAAATAGAACGCGTTAATTGATTTAGGGACCAAAAGTGGTAAAATGAAAATTTAGGGACCAAAATAGAAATGACCCCAAAATGTAAGGACCAAAAGTGCATTTACGCCTATGACAGACCTAACTAACTAATTTGCATAAGAAACTGAACAAATACTGATAAAATACCAAAATACAGAAGAAATTAACAAAAAAAAAATGAAACATACCCTCGTGGAGAAGATGTAGCACTAGAAGCAAGCTTGTCCGCGCCTTCAGTGGTGTTGGAACAGAATACCCTCGTGGAGAATCCCTCAGGGGAGCAAGACCTAGATCAGGAAAAAAAAAAAAAAACTTATGGTTAGTCGAAACCCTAAACCCAAAATTGAAACCCTAAACCTACATTCAAAACCCTAAACCTAAAATCGAAACCCTACAATCACAAAATCGAAACCCTGAACCTAAAATCAAAACCCTAAACCAAAGATTGAAACCATAAAACAAAAATCAAAACAATCAATTCAAAAAACTTACTATTAGTCGGCCTTGTCAGTGTCTTGAGTGAGATTGATAGTTGGAGAGAGAGAGGGAGAGACCGAAGGCAGTGGTGTTGCGTACGATCAGTGGTGGAGATTGTTGGACTTGGAAGTCGCGTAGGGTTCGAAGGGCTTAGACAGAGAAAGGTTCTTTTTTTTGGTAAAAATTAGAGACTAGAGAGTGCCTTAGGGTTTTTTTCTTTTAAATTTATAGTAGGTGTTGTAGCCGCGTTTACATAAACGCAGCTTCAGGGATGACTATGGCAGGGTTTTTTTAATAAACACAGCATTAGGACAGACCTATAGCCGTGTTCTATAAACGTAGCTTCAAGACATATATATATTTTTTTAAATGAACATTTCAGATGGGTCTAAAGCCGCATTTTAAAAATGCGACTTTAGCCCATTCCAGAAAAACGCGGCTGTAAAACCAACAAATGCAGCTACAGACCTGATCTTGGGTTGCGTTTGACGCATGCGGCCATTTGGCCTGGTGCTGTAGGTGCGTTTTAGGGAAATGCAGCTCAAACAGGGTCTTAGGCCGCATTTTTGCGAATGCGGCTGGAAAAAACGCGGCCTAAAACCTGCGTGTTTTGTAGTGTAAGTGATAGCTTGGAACACCATGTTGCCCAATGCAGTGATATACGCTAGCATTCTTGGCCAATAAGAGTGGTGTACGTGTCAGTGTTTGAATAAATTTACTAATTGCTTAAAATTAGAACTGTAAACAAGCCGAGTCAATCCGAGCAATAAAATTTAAAGATTTTTATTTTATTTTATTTTGAATAAGAGTCGAGCTCAAGCTCATCACATTACTAGATTACAATTACCTGAGAAGCATGGACATGGAAAAATTGCCAACGTACTAGTGTTAGACGGGTATTCGACACAGGCACAAGTGTGTCAAGTACGCAAATTGTTCTATTTTGATGTTAAATGTTGTTTATTTGAACTCTTTTTATAGGTGTCTAGATTATTTGAACTCTTTTGTTCATCCTTTAGACAATATTTTATTGTCTTTAAATTAATTTTAGATATATTTCCAAACTTTTTATTGTTGTTACATACTTTTTAAATCCAAAATGAATATAACTTATTTGAAATCTCGTATCACTGTACTACGTATCATGTCCATATTCCGTGCTACATAGACAACTATTTGTTCAAGCTTGGTTCATTTTCTTGTTGAACAGATCAAGCTTGTTCACAAGGTCACAAGGAGCTACTTCGTTAACTTATTCTTTTTTTTTATATGTAATAAACACACTGACTAAAATGTTTTAACCCTTCACAAATCTATGCAAATAATTAATGACTAAATCATAAATGAAATTACATTATTTGAGATAATTAGATAATATGATTTTGATTATGAACTTATGAAAATTAGATTTTCCAACCATCTTGTTAAAAATTATTTATATATATATATATACACACATACGTATATATCTTTTACAATAAATGGAGTATTTAAGTTGTCAATAAATTAAATGTTAAAAAAATATTGTCATAAATTACAAAAAGGAATAGTGTTTTCTATCTTTAATTACTTTCTTTTTGTTTTTTCTTCAAAATACTTGCGTTGGGAAAGAATCCTCTTAGTGGAAGTGGACTCCTATTTATGAACGTTACCAAAAGTGTCACTGGTGTCTCATTGCCACTACCTAGTAGTCTATACACTAAGCAAGTGAATTTTGCTAACCGTCTACACACACGCCAAACACTTACGTCCAGCTTTTTCCTACTCCCAATAGAACATTAGTATTTTAATGTAATTTTATACCACATTGACAAGACCCATTCAATAAAACCAATTTGAAAGTAATGGAGGCACGTATGTCAAATCTTCTGCGGCCAAGTAAATGGGAATGGGACAATACTGAAAAAGTGAGCCGGGTATCGAAGCCAAATACCATGACTGACGTGACTAGCAAAATGTAACTTTAGTCTAATTATAGTTTAGCTTCTTTTTAAAAAAATAAAAAGTTTAGTTCGTTTAGCTGTTCAAAGCGGTTTGAGGATGTCTAGTTGGCTGTGGGCAAAGTACATGGGCCGTGTAAAAACAACCAAGAAGTTTAGCCGTTCACTAAAATAGCTCTCTTTAATTCAAAAATCAAGAAAAACAACACCACTTAACTGATGCTTGCCCCTGTCAGGACTCAAAGCATAGAAAAAAAAAAATATTGTCTATTTTTACTTAAATTTCCTTTTAACCATTTTTACCATTTTCTTTTTATCTCTGCGTCATCCTATGGCTTCTTCATTCGTCCTTATTTTTATTGATTTTTTTCCCCTCCCATGCGGCAACAACATCTGGGTGAAACTTAGTTTAAAAAAAAAAAAAAATTTTAATAAATTTAATTCAATTTAAATTGTTTTACTATTAGGGTCCGGTTAATGTCTCTAACTTTTAGTCGACATCTCTATAATTTTAGTAGTTTACACATTAACTTTTTTTTATAATTTTTAAATTTGATTTTTTTTCTATTAAATATATATTCTCTCCTCTCTCTCTCTCTCATACCCGATACCCTCCTCCCAATAAAACTTCTTTCTTATTTATTATTAATGAATTTTGCTAGTGTATGCCCTAAGGGCACACAATAACTTATCATTTTTAAAAAAAGTTCCTTGAAAATTAAAAAAACTTTTACTACTTTTTCAATTCTTGAAATTTTTTTTCTAAAAATGAATTGGTTAACGTGTGGCCTTAGGTAACATAACACAACCTCTCGCCTGTCTCTCAATTTGACAAGCCAGATGAAAAATTGCAATGCGAATGTGATTGTTCAGTCCTTCATCAAAAGATTTTTTGAGATATCCTAGATACGACTGGACTGTTCATGACTCTACATAGATTTGGTTGCTTCTATATATTCTTTTTCAGTCCAGGGTGTGTTATGTTCCCTAGAAAATCTCAACAAAAGTAATACTAAATACTAATGCCCCAAACTCAATAGTTCCTTGACTTCCTTCTACGTTGTGAGGTTTGCCTAAATAAAATAAAAGGAATAATAAAAAAGAATAGGCATACAAGATATATATATATATATATATTAATTCCTTTTTTTACGACGATATATATATATATTAAAGATTTTGCTAATGTATGCCCTAAGACATATAATAATTAATTATTTTTAAAGATTTTTTCAAAAATTAAAAAAGTATTGACAGCTTTTATCAATCCTCAAAAAAATATTTCAAAAATAAATATTTAACACATTAACTGAAACCATATATTAATTCAATCCACAATAATCAAAGGACACGAAATAGTATCTAAAGGCAGAATATGATATCAAATACAATAATCAAGCATTCAGCAAAAAAAAAAAAACAATAATCAAGCCAGAATCTGTCAATTGCTTTTATAAAATAGATAGAAAATTACGTGCAACGATGCCAAAAAAAAAAAAAAAAAAGAAGAAGAAGAAGATATTCACGTGAAAGGCTAGAAACAAAATAGATTGATGTCTTGAAATTTTCATATTTTTTTGGCCCTGAAATTTTCTGCAATAGGTATTATTGATCTTTTTAATGATTATGGTTAGTCTTTGATGGAATGATGTATGTTTAACGATTTTTTTATTGGGTATTAGTAGTAATGTAGAATGTTAACTAGTACTGCCCAGTGCTGGTTAAGTGCAGAAAAGACAAAAAAAAAAAAATTGTTAGAAAAAGTCAAAAAAATTCTGAATAGTATTATAAAACTGAAAAAATGACATGAATTGCAAAAAAAGACAAAAATTGTATCAGGAAAAGTAAAAAAAATTTGTGGTTAACGGGCACCATGCGGTGGCTATTAAGGCGTTAACACAACCCATTAGTAATTTATCTCCTGATTTTACTACTTCTGTTCATTACTTATGCACCCATCTGTTTGATAAAATGCATCAAGGATTATTAGCTTTGCACATTTCTTTTATTTGAATTTGGATTATTGGCCCAGTTTGGTAGCTTAGTTCTAAAACACATTTTCACATTTTAAACAATATTACACACATTTCAAACATTATTTTTTAAAACCAAAGTAATATTGTTATTCGAAGAAAGTTGAAATTTACCTAAGCTTTAAGTAGCATTTTCATTGGATCTTGAACTAGTATTTGCATTGGATCTTGTGAATACCTCTATTGAGTATATTTTTAGTGAATGAATAATTTAGTTTCAAAATTTTTATATTTATTTTCTAATTGCATCGTTTCTACTTTTGTAAAATTCTTGCATTTATTTTTGCCTGGAACTAGAAAATATGTGATTGTAAATCTTTAGGTCCATGTCCTTAAAAAATAAAAATAAATAGGACACAGCGCCAAGCTGCTTCATGTCCCGTACAAGAGCTGAATATACAAAATAAACGCACAGACAATGTATGGACAGCTGCGTGCTGCAAAAAACAGACGGTTAGGTCCACAATCAATAAACAATATAGGACGGATACAGAATAAGACGCATACCGGAAGGTGATACGATGCCCCATGTCTTGTCGACGGGCGTAAATTCTGGATCGTCAGGACAACCCATCCAGTCGTCCCCTTGTAGGAAAAAATACATACTCTTCCAATTACGGTTGGAATCTGGGGTCTCGGACACTAATCTAAGTAACGGGCTTCTCGCCACAAAACTATACATCCCCTTCGACTTAGCGATTTCATCTGGACGGTAACAATTGAAGAACTCCTCCATTGTTAACCGTCTTGTCCGTTAGACATAACGCCATACAGAACTTCTACACTCAAGAAAACCCTCCAGGCGTTTGGAGAGATCTGGGTGACAGACAATCCAAGGTACTGGAGAAGGCGATGGTGCAAGGCGCTCAAAGGAAAGCGAAGGCCTGCTTTGAGCATTTGCTCGTACACGCCGACATCTTCTAGTCCCTTGTAATAGCACCTCTCGGACTTAAAAGGTAGACGGATGGCTATGGTGTTTGGTATCTGGTATTTTTCCCTAAGGGAGTTGAAGTGTGGCAGACTGATGGAGGAAGTGAAGTTGTTCACCGTCCACTCGGGGAGCAGGATGAACTCCCTTAACCCATCCTTGCCGATCACAGACCGGACGGAAGGATCTACAACTTCTACTTCATCATTCGAGTCGTACTCCGACCTGTCTTCTCCTTGCCCTTCCTCTTCCGAAGGAAGGAGAGTTGGATGACGGTTCCCTCTCCTCAACGGAGGTACCCCGGTCTCCCTAACCTGACGGGTGCACCTCCTCATAGCCTGCTCCCTCACGAACAAAAGATTGACCGCTGGAAGTCTCACTAGATATCGAACACCTACAAATAACAGAGAAGGAAACCTAAGACTCTAGATCTACACTGACAACGGACCAACGTTTAAATAAAAAGGGGGTGGAAGAAGTAAGAAATAAACTTACAAATAAAGAGATGACGGAAGAAAAGTTGAATGGATGACTGAACGGTAGAATTATGTGCCGATGGTCACAAAGAGGACGGATGTGCTCTGATCAGTAAAAATTTCTCCAAAATGTGAAAATGACATGAACAGGTGACATATATATATATATGGGGAGCAGCGCGACCAACGAAGAGACACCTCGGTTCTAGTAAGCTATCAACCAAGGCTCACCACGTGTCCTCAAGAGCATTTATGACTCTACTCCAACCTGGCAGTTCATCCACAACAAGTGCATGACGGATGAATGAGAACGGAGCGACTCATCCCATTGATTTGTCATGTATGGTGACGGATTAGGGATAACTAAGCAACTCATTCCATGGACCCATCATAGTGGGTGACGGATTCATGGAATGGGGGGCAGCTGAAGAGGGAAAATACGTGACGGACTCGTGGTGGACGGATATGTGTAATACATGGCGTGTGTTGGGCTCCAAGGCCTTTTATACAAGCATAGTTGCGGTCCATTTGGGCTACTGTGGCTTTCGCTTAATCTACACGCTTAGGCCTAAAGAAAGAATACTCCTACAAGGAAAAGGAGTCACTCCCCTAGAAGGAAAAGGAGTCACTCCCCTAGAAGGAAAGGACTTCTTTACCAAGGCATAGGCATTGATTCTACGCGACTATAAATACTCCAAAACTCCCACAAACCAAGGTACGCATAATTAACTCAACTCTAGCACTCTAGTGTTGAAAACAAGGTTACTAACTTGACATTCGGAGGGTTTTTAGCTGGCACCACACCGATGCTCTCTATTAGGTCCTTTCTTATTGCTTTGTAGGTTCTTATTTCGCTCTTGTGAGGACCGTGTAGCTCACTGGTGAATTTCGGCATCATCATTACTATTGTTAGTTTATTATATTATTAATCATTTTACAACATTATAGTTCAAATCAGTCCTCTAGTGATACAGTATTATCTCTAGCGGTTGGGTAATTTATATTCAATTATTAAACAAATTTAATAAAATATTAACTTTAGAAAATTCTTATGTATTTTGTTCAGCAGTGTCCATAATACTCTATCATTACATCAATATGAAGAAAATTAATTGTCATTACAATATAATAAAAAAATTGAACTTTAAATATTACAAATGAACAAAAAATAAGTGGTCGAGAAGGCTACTACATTAAGGCCACTCCTTCTCACCTTGAAAGATGGTTGAAAAATCATCTAGATATTATTTTCATGTCTCCTACAAAAAAATATTACTATTGTCAATGTCAAGTGTGAACTGGTTGCATCTTTTCCAATATAATATGACTATTAAATAGTGACGCACATTTGCTGTCATCTTTAAAAAGCTGTGCAACAGTAACCATTCAAGAAACATACAGGTGAAAGTCGTAAAACCCAAGGGAGGAGCTTTTTCATTGATGTGCATGTGAGCAGCTTTTTTATCGGTAATCGGTGAGAAAACCGTTCATTATTTCAAAACTGGCCCAGAGTCCCCGAGAGTTATACACCACGCTCGACAGTCAAACCTTCTTCTTTCTCTTTTTTTGGGTAGTTGTAGTGCCTTAAATCGTGCTTCATTCATTATTTCAATCAATCAAGGAATGGAGGCAGGTACATCAATTCATCAAATCTTCTGCAGCCGAATGGATCTGAATCCGGGAATACTATAAAAGTGAGATGGGCATGGATGCCAGAGATGATCCACGTGACCAGAAAAATCTAACTGAAACACACCCAGTCAGAGAGCTGTTCAAAGTGAACGAGGACATTTTGAATCCTGTTTCTGTTATTACGAGGGAATTGAGATCCGTGTAATATCTAGGGCATTATACGGTGTATAATAACTTTAATCCCAACTGTTTATTTAATCTAATGGAAAATAAACACCTAATAAATATAGGTCAGCAATTCGCCTGACACCCACCTTCTAAACTTTCTTTGCTCTTTTTCTGTTTTTCAGCAACTTAAACAAAACAAAAAAAACTCTCACACCATTGCTGAATCTTGGTGGCTACAGCTTACAGCCACCAGGTGTTGTCTCTAACATCAGTTCAGAAATTATTGTTTGGTCGTGAACTCATGATGTATGTTAAAAAATTATTATGAAATTTTTCTATTTTTTTTCTTAATTTTTTAGGTATTTATTTATTTTTTAAATTTGAATTGACTATGCAGTATTTTGCTGGTGAATAGTATATTTTGTGTCTTGTAATTCATTTTAAATATATAAACGGCGGCTCTTTTGGTTTCTTGTGGAAAATATTTGCATCTTTACTTAAGGCACACATTAACTGGATCCAAAATAAAAATGAGGCCACCATTTATATAATAAAAAGTTGTATACATTCAGGCATAGAAGACTTCAAAGACAATTCAGCCAAAAAAAAAAAAAGACCTTCAAAGAAAGACTACAGTTCCTTAAAAAATAAAATTAAAAAGGACACATCCATATGGCCATTCACGCCGGATGGCCATATGTCTCAGTCTGATCCACATTATTGTCCTTTCAACGAGTGGGTATGTATCAAGAAGATGCCCATATGTCGAGAGCTCTCTTTATTCTTTAAGCTTATATCTTTTGTCCTTAATCAATGGACCATGTGCAATGGGTGGTGTAGAAATTATAGGTTTTGTTAATACTGTGTTCATGGATCCAATAGTTAACTCTCACACATGAAGAGGTGGTTATTCTGACTTTAAGATTGGCTTAGATGAAATTATACAGTGTGAGATTATGTGTAGGGCATGGTGTGGGAATTGACACTGGAATTCATTAAGTATGCTATCCTTAATCTGTTGCTAGTTATGCTCAAGGAGAAATTATTTAATAGACAAAAAACCCGAAGCATGCTTTGTATAATTGCGCAATACCAGTTTTGTTTTTTCTATAATTCGAAATGTATTATTTGTATAACCATGTTTTGAAGTTTGACCTTTGGTAGCAATTATTTCACAGAATGAACCTCACAATAAAACTGAATTACTGAACTTTTTTTAGAATCAACTAATTTACTGAACTTAATTACATATATAAGGCTACATTCGGTAAATAATTAATTAACCATGTTCTAAGGCATCAATATGGTTGCTAGAAAATGTGCTAGACACTAATCTCAATGTTGATTTCTTTTTCCTTAATAACATTAGTGTTTGTGTGAAGTTGACTTGAACCTGCAAAAGCTAGTGATACATTTTTTCAAGCACATGGTTTGCTTGTTCCAAATGGGAATGAGATGAATGTTTTGCAACATGAATCCACCCAAAAATTAAACCCAAGACAAAATAAGCATAGCTAAGCAAAAGCATTGTGGGATTGCAATCAACTACTTAAGCCTATTTATAAAGGTATTATATAGGGCAACATAGATTAAAAAAAAAGTCTGCAAGTAGGAAAATATTGCGCCTACAATAGTTTAGGACATGCCCATTAGAAACAAATATCACAAAAGATCCAAATAATTTTCCAAACAGCTCAATCAATAATTTGGGTTGCATCTCAAGGCTAAAAATGACTAAGAAAAATAGTTTACTGCTTAAGGCACCGTTTGAGGGACTTTGCTGGAGAAATATAGCTAGGTACGGCTGATAGAAAATTTGATAGAAGTGGACACAAAAAACAAAGTAAAAACTCTAATCCAATTACTATGGGTATCAATCTACACTAACACAAAACATTTGATAGAAGTGGAGACAAACAACAAAGTCAAAACTTTAATCCCACAATCACAAAGGAAAGCTACTACAATATTCAAAACTCCAATCGAATTACCTTCAGTATCAATCTACAATGACACAGATATTTTATAAAGTTTTTTTTTAAAAAAAAAAATTTGGAATACATACACAGATTTCTCATCACACTATCACAAAAGAGATCTGCTACAATACTGAAAATTGTAATAGAATGAACTTGGGTACATAGATTTCTCATCCCACAATCACAAAGGAAAGTTGCTACAATATTCAAAACTCCAATCTAATTACCTTCGGTACCAATCTACAATGACACAGATATTTGATACAATATTTTTAAATTGGAATACATACATAAAGGAGATCTGCTACAATATTGAAAACTCTAATTGAATGACCTTGGGTATCAATCTACACTAACACAAATATTTGGCATTGTAATAAATACACAAAAAATTGTTTAGCTGCAACAATATTGCCTTATTTTGCACAAACTACACAAACTAATTTGAGTCTCCTCACAACATTTAAGAGGCAATAGACAATAACAAAATGTAAGAAGGGAATAAAAAACATGAAGCAATCAAGCAAAAGAATGGAGCACAAAACAAACTGGGATTTAGAGATATCTTAACTGAAACATCTAGCTTCTATCAGTATTTATATATTGTGAGAAGAGGAGTAAGGAAGACAGAGAGATTGTCGTTAGAAGGTGGGGAAGGGGAAGGAACACGTTTTGCATGAGAAACAAGAGGGAATGAAATCCAGGAAGTTGTAACCGTGATTTTCAAAGGGTTTTCGATTGAGAAGGCTTGGGTTTAGGCTTTAAGTTAGAATTAAATTTAGAAGAAGCGGGCTGGTGGAATTAAATTTGAAAAAATTGGGCTTTATGGTGGAGATAGGGTGGAAATAATTTTAGTTTTATAGGGTGGAAATAATTTTAGTTCTATTAGTATTTTAAAATTGATAAAAACTATTTTAAAATTGTTTGAAAAATTTAGAAAAGAGGGTGAGAATGACATGGCCGTTGACATGGCTCAATGTGAGCGTAACAACATTAAATGTTACTCTTTAGCTTTTACAGTTCTTATATGGCCATTCACGCCGGATGGAAATTACATGGTAAAGTCGGGATACCGTTTTTTACAGGAAGCCTCTAAAGTGCAGCAACCGAGTCAATCATCAACCCAAGCTCTGAAACCATTATGGAATAAAATTTGGGCTCTTGCTGTTCCAAACAAAGTGAAGACATTGATATGGAGAGCATGCAAAAACTCTCTACCCACAAAAGCAAATTTGTTTCGGTGCAAAATAACACCTGATGGACAATGTGAGATATGCAAATAGGAAGAGGAAGATACAATGCACGCACTTTTCCGCTGTCCGGCCTTGCAATCTCTCTAAAATTCCATACCAGCATGGAATCAAAGCTCTCTCAAACAGAGCACATGCTTCACTGACTTTATTGGTTTTATTTTTGCAGGTACGGCAGATCCGGCGCTCCTTTCCTTGGGGTTATGGAACTTATGGAATCGGCGAAATAATCTCCGACTCGGGAAACCAACACTCCCACTAGACAAGGTGCTGGAACACTCTCGGGAGCAACAACTTGAGTCCCATTCCAGTCCCATGATGTCTACAAACCAGGGAAGAACACAGATAGCAACGTGGACTCCACCCCAAGATAATTGGTATAAGATTAATTCTGATGGTGCCACATTTGTTGACGATAGAAGTGCAAGATTGGGTGCTATCATACGAAACAAAGAAGGCCGAGTTATGGCAGCGTTGTCTCAAAAAATTCCCCTGCCAATGTCAGTCATCGAGGTCGAGGTTCTTGCAGCATGAAGAGCTCTTGAACTTGCTGTGGAGTTGGGTTTTGACCACATCATACTGGAAGGGGATTCTGAAATTTTACACAAGGCTTTGCTAGCAGAAGGTAGGAACTTCACAACCTACCGACATTTAGTGTAAGACATTGTATACCTTAGTAGTTTTCTCTCAGCTTTTCAAACTTCTCTTGTATGCCGCTCGGGTAATAAGTTAGCTCACTCTCTAGCAAGGAACTCAAAATCCCTCAATTATATTCAAATCTGGATGGAAGATGTACCACTAGATCTATTACTTATTGTTCAGGCTGACCTTACTAGCCTACCTTAATAATATTCAGTAACCGGGTTCTCAAAAAAAAAAAAAAAAAAAGGACACATCCAAACTTAGATATCTTTATCAACAAACCCGTTAGGAAAAGGGAAGTTATTGCGTATGCTCATAATATTTTTTATATATATCCTGTACATATTGAAACTTAATAACGTTGCTCCGGAGTGACCTGAAATAGTCTCTACGTTACTTATCTTGAAAAAGAGTTATACAAAATAAAGCAAGTTTCAGAGAGTTTTTTAGTCCATTAACCTTTACAAACGAGTGCATTGAAGATCCTTTTTTTTTTTTTTTTTTTAATTCAATTTTGCATAATATAACTTGTTTTAATTTTGGACGAAAATGCACTTGGCCCATATGGTACAAGAATTTTGCCTAAAATAAAATAACAGCGGTTTTTTGCCAAAATTTGTACACAGAATATTTTGAGGTCTAATATAAAAATTGCAATGAGATTTTGAGGGGAAACAAAACTCGGTTTAATTTTGGACAAAAATGCAACCTACCAAGAATTTTGATTGAAATTAAATGTCAGCATTTTTGCTCGCAAACTTGTACATACCATATTTAAGTCCAAGATACAAATATCAAAGAGATTTTCCACCAAAATAAACTCGTTTAATTTTGGAGATTTTTTATATGTTTCTTTATTTTTATCTTTTTTTTATCTCCTCCTTTGGTCAGGCATCACATGGGCATTTCTCATTTCAAAATTCAAAAAGAAAGTCTTATCTCCTTACCTTTGGTCATACTGACGAGCGACTGAGTTCTGAGGTTGAGAGGTGAAAAAAAGAGCCAAAACGACGTCGTTTTGGCTCAATTAACGACATGACATAATTGGAGTTCACGGAGTACTAAATTGACAATAATTGAAAGTTGGAAGATTAAAATGACAAAACTGAAAGTTAGAAAACTAAAATAAAAAATACTAAAAGTTAGAGGATCATTTTTGCATTTTTGCCTTTTTTCTAATTTTTTTTTTCCCAAAAAAGGCAAATGGCAATATTGTAACCCATAAGGCATTTTTTTTTTTAATATTTTTTTTTCTTCAGAAAATGCAAGTGGCAAGGCACTAGAGTTACTAGAGTATACCACTCAGTAACGAGATTATTCCTCCTGGCAAGCATTTTTTGACTGAGAATTAAAGTTCATCTAGAAATATTTGACAATTTTTTATTAAAAGAAAAATGGTATCACCAAAATTTCAAACATTCTTTGGAACCTGTTATGACATATATGATTCATGTTAGGAACATATATCAACATCTTATGTATTGACTAATCTTTTGACAAAACACACTTTGCCTATATTTTGATAGATCTAGGATGTGTTTAATTCAAGGAACGAGGTTTCAAGTTCAAGTGTTAATGTTGTGCAAGTCTGTCCAAGAATTAAGTAAGAAAGTATTGGATTTTAAATCTCAACAGCTAATATCTATTGATGTTTAAAAGCTGCTGAAGCCCGTGGCTCTACAGCTATCTCGATAGATGGCTATCTATCAAGGTTTATGAAACTCAGTTTTTTAGGGTTGTTTTTCATCCAATCCGGGATATATGTTTGGGCTTTCTTTCTCATAACCTTAAACATATATAAGAATTATTTTAAGGTCCGTCACAGGTGGCACTGTTGCACAAGAGCACAATTCCACAAGTGTGAAGAAAAGTGTAACCGAAAACCTAGTTTTCCGTAATTCTTCTTTAGGATGAAGAAGCTGTTGTGTTTGTACACCGTAGGGTTTTGTGACCAAACAATTTCATGATTTTCATCGTGTGATGAATAGAAGAACTTTGCAGCCAATATCCTTCTCAAGTTGGTGATCAAGTCGTGTACTGGGATCCGCGCATCTATTGGTTAGTTACGTATTATGAGCCATGTAACACAAGAAAAGATTATCACTACAAAACAAGTTCAATTGGGTTTAACTGTAATAGTGAATTCTTGAGAGTGGTGACCTTAAAATCATCCGATGAGATTTTTGCCTCAGAAGTTTTCTCTATTCGTAAACAAATCACCATGTCAATTTATTTTCCGTTGCATATTTAGTTATTTGGTGATTTGTTTGTACTACCACAATATTGCATGTTAATTTAATTAATTAATAAACTTGGTTAATTAATCAATTAATCCATCACAATGGATTAATATGTTTTTGGCCTGTCAGAACCAAAATAGCATCACCAGAATATTTTGGAACGCCTCAATATATAAAATTTTAAATTTCGGCTAAACTTGTTAAGCGTGATTGGTAACAATTCAAGCAACCAAAAATGTAAATATTTTCGACAAGAAAAAATAAGAGCCACAATTTATATCTTTAAAAATGAAGTACAAGAAACAAAATATACTATCCACTAGCAAAATACTCATCTGCATAGTCAATCCAAATTTAGAAAAGGCACAGATACCTAAAAAAATTAGGAGAAAAAGAATAAGAGAAATTTCATATTGATTTTTTTAGCATACATAGTAAGTTCATGACCAAAAAATTAGGAAAAAAATAATAAGAGAAATTTCATATTGATTTTTTAGCATACATGGTAAGTTGTAGCCGCGGGGATTTAGCAATGGGTTGAGAGAGCATTTTTCTTTTTTTTTTGGGTAGCTGAAAGGCAGAGAAAAAAGAGTAAAGAAAGGGCAAAATGTGGGTGTCGCGGATTGCTAACCTATTCTTATTAGGTGTCAATTTCTTATACATTGGATTAAATAAATGGTTGGGATTAAAACTATTGCACACAGTTATTGCACAGTATCTCAATTCCCTTAGAGCATTCCCATCAAGTGTGTCAATTGCTAAATATTTGACATTTGACACATCAAATTCTAAAATATTACTATCATCAAGTGTTTTAAATGTTATAATATTTGGCATTGATGAACAGTGCAATCTCAAATTTAAAGCCGCACTGCTCATAAATTGTAAAACTTATATATATTTTTTATTCAGGTAGGGCCTGCTTCCTTTTAAAGAAAGAATAAAAATTGAATGAAGTTGGAAAAAAATTAAATAAAAAAATTAAAGAAAAAATATTTAAATAAAACTGTGAAAAAAACAAAATATTTGATGTTTGGTATATTATAAAATGAAGTGTTAAAATTGTAAAAATAATATTTTAAAAATTCTACAATTATTGACGAAAATGATCTTAAAATAACAGAAACTCGAGACAACGTCCTCGTTCGCTTTGAACAGCTCCTGGACTGCGTGTGTTTCAGTTAGATTTTGCTAGTCACGTGAATCATCTTTAGCATCCATGCTCATCTTACTATTTCAGTATTCCCGAATTGAGATCTATTCGACCGTAGAAAATTTGATGAATTAATGGGACAACACAGCACGGATCTAGTTCTCACCAGCTCTCTCACGATGACGCACATGCCGAGGTTTTGCCTCGAGCCCTGCAAAAGGGAGAACCAACTCCACCTTCGACACACCCTCCCAGGCTTCCCCCTCAATAAAACCCCCGTACTTTTTTTGGTTGCTTACTAACACCAGTCAGCCCAAACCCACCTCCATGCGCAACCTCTACAATTAATGGGACAATACATTTCAATCAATCAAGGAATATGGAAGCAGAATGAATGAAGCATTTAAGGCTCTACAATAACTACTCGAAAAAGAAATAAAAAGTTTTACTGACATGTGTGGTGGATAGCTCTCTAGGGCTCTGGGCCAGTTTGAATGTCGACCGCCAGATCTTTTACTCAGAGAAGATGGTTTTCTCACTGATTCTCGATAAAAAATCTGCTCATGCTCATCAATGAAAAAGCTTCTCACGTAAATGATGAATGTATTTATTGTTACTGTTGCATAGCTTTTTAAAAATGACTGCTAATGTGCTTCACTATTTGAGTCAATAGTCATATTATGTTGGAAAAGATATCACCAGTTCACACTTGACATTAACAAGAGTAATATCTCTTGTATTCCTTTTTTTCGTTGGAGACTTGAAAATAATATCTAGATGATTTTTCAACCATCTTTCACGGTGAGAATGAGTACCATAATGAAGCAACCTTCTCAACCACATAGAGCAAGTTTGATAACGTTGTTTTAATAATATTATTTGTATTTTTAGAAAAATATGTGTAGGT
This sequence comes from Castanopsis chinensis, assembly GCA_032878915.1. Classification (NCBI taxonomy): domain Eukaryota; kingdom Viridiplantae; phylum Streptophyta; class Magnoliopsida; order Fagales; family Fagaceae; genus Castanopsis; species Castanopsis chinensis. Next base: position 735,405 of record JAVQMG010000060.1, read on the forward strand.
AATAAAATGTGTGAAAATACATGTAATATTGTTTAAATATTGAAAACTATTGTTTAAACTCACTAACCAAACAGCCTTGTGGGGCTCGAGGACGAAGGATCAAGAGTAAGGCGTAAAAGAAATCTTGTTCAGGATGGGGGCCAAGGACCCGAAGACTCAATGACGTAATAACGAAGTTGTATGAAAAGGGATGAGGGGCAACCGGTGACAGATGACAAAAGTACTAAACATATATGGTGTGAGAAGCATTGAATGCTTTAGATAGGGTTTCCTGGCTACATTAAATAAGAGGCATCAGTTTTATCAGCTGCATTAATAAGGAAGTGACTTGAACAGTGTAAATTACTGTTAGATAACTTCTTGCCGCCACCTTCTACAAGCAATGACACAAGTGTCACCAAAGGGAAGTGGTTAGGTGAATGATGAAGGGTTGAGATGAAAAGAGCAAGAGGTATAAATAGGAAGGAAAGAGACGAGGATAGGGATCAGAGACTGAAAGGTGTAAACTTTCATTTGGGGAGAACTTGTAATTGTAACATTTCTTAGGATATTTATATACAAGAAGTCATCGGGGCATACACGTTCTTTGTTGTGTTGTTCACTCTCTACAAATTCGTTATTTTGGGTCATAGATCGTCATGTGCTTTAGTTTCATTTTTGATTGTTGGTCCTTACAAGCCTCTTATTTTCTGTTCACATGATTTTTTCCTATGACGTAGTCACATGGGATGTTTGATTTGTGTTTTCAAATAACTATTTTCAATTTTTAAGCAACATTGCACGTAATTTCACACTTTTTCACTCATACGTATTTCCACAAATATTTGCAAATAACAAATTTTTGATTTTAAATACATACACCAAGCGGGCCCATGACCTTCATTTATTTTGTTTTCAAATGGGTTGCCTGCATCTTTTACTTATTGTAGTCCCATGGTTGCATCTGAATTATTGTTTCACATTTAGGTGGTCATTCGTGATTTCGGGTTAATTGAATTGTTTAGGGATTAAGGGAAGTTAAATTATATAGTGGTTCGAGAAACAGAAAGAAAAATATTTTGCAAGAAAAAAAAAATGTTAAATTTTGTTCCATAATGTCCCTAGGTCCTCTAGGCGTTTTTGACCGATATACAATGTCGGCGTTTTTGCACGAAAATGTGTAAATTGCATAAATTTGTTTGAAAATGCCCCGGGACTTGCTAGCTAAGAATTTGTTTTGGATTACAACGTCGGAGCTTTTACACAAAAACTTGTAGAAAAATGGAAAATTTTTTTACAATAAAAAAAAATTGGCCAAACCTTCTTCGAAAATGCCCTTAGGTCCTACGAGCCAAGAATTTTGACTGAAATACGATTTCGACTTTTTTGCGCGAAAACTTGTGGATAACATATTTAGAAGTCCAAGAAACAAATGGAAAAATAAAAAAACTCATTTAAATTTTGTTAAAAAATGCCCAAGGTTCTACTGACTATGAATTTTGACTGCAATACAATGTTGGCATTTTTGCATGAAAACATGTCAATAATATATATAGAGGTCAGAGAAACAGAAAAATCTTTTGCAAGAAAAAAAAATTCAGTTAAATTTTTTTCACCTACACGTATTTTCACACATATTTTTAAACAATAATTTTCTGTTTTTAAGTGTATGTATCAAACACCCCCATAATCTTTTGCAAAAAAAAAAAAAAAAATCAGTTTAATTTTTTTGGAAAATGCACCTAAGTCCTTTTGCCCAAGAATTTAGACCTGATAATAAAAAAAAAATTAAAAAATGTACTAGTAAAACTGAAAAGCTTAAAAAAAAAAAGAAAAAAAAAAAGAAAAAGAAAAAAAGAGTGTATAGGAATCCATTAAATCCAATGCTCACTTCTCACTCAACCTATTTGCAAAATTATGTTATACTTCCTTAAGCGTGGTTTTTTTTTATTAAAACTGGATAAAATAACTAGAGTCTATATCCGAGTCTTTTGGTTGAATATTGCAAAAAATTGAGTTTATTTGTGATATGTGTACTGTTCAAAGTTATTTGGAAAAATGAAGAGAAACGAATTTCGGCAATAGTGTTGCCGAAATTCTGAGAAAAAGTAGGAGAGAGAAGAGAGAAATGATGTGACAGATGTGGGAAAGAGAAAAATAAATTTCGGTAATGAGATTGCCAAAAAGAAAAAAAAAAAAAAGAAGTTGAATTTTGGCAATTGAATTGCCGAAATTGAAGGATTAAAAAAATAAATAAAGATAACTGAACTATGGTTAGAGTAATGCTACGGCCACAAACTATTTTATCATATTTTTACAAATTATTGTTATGACCAATTTCTTACTGGTTCTCATGAAGGCCTACAAATAACATCATTTTTTTATTTACAAATAATCGCTCATTATTTCAACAGTTTCTGAAAGTTTTTGTAACAAAATATGTATCTCTAGCATTTTGCCAAAAGTGAAGGATTAAAAAAAAAAAAAAAAACTCAATTGTGGCAATTGAATTGCCGAAATTGGGAGAGTAAAAAAAAAAAAAGCTACAGCAACCCTTTTGGATGTATAAAATAAAATATCTATGCTACCCAATAAACTTAAAAAAAAAAAAATTATATCTAATATAAAGTAAAGAACCACAATCTAGCTTTTTTTTTTTTTTTTTTTACTCCCCCAATTTCTGCAATTCAATCGTCACAATTGAGTTTTTTTTTTAATCCTCCACTTTTGACAAAATACTAGAGATACATATTTTTTTACAAAACTTTCATAAACTGCTGATGTGATGAGTGATTATTGGTAAATAAAAAAGTGATGTTATTGGTGGGTCTTGATGAAAACTGTAAAAAATTGGCCATAACAACAGTTTGTAAAAATATGATAAAACAGTTTGTGGCCGTAGCATTACTCTTATCACAGTTCAATTTTCTTTTTTTTTCTTTTTTTTAAATCCTTCAATTTCCGCAATTCAATTGCTGAAATTCAGCTTTTTTATTTTATTTTTCTATTTTTGGCAATATCATTGCGAAAATTTATTTTTCTTTCTGCCACATCCGTCACATTATTTCTCTCTTCTCTTTCCTACTTTTTCTCAGAATTTCATCTACACTAATGCTGAAATTCATATCTCTTCTCATTAGTCCAAATAAGTTTAAACAATACCCATATCACAAATAAACTTAATATTTTAGACTTGTCAATATCCTCTACAAAAGCTAATCAATGAGCATGGACTTTTACGGGGCAATTTTGTCAAAAAGTCAATTAATGAACTCCTTCTTACCTGCCATGGAAATATTTCCGAAGTCAATTTTGTCTCAACTTTGAGCCTATACATTTTTCGAGATGCTTCGGTTAATGCCATCATCCTTTCGATTTTTTTTTTTGTTTGAGAAACTATCATTATCTTTTGTTGATAAAACCCAATATTGGATCAGATATCGAAAAACCCCAAAGGTACATTTTGGCTGGTATCAGAGTCATGTGACCCAAGGTTTGTCCTAGCCCTATAGAGGTAGAATCCTATACTAACGTATAGATAGTGACATGACCCTTTGGTGAAAGCTATCGCTGGTTGGGTTTCTCGTTTACAAGGCCCGAGGCAAAACCTCAGCATGTGCGTCACCTAGAGAGCTCTGGTGAGTAGGGGTGTCCACGAGTCGGGTGGGTCGGGTTTGTGCCCAATCCGCAACCAACCCGCCGGAGATCGGGTGGGGAGCCGCCGGACCCGCAACCGACCCGCCGGAGATCGGGTGGGGAGCCGTCGGTTTCCCGTCGGGTGAGCGGCAGTTTCGGGTGAGGCCGAAACCCGCCGGAGAGGACTAAAAAAAAAAAGAAAAACGCCGATATCTCTCTCGATCTGGCGAAGATCCGGTGCGATCTAGCCGGATTTGGCAGAGATTTCGCCAAATCTAATGTTTTTTCCCCTAAATCTAGTGTTTTAGTCGCCGGATCTGGTGTTTTAGTCGCCGAAATACGCCAAATCGTGCCGGAAAGCTCGTCGAAAAACTGGAAATCTCAGCAAGTCAATCTTTCTTCGGGCGGGTCGGGTTGAACGGGTTTTGAAGGAAGGGAACCGAAACCCGAACCGCCGGTGTCGGGTTTTAGAGCTCGCCACCCGCGTCCGACCACCTTTGCTGTCGGATCGGGTCTTGACGGGTCGGTTCCGGTCGGGTTGGTCGGTTCCGGCGGGTTCTCGGTTCCGGTGGACACCCCTACTGGTGAGAACTAGATCCACACTGTAATATAATCCCATTCACTTATTAATTAATTAATTCATGATATCTGTGAGACTGGCACTGTGTGAAGTGTGAACCCACATCAAATCTTACAAAATCCAAGTCTTCATACTTATTAATAATACTATTCCCATCATGCTATGAATGATGGGAATAGAAAAACAAAACCCAAGAAAAAAAAAATAAAAAATGAAGGCAGATACATCTCTAAAATGAAGAAATGGTTTGTCTGTAACGTGTTGAATTGTAGGGTTTGTATTTAGATTATTTTGTCGGCAACTTTATTGGTTTATCTATTGAAAATTAGTGAAAAACAAATATTATTATGTCGTCAAGAAATGGGACTTAAAAAAAAAATACACAAATAATTAAACAAAAAGATATATAAGAAAAGAAAAGCACAAACTTGTTATTAGTATCCAACCTCCAACGTGTTTTTATTTTTTTTTATGGACCAAATATTGATAGTTGAACTTGTTTATTATTTTTCAAAACTTTATTGTTCAGAGAAAGTTTCGGTTTTGTAGAAACTGGAAATAATAAATATATATATAATGTAAGAGATGTACTAGATGCGAATCAATACGAATTTGTCATTTTAAACAAACTACTAAAATTACTAAAATTATTACACATACATGCATATATATATATATATATATATATAAATATTTGCTTCTCATAAATATATTCTTGAGCATGAATGGGGCCCGACACCTGCCTTTTCCAGAAGGCTCCCCAGATATTCTGTTCCATACTCCTATTATGATTATATTACTGCTTAGTCTAGGTTCATGCTCCACCAGAATGAAACAATGACTCATTCATGGTTTGTTAACTTTGACAAAAATTTTGATACTAGCACTAATTTACCTCTCTGGTTCAATCGATGGTAGACTCAATTTGGCCTTGTTACTGATATTTTCCCTGAATCACTATTAACTGCCTATAAGTCTTTTGAAAATGCATTCAAGACTGATGCTCATAATGCCAAGTTCCCTACTCTCCTCCATTTTGTTAAACAATTTAGAATCCCCTAGATTTTAAAGTGGCAGTATGAGAAAAATGATGATGTCCTTACTAGATGCTGGTATGTTAAGTGGTGGGATAAATTTGGCTATATTCAACATATTATTGACAATATTTCCAGACTTTTGCCCAAGAAGCTTTCTCTTGTGCTTCAGGTCCAAGGATCTAATACACCCTCAACTTCTTCCACCAAAGCTATTAAAAAGAGTTCTCACGTCCCTGACGGGGACTAAGGAACGGCTCTTGTATGACCAGTGTCCATGTTCGTGTGTAGTGGAGGTATCAGGTTATATCCTCTGTCGGCATGAGCCCTAAAGGCAGTGCTGATGGCGGCCCAAGTGGGGTGGCGGCGCCTTGAAATGATAGGTATGATTTTCCACCTATCATACAAGAGTCGTTCCACTGTAATCCTGTAATTACTACTGCTACTGTAAGTGTTTTGAATTATTTTGAATAAACACTTCTATTTTCAATACTTTGAATTATTTTCATATAACTGCTTGGCTGGTTTTGCCGCCTTACTTTCAATTACATTTACTTTAAATTACTATCAGCTGTGCTTCCGCCATCTGCTCCTTGGTCGTTCCCCCTTTATGGTATCAGAGCCATTCTTTCCTTGGCCGCTAATAGTGTTGTTGTGTTTCCTTGTTCTTCCTGTGTCTGTCTGACCTTGTGATACTTCGTTGTTGTGTCTATCTTGCCATCGTTGGCGCCACCGTAGTCATAAAGTGAATTCCCAAGTCCGAACAGTAAGGCCCGTAAAGCCAGGTAGAGCGTGAGGGCGTGAGAGGAAAAGGGTTGATTGCGGTATGTGTTACGAAATGCAATGGTTGTGAGAAAAACATGATAACTAAGTGTTATAACTAGGATAGTTATAGAAATGATGTGGAGATCCGACTCCTTTGTTAGTTCCAGGACTGGTTGTCCTCCTGATATTGTGAATGAAGAAGATCATACTGTAGAGAAGAGTGAGTACCCTGATTTTAGAAAATGGAATATTCCCAAAGTTTCTACTAAATCTGTTTATGAACTTGGTTGGTCTGAAAATATTGTCTTCTCTGAATATAGAGTTAGAACTATTGAATAAACTTTTTCTATCTCTAAATTCCATGAAAAATGTTGTCTATTTTCCAGAAAAGATAATAATGAAGAAGAAGAAGATGCAAAATCAGATGCTCCTTCTGGATCTGATTTTCCACCTATCGAAACCCCTATTTTGCATTATCAACTAAGAGTTTTTACCAGACTTGAACCTTTTGAATATGATATGGTTTTTCTATACGATGAGTTTATGTTGTTAAAAAACCATCCTAAAAGGAAATACGACCAAGATACTTTTGCTCAGTCCGCAAAAGACAGAGTTAAAAGAAAACGGAAAGAAAAAATGATTGAAGAAAAAAAACATATTTTGTTTTTTGATTATCTTGAAAACTATTATGTTTCAAAAAATGATGTTCATACTAATTATTTAAATGTTATTAGAAAATCTAATTTTATTAAACCTGACAAAACCGTTATGCGGTCTAGTCATCCTCCTCTTGAAACTATTTTAATCACTTGCCAAAGTGCTAATGAGAAAGTTGAAGTAAAAGCTTCCCCTATCAAAATTGCTGATGAAAAAACCCCTGTTATTTCTATTATTGAACAAAACAACTTTTCTAATGAATCTTTGCACATTATTGGTCAACAGCTTGACCGTATTGAAGAGAAAATTATTGAAAAAACTACTATTTCAAAACCTGAAATTCCTTTGATTGATTTAAACAATCAAAGTGAAAAGATTAATTTCAAAACTTCTCAGAGTAAAACTCTTGAAAAGGTTGCTTCTCAGAATTCAACTCTTGCTAAAGTTGAAAAAATGCTTTCTGATTTAAAAGTTAAAACCGAGCAGACTTCTGCTTCTAAAAGTGCTGCTTGTGCTATTTCAAGGAATGAGAAAGAACCTATTTCTAAAGAAAACACAAATTCTGACTCATCATCTCCTGTCCCTTATGAAAATGTTTTTGATGATTTACAACCAGAAATTAAAATATTTATTGGAAAACCCAATTCCATGTCTTTTACAAAAAATTGGTATCTGAAACCTACTCCTCCTGATATGCAGTTTGAAGAAAGAGCTTTTCAAACTCAATTCTCGGTTTCTGCTGATAAAATGTATGAAAAGAATACTGATGGTTTTTCTGAATAAGAAACTATTAACAAACTTGCTCACATGTCTATGGTTGGTTTTGCATACATGAACAATCATAATGAACTTGATCACCCTGATGTTGTTAACTTGCTTGTTATTGGTTTTTCTGGTACTCTTCGAGGTTGGTGGGATAAACATCTCATAGAAGAATCCAGAGAATCTATTAAACATTCTGTTAAAGATGATGAAGGCATGCCTATTTTTGATGAAGAAATTGGTCGAGTTATCACTGATGGTGTCAATACCTTGGTCTATACTATTCTTAAACATTTTGTTGGTACTCCTTCTAATATTTCATCTCGCATTTCTGATTATCTAAATAATTTGAGATGCACTACCATGTCTGATTACAGATGGTACTAAGATGTGTTTATTTCCAGGGTCATGCTCAGGAATGACTCCAAGACGCCTTACTGGAAAGAGAGGTTTATTGATGGTCTGCCTCCTATCTTTGCTCATAAGGTAAAGCAAGAACTGATTGGTAAAGATGATTCTATTAACTATGATAATTTAACCTATGGTGATATTTTTAGTACTATTAAAAAACTTAGTATTAACATGTGAAATGATGAAAAATTGTTAAAACAACAATTAAAAAATAAGAAAAAAGCTAAATATGAAATGGGTAATTTCTGTGAACAATATGGTTTACCTCCTATTGCCCCTTCCAGGCAGAAAGGAAAAAGCAAACATGATAAGGTTTACAAAAGTTATTCCCATAAAAAGCATAAAAGATATCATTTTGTTAAACCCAATGATTACTATTCTGAAAAGAAACCTGCTTTTAGAAAACATGTTAAACAAAGATCAAGAAAAGGTAAGTGCTTTAACTGTGGCAAATTTGGTCATTTCAGTAAAGACTGTACCCAAAAGCCTGGTAAACTGAAAAATAAATTGTAAATGTTAAATATTAATGATAATGATCAAAATTATTTGTTTCAGATTCTTGATTCTGCTGCTTCATCTGATTCTTTTGAAGAGGATTTCTCCTCCTCATCTGATTCTGCTTATCACTCTTTTTGTGATACCTCTAATACCCCTAATATTAAACTTGGTTGTAAAGGATCTTGTTGTAATGCTATGAAAACAGTTAAAAGTTTTATCCAAAGAAGAAGAACAAGATAATTTATTATTAACCACAATAAGTAAAATTGAAAACCCTGTTTTGCAAAAAGAACTCCTTGGTAAGTTCAAACAAAACATAACAAGGAATAAAACTGTTAAAAAACTCAGAGTAACAATAAGCTTTGAAGAAACTTTGGAAAGATTTAATAAAAACAAATCCAAAGAGATAACTGTTAATGATCTTAAAAAAAAAATTAACACTGTTAAACAAGAAATAATCCAATTAAAAACTTATATGAAAAATGTTAAAAATGATAATGTTCATCTGAAACAAGAATTATTAATTCTTAAAATAGACAAAAATTTGGATAAAAATCTATCTGATAATGATATTGATGAGCACCAAGATGGAGAAGGATCTACTCAACAAGTTCCTCCTTCTGGTAATGTTTCTGATAATCTGATTACTTGGAATGATAATCAACTTGCTCTTGTTAAACATATGATGCCTCCAAAATGGTTTACTAAAGTTAGAATCGTTGTTTCACATGATTATGCTTTTGACACTATTGCCATGATTGATTTCGGTGCTGATGTTAATTGCATTCAAGAAGGTTTAATCACTTCTAAATATTTTGAAAAATCTACTAAAAGATTTGTATATGCTAATGGCACACAAATGAAAATTAAGTATGAATTGAACAATGCTTATGTTTGCCATAATGATGTTTGCTTTAAGATTCCTTCTGTGCTTGTTAAAAACATGACTGATAAAGTGATACTTGGATTGCCTTTCATTGCTTCTTTGTATCCTTTCCTTGTTGAACATGATGGACTTACTACTGATCCTTTTGGACAAAAAGTAAAATTCAAGTTTTGTTCAAAAACTGCTGATACTGATATTTTTAATCTTATTCATGCTAAAATCAAACACCTTAATTTCCTTCAAAAAGAAATTAAGTACAAAAAGATTGTTGAACATCTTTATGATAAATTATTACAATCCAAAATTGATAATTTCCAAAAAAATTTGATGAATGATATTTGTTCTGATATTTCTAATACTCTCTGGTATAGGAAGAAACATATTGTTGATTTGCCTTATGTTCGAGATTTTAGTGAGAAAAATACTCCTACTAAAGCTCGCCCTATTCAAATGAATGCTGAAACTGTTGAATTTTGTAAAAATGAAATAAGTGATCTGTTAAACAAAAAATTAATTAGGCCCAGCAAATCCCCATGGTCTTGTGCTGCTTTTTATGTCCAAAAAAATGCTGAGCTTGAGAGAGGAACCCCTCGTCTAGTAATTAACTACAAACCTTTGAATAAATTCTTGGAGTGGATTAGGTACCCTATCCCCAATAAGAATGATTTAGTTCACAAGTTAAGCGAAGCTACTGTCTTCTCAAAATTTGATATGAAGTTCGGATTTTTGCAAGTTCAAATTAGTGAACATGATAGATACAAAACTGCTTTTACCACTCCTTTTGGACACTATGAGTGGAATGTTATGCCTTTTGGTCTCAAAAATGCCCCTAGTGAATTCCTGAATATCATGAATGATATATTCAACTCCTTCAGTCACTTTACTATTGTCTACATTGATAATGTTTTGATTTTCTCAAATTCTATTGATGAACACTGGAAACATTTGTACGCTTTTCTAGATACTATAAAAAGAAATCGTCTTGTTGTCTCTGCAAGGAAAATCAAACTGTTTCAAACCAAAGTGAGATTTCTTGGTTATGATATCTCTGAAGGGCAAATTCATCCTATTGATCGAGCTATTCAATTTGCTGACAAATTCCCTGATGAAATTCTTGACAAAACTCAACTTCAAAGATTTCTCGGTTCCCTAAACTATGTTGCTGATTTTTACAAAGATCTGAGGAAACAATGCAAACCACTTTTTGATCGGTTACAGAATCGTCCTCCTCCTTGGACTAATGTCCATATCTCTCTCGTTAAACAAATCAAATCTCATGTCAAAACCTTGCCTTGTCTTGGTATTCCTACTGTTAATGCCTTTAAGATTGTTGAAACTGATGCCTCCGATATTGGCTATGGAGGTATTCTGAAACAAAAAATTTCACCAGATTCTCCAGAACAAATTGTTCGTTTCTATTCAGGAGTTTGGAATGCTGCACAATTAAACTATAGTACTATAAAGAAAGAAATTCTATCCATGGTATTATGTATTTCAAAATTTCAAAGTGATTTATTGAATCAAAAGTTTTTATTACGAATTGATTGCAAAAGTGCCAAATATGTTATTGAAAAGGATGTTGAAAATATTGCTTCAAAATATATTTTTGCCAGATGGCAAGCTATTCTAAGTGTTTTTGATTTTACTATTGAATATATTAAAGGTTCTCAAAATGGTATCCCTGATTTCCTTACTCGTGAACTCCTGCAGAATCCCAATGGCAAGTAGAAGATCTAAACTCCCTTAGGAACAATTCCCAAGCCAAACTACTCATTTTTTTTAGCTTCGGCTTATGATCCTTATGCTTTGACCACTGTTCACCAACCAATCAAAACTATTTACCCCAAGAAAGCCAATGCTGCCCAGTATGTCAAAAAACAATATCTCCAAAACCTGTTTTTTATTGAACCAAATAGATCTACAATTAGGAACCCTGTTCAAATTGCTAAATCTTACTTCCCTCCAAGGTTTTATTGGATTTCAGAACATAGTGATAAGAAGCTGGAATACTATTCTGACATTTTACGTCAAGAAGCAGCTGTTTTGATTAAAACTATTTATGATCACACTGAAAAAACCAAAATTATTTACCACAGTGTTTACTTGAAGAACTTTATTCCTGAGCAAGAATGGGGCGCGACACCTGCCTTTTCCAGAAGGCTCCCTGGATATTCTATTCCATACTCTTATTATGATTATGTTACTGCTTGGTCTAGGTTCATGCTCCACCAGAATGAAACAATGACTCATTCATGGTTTGTTAACTTTGACAAAGATTTTGATACTAGCACTAATTTACCTCTTTGGTTCAACCGATGGTGGACTCAGTTTGGCCCTATTACTGATATTTTCCCTGAATCACTATTGACTGCCTATAAGTCTTTTGAAAATGCATTCAAGATTGATGCTCATAATGCCAAGTTCCCTACTCTCCTCCATTTTGTTAAACAATTTAGAGTCCCCTGGATTTTAAAGTGGCAGTATGAGAAAAATGATGATGTCCTTACTAGATGCTGGTATGTTAAGTGGTGGGATAAATTTGGTTATGTTCAACATATTATTGACAATATTTCCAGACCTTTGCCCAAGAAGCTTTCTCCTGTGCTTCAGGTCCAAAGATTTGATACACCCTCAACTTCTTCCACCAAAGCTATTGAAAAGAGTTCTCCTTTTGATAATCTAAGTAAGGAAGCTCTATGTGTTCTCCTTGAAAGAAAAATTAAAGAGGAAGCAACTGCTAATAGAAGCTCAGATGAAGGCTCTATTTCAGCAAGCCCTTATTTCCCTCATCCCCAGTCTTTTCCCAAAGAATGGTTCGGTCATGATGAAGACAGTGATGAAGAAAATACTCCTGATCTAGGAGCAAATTAATAATGATTCCCTATTTGCCTAGCCAGCACAAAAGGCCAATATTTCTGCTTCCACTATTGATTTACCCTAGTGATGATTCCCTTGTTGACTGCTTTTGGCACTCCACATCAAACTACTTTCGGCTCCTAAAAAGGCACTCTGAATGCCTTTGCTGCTTTTGATGCCCTTCACGGGTCTTGATATGAATAGTGAAAAAATTACTATTCACTGCTTTTTTGCCTATTTAAGGGGGGTTGTCCCTTATTGTTAAACTCAGAATTCTTCTTTGTGAGCTTATTTTAGAATTCCTTTTGAGAGCTTTCTTTAGGACTTCTTTAGGACTTCTTTAGAACCTCCTAAACACATAGAGTTTCTCACTATTACCACAAAGCTTGTAACTAGATTGATGACTGGCCTTCAAGCCTTGTACTACTATCCCTACACCGGGTATTCCCTGTGGTCAGAGTTCTCACATCCCTTATGGGGATTAAGGAACGGCTCTTGTATGACCGGCGTCCATGTACGTGTGTAGTGGAGGTATCAGGTTAGATCCTCTGTCGGCATGAGCCCTAAAGGCAGTGCTGACGGTGGCCCAAGCAAAGTGGCGGCGCCTTGAAACGATAGGTATGCCTGCCCGCCTAAGCCGTGTCTAATATAGTAAAATGACTGAAGGAGTTAAATATATCATTCATAATATTCTAGAATTCACTAGGGGCATTTTTTTGACCAAAAGGCATAACATTCCACTCATAATGTCCAAAAGGAGTGGTAAAAGTAGTTTTGTATCTATCATGTTCACTAATTTGAACTTGCCAAAATTCAGACTTCATATCAAATTTTGAGAAGACAGTAGCTTCGCTTAACCTGTGAACTAAATCATTCTTATTGGGGATAGGGTACCTAATCCACTCCAAGACTTTATTCAAAGGTTTGTAGTTAATTACTAGATGAGGGGTTTCTCTCTCAAGCTCAGCATTTTTTTTGACATAAAAAGCAGCACAAGACCATGGGGATTTGTTGGGCCTAATTAATTTTTTGTTTAACTGATCACTTATTTCATTTTTACTAAATTCAACAGTTTCAGCATTCATTTGAATGGGGCGAGCTTTAGTAGGAATATTTTTCTCACTAAAATCTTAAACATAAGGCAAATCAACAATATGTTTCTTCCTATACCAAAAAGAATTAGGAATATCACTAATTTTTCCTTTCTGCTTGGAAGGGGCAATAGGAGGTAAACCATATTGTTCACAGAAATTACCCATTTCATATTTAGCTTTTTTCTTATTTTTTAATTGTTGTTTTAACAATTTTTCGTCATTGCACATGTTAATACCAAGTTTTTTAATAGTACTAAAAATATCACCATAGGTTAAATTATCATAGTTAATAGAATCATCTTTACCAATCAGTTCTTGTTTTACCTTATGACTAAAGATAGGAGGTAGACCATTAATAAACCTCTCTTTCCAGTAAGGCGTCTTGGAGTCATTCTTGAGCATGACCCTGGAGATAAACACATCTTGGTACCATCTGTAATCAGACATGGTAGGGCATCTCAAATTATTCAGATAATCAGAAATGCGAGATGAAATATTAGAAGGAGTACCAACAAAATGTTTAAGAATAGTATAGACCAAGGTATTGACACCATTAGGAATACCTCAACTAATATCTTCATCAAAAATAGGCATGCCTTCATCATCTTTTTTAACAGAATGTTTAATAGACTCTCTAGATTCTTCTGTGAGATGTTTATCCCACCAACCTTGAAGAGTACCAGAAAACCCAATAACAAGCAAGTTAACAACATCAGGATGGTCAAGTTCATTATGATTGTTCATGTATGCAAAACCAACCATAGACATATGAGCAAGTTTGTTAATAATTTCTTGTTCTGAAAAACCATCAATATTCCATTCATACATTTTATCAACTGAAACAAAGAATTGATTTTGGAAGGGCCTTTCTTCAAACTGCATATCAGGAGGAGTAGGTTTCGGATACTAGTTTTTTGTAAAAGACATGGAATTGAGTTTTCCAACAAATCTTTTAATTTCTAGTTGTAAATCATCAAAAACATTTTCATAGGAAACAGAAGATGATGAGTCAGAATCTGTGTTTTCTTCAGAAACAGGTTCTTTCTCATTCCTTGAAATAGCACAAGCAGCACTTTTAGAAGCAAAAGTCTGCTCGATTTTAACTTTTAAATCAGAAAGCATTTTTTCAACTTTGTCAAAAGTTGTACTCTAAGAAGCAACCTTTTTAAGAGTTTTACTCTGAGAAGTTTTGAAATTAATTTTTTCACTTTGACTGTTCAAATCAATCAATGGTATCTCAGGTTTTGAAATAGTAATTTTTTCAATAATTTTCTCTTCAATACGGTCAAGCTGTTGACCAATAATGTGCAAGGATTCATTAGCAAAGTTGTTTTGTTCAATAATAGAAATAACAGGGGTTTTTTCATCAGCAATTCTGAAAGGGGAAGCTTTTACTTCAACTTTCTTATTAGCACTTTGGCAAGTGATTAAAATAGTTTCAAGAGGAGGATGACTAGACCGTATTACGGTTTTGTCAAGTTTAACAAAATTAGATTTCTTAATAACATTTAAATAATTAGTATGAACATTATTTTTTGAAACATAATAGTTTTCAAGATAATCAAAAAACAAAATATGTTTTCTTTCTTCAACCATTTTTTCTTTCCATTTTCTTTTTACTCTGTCTTTTTCTGACTGAGCAAAAGTATCTTGGTAATATTTCTGTTTAGGGCGGTTTTTTAACAACATAAATTCATCATATAGAAAAACCATATCATATTCAAAATGTTCGAATCTGGTAAGAACTCTCAGTTGATTATGCAATATAGGGGTTTCAATAGGAGGAAAATCAGATCCAAAAGGAGCATCAGATTTTGCATCTTCTTCTTCTTCATTAGTATCTTTGTCAACATTAGAAGGAAATTTAGTTTTGGTTGAATAAAAAGCATTGCTAACTTGACAGTTGTTGCTCGCAACTCCTTTTAGCTTTAAATCTTGTTTTCGAAAATTCTTTTTCAAGAACTCATCAATTTCATGATCTCTTTTTGCAAGACTTTCAAATCCAGTAATGGAATGTCTTCCTTCATTGATTATCATAGGCTTGTTTTGAAATAAACGGTTATCATCATCAAAACGTATTTTAACAGTACCATCATCAAATTGTTGAATATGAGGAAGATCAAGTTCATCAAAAATTGGTTTAATAAATTTAGCAGGAGGTTCTTTTTCTAAAGTCCATTCTTTAGGAAGATTAACATCTTCCCATAGAATCATCTTGGAAACCCGAATCTTAGCATCATGGGTAGAATATTGAATTAATATGGTATTACCAGCAGGATCTCTATCTTTCGAATAAGGAGTTTATTGGGAAATTTAGATCCCGGTTGATAGAATTAACAAGTTTTAAACCCAAGTTGTTAATTTGATTTATTATGCATAAAACTTGTTAAAACAAACAAACATCAATATCATGTCAAATATAAGTGTAGTGAAAAAATAAATAAGACAAGATATGATGACCTAGGAAAACCAATGAAACCAACCAGTTTCACAGTAAAAAACCTGGGGGGAAACCTTCCTAAAAAGCAATTCACTATTGTAAAGAGAAATTTCAGATCTAGTACAAAACCTTTGTCCTTAGACTCTACAATTCCCATAGATGAACTCACAGCAAAAACCTTCTACTGCTTCAGAACCTCTGAACTCTTCAATATACGAACGCCCCCCTTTGATGCACGGATCCTAGTACGTGACTCATTCATTTGCACGAATCCTAGTACGTTACTCACTCACCAACTTGAGGATGAAGAATGTTGGCTGCAAAGTTCTTCACTTCATCAACAATGAAGATCAAGAAGCACTTGGTTACAAAACCTTAAGGCGCAAAGATGCAGTAGCTTCTTTCAGAAAGAATAAGGCTTCGGTCACCTTTTGCATATGTTCTCCTTGTATTCTCTTGTGTGACGGCCTCTAAAATAAGTCTTATATATTTCTAGGGTTGTGAGAAAAGAAACCCTACACAAATACAAAAGCCTAGCCCAAAAATCAGATCTGAAAATTCTGATTTCTGTAACCTTGATAGATACCTCGATCGATCGAGAAGCTGTCGAGCTTCATTAAACCTCGATAGATAGAGGTATCGAGCAGCTGTCGAGAAGGTGTCCACAGGTGTCCAGCAGGTGTCCAGCTATCTGTCCAGCTATCTGTCCAGCTTTAGTGAACACTTTTTCTTCACTTGTTTCTTGGTTCAATCTTTATGGCTTTAATACTAAACTTAAACAACATGTTCTTTGAAGTATTAAACACATCCTAGATCTATCCAAATACAAGAAAAGTGCATTTTGTCAAAGGATTATAAAATATGTCCTTAACAGAGTTAATTGAGAGCCAAGCAGGTGATAATAAATACGGTAAATAAGAGCAAAAAACCTACTGCCATCATCCATATCAAAACCAGCTATTAATATGTTCAAAGTTAAAGCTTTAACAATATTAGGATCATCCAAAGCAATAGCAAAATCATGATAACAGTCAAATTAAATAGGACCATCATACAAAGAAGCAGTAATCATGCCAAGAATATTATCATTAAATTGCCTAAATCTAGCATCTCGTAAACACATGAGCACAGAAGCATTAATACCTTTTCTTGTTAAAGGTTTAACAGCAACTTGAACAAGTCCAATATGTAAATATTTGACTTTCTTAGTTGTGAAATTGTTAATATCTTTTATGGAAAATAAACAGCATTTTTCATGGAATTTAGAGATAGAAAAAGTTTGTTCAACAGTTCTAACTCTATATTCAGAGAAAACAGTATTTTCAGACCAACTAAGTTCATAAACAGATTTAGTAGAAACTTTAGGGATATTCCATTTTCTAAAATCAGGGTACTCACTCTTCTCTACAGTATAATCTTCTTCATTCACAATATCGAGAGGACAACCAGTCATGGAACTAACAGAGAAGTTGGATCTCCACATCCTTTCTATAACTATCCTAGTTATAACACTCAATTATCATGTTTTTATCACAATCGTTACATTTCGTAACACATATCGCAATCAACCCTTTTTCCTCTCACGCCCTCACGCTCTACCTGGCTTCACAGCCTTACTGTTCGGACTTGGGAATTCACTTTACGACTACGGTGGCACCAACGACGGCAAGATATACACAACAACGAAGTATCACAAGGTCAGATAGACAAAGAAAGAACAGGGAAACACAACAACACTATTAGCGGCCAAGGATAGAATGGCTCTGATACCATAAAGGGGGAACGACCAAGGCGCAGATGGCGGAAGCACAACTGATAGTAGCAATTGAAAATAATTGCAATTGAAAATAAGACGGTAGAATCAGCCAAGCAATTATATGAAAATAATTC
Source organism: Castanopsis chinensis (assembly GCA_032878915.1). Lineage (NCBI taxonomy): Eukaryota > Viridiplantae > Streptophyta > Magnoliopsida > Fagales > Fagaceae > Castanopsis > Castanopsis chinensis. The sequence continues at coordinate 752,893 of JAVQMG010000060.1, forward strand.
AAAGTATTGAAAACAGAAGTGTTTATTGAAAGTAATTCAAAACACTTACAGCAGTAGCAGTAATTATAGGATTACAATGATCAACAGTGATAGTAGTACAAGGCTTGAAGGCTAGTCATCAATCTAGTTACAAGCTTTGTGGAAGTAGTGAGAAACGCTATGTGTTTAGGAGGTTCTAAAGAAGTCCTAAAGAAAGCTTTCAGAATGAATTCTGAAATAAGCTCACAAAGAAGAATTCTGAGTTTAACAATAAGGGACAACCCCCCTTAAATAGGCAAACAAAGCAGTGATTAGCAAAAAGTGAATAGTGACTTTTTCACTATTCATATCAGGATCTGTGAAGGGCATCAAAAGCAGCAAAGGCATTAGGAGCGCCTTTTTAGGAGCCGAAAGTAGTTTGGTATGGAGTGCTAAAAGCAGTCAACAAGGGAATCATCACCAGGTAAATCAATAGTGGAAGTAGAAATATTGGCCTTTTGTGCTGGCTAGGCAAATAGGGAATCATTATTAATTTGCTCCTAGATCAGGAGTATTTTCTTCATCACTGTCTTCATCATGACCGAACCATTCTTTGGGAAAAGACTGGGGATGAGGGAAATAAGGGCTTGTAGAAATAGAGCCTTCATCTGAGCTTCTACGAGCAGCTGCTTCCTCTTTAATTTTTCTTTCAAGGAGAACACATAGAGCTTCCTTACTTAGATCATCAAAAGGAGAACTTTTTTCAATAGCTTTGGTGGAAGAAGTTAAGGGTGTATTAGATCCTTGGACCTGAAGCACAGGAGAAAGCTTCTTGGGCAAAGGTCTGGAAATATTGTCAATAATATGTTGAACACAACCAAATTTATCCCACCACTTAACATACCAGCATCTAGTAAGGACATCATCATTTTTCACATACTGCCACTTTAAAATCCAAGGAATTCTAAATTGTTTAACAAAATGGAGGAGAGTAGGGAACTTGGCATTATGAGCATCAGTCTTGAATGCATTTTCAAAAGACTTATAGGCAGTCAATAGTGATTAAGGGAAAATATCAGTAACAGGGCCAAATTGAGTCCACCATCGGTTGAACCAGAGAGGTAAATTAGTGCTAGTATCAAAATCTTTGTCACAGTTAACAAACCATGAATGAGTCATTGTTTCATTCTGGTGGAGCATGAACCTAGACCAAGTAGTAACATAATCATAATAGGAGTATGGAACAGAATATTCGGGGAGCCTTCTGGAAAAGGCAAGTGTCGGGCCCCATTCTTGCTCAAGAATAAAGTTCTTCAGGTAAATACTGTGGTAAATAATTTTAGTTTTATCAGTGTGATCATAAATAGTTTTAATCAAAACAACTGCTTCCTGACGTAAAATGTCAGAATAGTATTCCAACTTCTTATCACTATGTTCTGGAATCCAATGAAACCTTGGAGGGAAGTAAGATTTGGAAATTTGAAGAGGGTTCCTAATTGTAGATCTATTTGGTTCAATAAAAAACAGGTTTTGGAAATATTGTTTTTGGACATACTGGGCAGCATTGGCTTTCTTGGGGTAAATAGTTTTGACTGGTTGGTGAACAGTGGTCAAAGCATAGGATCATAAGCCGAAGCTAAAACAGATGAGTAGTTTGGCTTAGGAATTGTTCCTAAGGGAGTAAAATGGTTAACAATTTCAGTAGGAGAGACTGGCTCTTTTTTAACAATATGATTTTGTGGTTCAACAGGGTTTTTGTCTTTAGATCTTCTACTTGCCATTGGGATTCTGCAGGAATTCACGAGTAAGGAAATCAGGGATACTATTTTGAGAACCTTTAATATATTCAATAGTAAAATCAAAAACACTTAGAATAGCCTGCCATCTGGCAAAAATATGTTTTGAAGCAATATTTTCAACATCCTTTTCAATAACATATTTGGCACTTTTGCAATCAATTCGTAATAAAAACTTTTGATTCAATAAATCACTTTGAAATTTTGAAATACATAATACTATAGATAGAATTTCTTTCTTTATAGTACTATAGTTTAATTGTGCAGCATTCCAGACTCCTGAATAGAAACAAACATTTGTTCTGGAGAGTCTGGTGAAATTTTTTGTTTCAGAATACCTTCATAGCCAATATCGGAGGCATCAGTTTCAACTATCTTAAAGGCATTAACAGTAGGAATACCAAGACAAGGCAAGGTTTTGACATGAGATTTGATTTGTTTAACGAGAGAGGTATGGACATTAGTCCAAGGAGGAGGACGATTCTGCAACAGATCAAAAAGTGGTTTGCATTGTTTCCTCAGATCTTTGTAAAAATCAGCAATATAGTTTAGGGAACCAAGAAATCTTTGAAGTTGAGTTTTGTCAAGAATTTCATCAGGGAATTTGTAAGCAAATTGAATAGCTCGATCAATAGGATGAATTTGCCCTTCAGAGATATCATAACCAAGAAATCTCACTTTGGTTTGAAACAGTTTGATTTTCCTTGCAGAGACAACAAGACCATTTCTCTTTATAGTATCTAGAAACGCGTACAAATGTTTCCAGTGTTCATCAATAGAATTTGAGAAAATCAAAACATCGTCTATCAGAAACATTAGCAGAAGGAGGAGCTTGTTGAGTAGATCCTTCTCCATCTTGGTGCTCATCAAGATAATTATCAGATAGATTTTTATCCAAATTTTTGTCTATTTTAAGAATTAATAATTCTTGTTTCAGATGAACATTATCCTTTTTAACATTTTTCATATCAGTTTTTAATTGGATTATTTCTTATTTAACAGTGTTAATTTCTTTTTGAAGATCATTAACAGTTATCTCTTTGGATTTGTTTTTATTAAATCTTTTCAAAGTTTCTTCAAAGCTTATTGTTGCTCTGGGTTTTTTAACAGTTTTATCCCTTGTTAAGTTTTGTTTGAACTTATCAAGGAGTTCTTTTTGCAAAACAGGGTTTTCAATTTTGCTTATTGTGGTTAATAATAAATTATCTTGTTCTTCTTCTTTGGTTAAAACATTAACAGTTTTATAGTATTACAACAAGATCCTTTACAACCAAGTTTAATATTAGGGGTATTAGAGGTATCACTAAAAGAGTGATAAGCAGAATCAGATGAGGAGGAGAAATCCTCTTTAAAAGAATCAGATGAAGCAGCAGATTCAAGAATCTAAAACAGTTCATTTTGATCATTATCATTAATATTTAACATTTTCAATTTATTTTTCAGTTTACCAGGCTTTTGGGTACAGTATTTACTGAAATTGCCGAAATTGCCAAATTTGCCATAGTTAAAGCACTTACCTTTTCCTGATCTTTGTTTAACATGTTTCTAAAAGCTGGTTTCTTTTTAGAATAGTAATCATTGGGTTTAACAAAATGATATCTTTAATGCTTTTTATAGGAATAACTTTTGTAAACCTTATCATGTTTACTTTTTTTCCTTTCTGCCTGGAAGAAGCAATAGGAGGTAAACCGTATTGTTCACAGAAATTACCCATTTCATATTTAGCTTTTTTCTTATTTTTTAATTGTTGTTTTAACAATTTTTCATCATTGTACATGCTAATACCAAGTTTTTTAATAGTACTAAAAATATCACCATAGGTTAAATTATCATAGTTAATAGAATCATCTTTACCAATCAGTTCTTGTTTTACCTTATGAGCAAAGATAGGAGGTAGACCATCAATAAACTTCTCTTTCCAGTAAGGTTTTGTGGAATCATTCCAAAGCATGACCCTAGAAAGAAATACATTTTGGTACCATCTGTAATCAGACATAGTAGGACATTTCAAATTATTCAAATAATCAGAAATGCGAGGTGAAATATTAGATGGAGTACCAATAAAATGTTTGAGAATAGTATAGACCAAAGTATTGACACCATTAGGAATACCTCGACCAATATCTTCATAAAAAATGGGCATTCCTTCATTATCTTTTTTAACAGAATGTTTAATAAGTTGTTTAGATTCTTCTGTGAGATGTTTATCCCACCAACCTTGAAGAGTACCAGCAAAACTAGTAACAAGCAAGTTAACAACATCAGGATGATCGAGTTCATTATGATTGTTCATGTATGCAAAACCAACCATAGACATGTGAGCAAGTTTGTTAAGAATTTCTTGTTCAGAAGAATCATCAATATTCCATTCATACATTTTATCAGCTGAAACAAAGAATTGAGTTTGAAAAGATCTTTCTTCAAACTGCATATCAGGAGGAGTAGGTTTTGGATACCAGTTTTTTGTAAAAGACATGGAATTGGGTTTTCCAATGAATCTTTTAATTTCAGGTTGTAAATCATCAAAAACATTTTCATGAGAAAGAGGAGATGATGAGTCAGAATCTGTTGTTTCTTCAAAATCTGGTTCTTTCTCATTCCTTGAAATAGCACAAGCAGCACTTTTAGAAGCAGAAGTCTGCTCGGTTTTAACTTTTAAATCAGAAAGCATTTTTTCAACTTTGTCAAGAGTTGTACTCTGAGAAGCAACCTTTTCAAGAGTTTTGCTCTGAGAAGTTTTAAAATTAATTTTTTCACTTTGACTGTTCAAATCAATCAAAGGAATCTCAGGTTTTGAAATAGTAATTTTTTCAATAATTTTCTCTTCAATACGATCAAGCTGTTGACCAATAATGTGCAATGATTCATTAGCAAAGTTGTTTTGTTTAATAATAGAAATAACAGGAGTTTTTCATCAGCAATTTTGAAAGGGGAAGCTTTTACTTCAACTTTCTCATGAGCACTTTGGCAAGTGATTAAAATAGTTTCAAGAGGAGGATGACTAGACCGTATAACGGCTTTGTCAGGTTTAACAAAATTAGATTTCTTAATAACATTTAAATAATTAGTATAAACATTATTTTTTGAAACATAATAGTTTTCAATATAATCAAAAAACAAAATATGTTTTCTTTCTTCAATCATTTTTTCTTTCCATTTTCTTTTAACTCTGTCTTTTTCGGACTGAGCATAAGTATCTTGGTAGTATTCCTTTTCAGACGGTTTTTTAACAACATAAACTCATCATATAGAAAAACCATATCATATTCAAAAGGTTCGAGTCTGGTAAGAACTCTTAGTTGATTATGCAAAATAGGGGTTTCGATAGGTGGAAAATCAAATCCAGAAAGAGCATCAGATTTTGCATATTCTTCTTCTTCATTATTATCTTTTCTGGAAAATAGACAAGATTTTTCATGGAATTTAGAGATAGAAAAAGTTTGTTCAACAGTTCTAACTCTATATTCAGATAAGATAGTATTTTCAGACCAACCAAGTTCATAAACAGATTTAGTAGAAACTTTGGGAATATTCCATTTTTTAAAATCAGGGTACTCACTCTTCTCTATAGTATGATCTTCTTCATTCACAATATCAGGAGGACAACCAGTCCTGGAACTAATAGAGGAGTTGGATCTTCACATCCTTTCTATAACTATCCTAGTTATAACACTCAGTTATCATATTTTTCTCACAATCGTTGCATTTCGTAACACATACCTCAATCAACCCTTTTCCTCTCACGCCCTCAAGCTCTACCTAGCTTCATGGGCCTTACTGTTTGGACTTGGGGATTCACTTTACGACTACGATGGCGCCAACGATGGCAAGATAGACACAACAACGAAGAATCACAAGGTCAGACAGACACAGGAAGAACAAGGAAACATAACAACACTATTAGCGGCCAAGGAAAGAATGGCTCTGATACTATTCTTTGTCAAGAGTTGTACTTTGAGAAGCAACCTTTTCAAGAGTTTTACTCTGAAAAGTTTTGAAATTAATTTTTTCACTTTGACTGTTCAAATCAATCAAAGGAATCTCAGGTTTTGAAATAGTAATTTTTTCAATATATATATATATATATATAAAACAAGTTGTTAATTCGTACGATACACATGATTATTTTAAATCAATGTTAACATGTTCAGGTTTAAATATCTCTAATTTTAATTATTGAAATCTAAATTGGGTTTAATACAAGATGAAACATGTAGTATGATGAAACTATCAAAATTTCAATCATTGTAAAAAAATAAATAGATAACTCTGTTAAATTTTGTTTAGAAATCTCCATAGGTCCTATTGGCCAAGAATTTTGATCGGAATACAATTACAGTATTTTAGCAATGAATCTGGTAGATAACATTAAATCTTTTGCAAGGGAAAAAAAAAATCGGTTTAATTTTGTTCGAAAATACACCTAGGTCCTTTAGCCCATGAATTTTGACCGGATATAAAAAAAAAAAAGGAACCAGTGAAACCAAAAAACTTTAAAAAAAAAAAATAAAAGAAGAAGAAGAAGAAGAAAGAAAGAAAGAAGGGTATATACGAATCCATCGAATCCAATGCTTACATCTTACTCACTATATTTGGAAAAAAAATTAGGTGAAAACCACAATTTCGTCCCTACATTTTCAAGCGATTTCCACTTTGGTCCCTATGTTTTATTTTCACCACTTTTAGTCCTCATTTTGAAAAACGTGTTCCGTTTTAGTCCTTGCCGTTACTCATTTGGCAGAATTATCCTACGTGGCAAACGGTCCAATAGTAAATGCTGACATGTCCATTAAAATAATATTAAACGTGTCCACGTCAGCAATTTCATTTAAAAAAAAAAGCCACGTCAGATTAACATAAAAATTTCTAACCTAATTAAAAATTAGTTAAATTAATTTTTTTCTTTTTCTTTTTGGAAGAACACGAAGAACAGAGCTATGTGTTCTTCGTTTTCTTCCCCAGATTTGATCACCCAAATCAACAAAACTCAGATCAACAAAACCCAGATCAACCTTAAATTCAACAACCCATACACCACAAACCCAGATCAACAAAACTCAACCCACAAACACACTGTCTTTCTTTCCCTTTCCTTGCTCCAATCTCTCTCCAATATCATCACTGTCAACTGGGTATTAGAGCTAAGACCAGATCTCACTAGAGGAGAAAGCATCGCCCAAATTGAAACAAAATTTTTTGGACATGGGTCTGATTGTTCATGGGTCTGATTTTTTGGACCCATGCTTTGATCCACCCTTCAATCCACTCTCATAACTCCTTCGATCCACGCTCCAAACCAAAAACCCACACTCTGACCTACAACTCCTTCGATCCATGCTCCAACCCATGAACAATCAGACCCACCCTCCAATCCTTGCTCACAACTCCTTCGATCCACGCTCCAAACAAAAAACCCACACTCCAACCCACGACTCCTGTGATCCACGCAGACCCACGAAGAGAGAACAAGAACAGAGAACAGAGGGAGATTAGAATAGGCCTCGGTGACGGTGGGTGCTAAGTTGGTGGGTCTAGGTCTCAGCGAGAACAGAGAACAAAGAGAGAGAAGTGAGAACAAAGAAAAATGAAGAACACAAAGAAAATGAAGAACACATAGCTCTGTTCTTCGTGTTCTTCCAAAAAGAAAAAGAAAAAGTTAATTTAACTAATTTTTAATTAGGTTAGAAATTTTTATGTTAATCTGACGTGGCTTTTTTTTAAAATGAATTTGCTGACATGGACACATTTAATATTATTTTAATGGACACGTCAGCATTTACTATTGGACCGTTTGCCACGTAGGATAATTCTGTCAAATGAGTAACGGCAAGGACTAAAACGGAACGCGCTTTTCAAATGAGGACTAAAAATGGTGAAAATAAAACATAGGGACCAAAGTGGAAATCGCTTGAAAATCTACGGACGAATATGTGGTTTTCACCAAAAAATTATATCATATTTCCTTAGAAGTGGTTTTTAGATTTTTATTTAGTCCGGTTAACATAACTAGAGCGTACATCCTCTTCAAAAGCCAATTAATGAAGTTGTACTTTTACAGGGCAATTTTGTCAAATATTCATTAATGAGCTCCAACTTTCCTGCAATAGAAGTCTTCCAGAAGAATACAAAAATAGAAGTCTTTCAGAAGTCAATTTTGTCACAACTGTGGGTCTACACACTTTACATGAAGCTCTGATAAATGCCATCATCTTTCGGATTTTTATTTTTTGAGAGACTATCATCTTTCAAATTAGAGTTTACATCCTTCCACAAAAGTTAATTATTAATGAGCTTGTATTTGCAATAGTCAATTTTGTCATAATACAATTAATGAACATCTACTTTCTTCTTAAAAAAAAAATAGATGAACTTTTTTCACGAGTAATTTAAATACTCTAAAGAAGTTAAAGGGGTGTTTGGTTGCTATTTTCAAATAATAATTTTCAATTTTTAAATAATATTTCATGTATTTTTATACATTTTTTCACCCACATGTATTTTCACAAAAATTTTCAGACAACAATTTTCAATTTTTAAGCATATGTATCAAACGGACCCTAATTTTCTCTCTCCTTCCTTTTCTCTTCACTTCCCCAGCTACAACGAACCCAAGGTTTTGGCTTTTGCCTTCTAGTTCGGTTATGTCATACTACTTCTTTTCGTGTACATAAGGCCCCGTTTGTTTGGAGTGAAAATAGGAGGGATGAAAAACAAATGAAGGAAAATAGGGTGGAAAATAGCATTTTTCACTGCTCGTTTGAAGAAAAAAAAAAAGGAATGATGGAAAACCCGGAAGGAAAATTTTCCTCTCGAGCCCACAAATATTTTCCTCCCAAATTGGGATGAAAACTTTGGGGAGAAAACTCTCTTTTTTTTTTTTTTTTTTTTTTTTTTTCCAACGTTCAGGACCAGTGCTTCTCCCCCCCCCCCCCCCCCCCCTCAACGTTCCGGACTTGAACGTTTGTTTTTTTTTTTTTTAAACGTTCAGGACTTTAAGGTTTTTTTTTTTTTTTTTTTGTTCAACGTTCAGGACCTGAATGTTTGTTTTTTTTTTTTTCAACGTTCAAGACTTGAACGTTCTTTTTTTTTTTTGTCAACATTCAAGACCTAAACGTTCTTTTTTTTTTAACTAACGTTCTCTTTTTTCTTTTTCTTTTTTTAATGTGACTTAATCTAATTTTTACATTATAATAATAAAAATAATAATATAAATTTATATATATGATGTGATAAATTTTATATTATGTAATGAGTACAAATAAATCTATTTCTTACATATTATGTCAAGGGTATAATAGTCAATTTATATAAATTACATTTTCCATCCTTCCATTTTTCTCTCCAACCAAACAAAAGAGTTTTCCACCCTTCCACGTTTCTACCCCTCCAACCGAACACACAAGAGGGAAAATTAAAATATTTTCTATCCTCCCATTTTTCCACCCTCCCACAATTTTTTATCTTCCCACTTTTCCACTCCTTAAATCGAACAGACCTAAGTGTTATGTACAATGAAAGACTTTTAAGAGTGAAGTATAAACACGTGTCCTAAGGGCATATGTTTATAAAATTAATTTTTTTATATTTTCAAGTGTTTTTAATGTTATCTAGTCAAACTCGACTTTTATAAGTTTTTCTAGATGTTTTAGGGTGTTTGAGAGAAGTTTAAGTTATGTTATTTGTGTATTTTTGATATACGTGTAGGTAAAAAAATGTGTAAAATGTTGTTTAAAATGTGTAGAAATGTGTTAAATAAGCTTGCCAAACACCCTCTTAGGTTTTACAACAACATTGAGTTTTCTTTTTACTATTTAAGCGTATTGTAACCCTAAAAAAAAATTGAATTTTCAAATTAATAAATTTGCTATGTATAAGTTTATGTAAAAATGTGAACTTTAGAAACTATGTTTAGAGGTTCTAGAAACAAATGAAAAAATCTTTTGCAAAAAAGAAAAGAAAAAAATTGATTAAAACTTGATCAAAAATGCCCCGTTGTCCTACTGGCCAAGAATTTTGATTGAAATACTATGTCAGCATTTTTGCCCGAAAACTTGTAGATTGCATATTTTGTGATCCAAAAAAGTGAAAGCCTAGCAGTAATGGTATCTTTTGTGGTATTCCATGTCTGTAGTTTGAAACTCCGCACTATCTACTTATCATAAAAAATCTTTCTTCCTCAATTTCTTCACTTTACAATTAGTTTGAAACTCCGCACTATCTACTTATCATAAAAGATCTTTCTTCCTCAATTTCTTCACTTTACAATTCTCAATCTTTCTCCTTCTTTGAGTCTAGTGAGGATAAATCTTCCTTCACCAGCATCACAATTTATGATCACCTCTTTGGTCTCACATTCTAAATTAGCAATTATTGATAAGGTAATTTTTGATCTCTTTCTACTTGGAACTCCACTTACAAACCATTATCAATCGATCCATTCTGCTGTTGCTCGACCTTAATTTTTTTCATTCAAAACATGAGTTTGTTTCTTCTACTCAAACTTTTTTTCTTTTTTGGTAATATATTTTTGAAATGTGTTTTTAAAATGAATGAAAATTTATATAAAAGAAACTAAAGCAAGAAGTTGTAATTATTGTAAAATTCTACAAATTTAGCTAAACAAACACTGTCCTATGTAGTCCATACATTATCCTAACATCATTACGTATTATTAAACCAATTTTTCAATAACTCGATAATGTGACCAATTTTAGGGGTGTCAATGTTCGACCCAACCAGCAAACACGACACGAACCCGACACGGGTTTTTTTGGGTTAGGGTTGGGCCTTAATGGGTTTGGGTCATAAATCGGTCAACTCGAAAGCGACACGATAAGAAACGTGTCATAAGCAGGTTAACCCGCATAACTCGCAATAGACACGTTTGACATGCCAATGTATTTGTGTTAACCCGAAATGACTCACTTAACACAACCCATTTAACTCGTATAACAAATATATATATTTATTTTATTCTAGATTTGTCAAATACCTTTTATATCCAAACGTATATTTTAAATTAAAAAAGAAAAGTGAGTAATTACAAAAATTTACAAGGGATATAATTGGAAATTGAAACTTTACAAAACCTAGGATCTCTAAACCCTACAACCCCTAAACCTCTAAACCTTCTTATAAATATTTATTTATTTTTAATTTCAGCCAAGTTCCAAGGATATTATATTTTTGTTGAACTATGTTATTTTACTTTTGTTAAACTATGTTATTTTGAATTTGGGTTGAAGTATTGCAGTTCTTTTGGAGTGTAAAGAACTTATTTCTAGATGAATGTTATATTTTTGTTGAACTATATTATTTTGAATGTGAATTGAAGACTTAAAGTGTATGCATTGCTTTTTAAGATGTAAAAAAAATTATTTTTAGATGGATGTTATATTTAATATTATGCAAATTGAAATGGGTTGTGTTACATTCGTGTCAACCCAACACAACTCATTTAATAAGTGTGTCAAATGGGTTGGGTCAGGTCAACTTGCCTTATTAACAAGTCAGGTTAAGGTTGAAGGATCATGATACGATTATTAAATGGGTCGAGTTAGGGTTGAGTCATTTAGTCGAATACTCATATCTCGACACGACACAAACCCGACACGCTAACCCGAATTGACACCCCTAACCAATTTGATATGATTGCAAACCTAGGAAGCTTGGACAACCAAAATCATGGTGCCTGTGTCATGTTTGTAGAGTGTCCGTTAAAATTAATATTTAGAGCCGGCTCAATTATATAAGCCATTAATGGGGCTACCTAAGGCCTCAAATAAAAAAAATACCCCGAAATTTTAACCAATAGTATTAATTAAGTTGAAATATTAACAAATAAATAAAATAGTATTTTCTTATCAAATAAAAAAGAGAAAAAAATGTTATGCCCATAACATTTTTCATAATATTTTTACCAAAAAAAATCCTAAATAGCAAATTATTAAGGATTATTATTAACAGCAAAAAATAATTTTAGTTGTAGGTTCAAATAGAAAATAAGAAATAACTCAACATTTAAAATTTGTTATGAAAAACATTGTGAATATAACAGTTCTAAAAAAAAAAAAGAAAAGAAAGAAAGCAATCCACAAAAATATCATAACATTTTTCACAATAGTCAAGTTAACAAATTTTTACTAGTTTTTAATTAAATTTACCACTAATATACTTTTTTCTCACTGCTATTAATCTGCCATGTTAACAAATCCTTTTATATTTATAAACTTAAAAAAAAATCTACATAATTCATATTAATTAATAATAATTTTATATATAAAAGAATATAATCCACTTTTCGCCCTACCACCAAATGCATCAAGCCAGCCTGTATTTGAATTCTGACACAGTCCTGAGACACAATGGCCTAAAAAATTGAAGAAGAAAAAGGCCTTGGTGCCGTAAATCTATACTCCTTAAGGTCTCTGACAGCATGCAGAGGATAAGGGGTTTTTTGGGTACTCTTGATCTGCTCTCTAGGCACTGAGAAAGTCAAATGGGTGCTGCTCAAAGCTCAGCAGTGTTGCTGAAAGCCCATTGGCTCTCCCTCCAAGCTTCAGACATTACTTACAAAGCTTCAGACATTGGGTTGTTACACGTAGTAATATAATTTAAGTAAAAAAAAATTAAATAAAGTGTTTGGGGGTGTAATCAAATTAAAATTTGTTATCAATTTATAATTATAATAATATAAGAATTAGATAAAAAATTTGAATAGGAATCAAATAGTTTTATCAATTTATACATCATAGAACAGAAGATAAGTATTAAAAAAAATTATATTTATTTTTTTAAAATTTAAAAACAACTTTTATAATTTAATATAGTAAAAAAAAATTATATTTATTTTTTTTGAAATTTTAAAAAAACTTTTATAATTTAATGTAGTCATTTGACAAAACTGCAGTTCTAAGCTCAACTTTCATATTATATTATATTATATATATTGGGCTTAAAAAAATTTATGGTAATCACATATTTTTTAATTATAAAATAATTATAAAATTTTTAAAATTTATACGAGTATATAATAATGATTTTTCTTTTCCAGTGGTCACTCACGTGGGGAAGCGAGTGACCTCCAATCATATTATATATATAGATCTACATTGCTCTTGTCAACGCTTCTACATCAAATTTTCATAAATCCTCAGTAAAAATGCAAACAACTTTGCCTATGCCATCTTCACTTCATTGGGTTGGCAGTGTATCAGTAACCGAGTTCTCATTGCTGAAAATCTTCGTACCAGTAACCGAGTTCTTGACAAACTTTTCCAAACTAAAGGTCGATTCTTAGGTTTTGACATTCATCATGGAGTCATCAAACCTATAGACAAGGCTATCCAATTTGCTGATAAGTTTCTAGATCAAATCCTAGATAAAACCCAGCTCATGCGGTTTCTAAGTTCTCTCAATTACATTTCTGATTTCTATCAAAACCTCATGCAAAAATGCAAACCCTTGTTTGATAGACTTCGCATAAATCCACCCTCTTAGACTCCAGATCATACAGCAGTCGTCCAGGAAATAAAAAAAATATGTCAAAACACTTCCTTGCCTAGGAATTCCCTCAGACAATTCCTTTAAGATTGTTCAGACAGATGCTTCTAACATAGGATATGGTGGCATTCTCCTCCAGCATATCAGTTCCAAATCCCTAGAACATTTAGTCTGTTTCCATTTAGGAATCTAGACTCCCACTCAGCTTAATTACAATACTATTAAGAAAGAAATATTATGTATAGTACTCTGCATTTCAAAATTTCAAAGTGATCTTTTGAACCAAAAGTTTTTAATAACGATGAATTGTAAATCTGCAAAACATGTTTTAGAAAAAGATGTTCAAAACATTGCATCCAAACAAATTTTTGCGCGATGGCAAGCCATCCTTTCAATTTTTGACTTTGATTAAGAATTCATTGAAGGACGCCAGAACAGCATTCCTAATTTCCTAACCCGTGAATTTTTGCAGAGTCACAGCCAAGATGTCCGGGAAAAAGCCCGTACTACCCCAACCCCCAAAATTGCCTAAACAGCAAACTCTTGGTGGTACCAGTCAGGTAAAGAACCCTGACAAAATTGTACCAATCACCCTCAGCCAATTAGTACCTTTTTCCCCTAATCGGGCAAAGAACCCTGGCCAGTCTATACTAGCCTCTCCATCAACCATTGCCATCCGATATTTGGTTTCCACAATCCCAAAACCAAATTATGAGAGACCACCTTATGGTTAATCTAGTTACAGTTCAGCCTTAGCCACCCCAGCACCTAAGCCCATCACCCTATATATTGTTGAAGAACCTTTTGGCCCCATACAATCCCAAAAGCCTTCTTTCTGCCCAACCAGAAAAGGAAGATCTTCTTATGTTAAGAAATCTTTCATCCAACATATCTCTTATATTGAACCCCATCTTATTCATATAAAAGATCTTTTAGCCTTTGCCATGGAGGTTTTGCAGTAAGAATGGCATTTCTTGCTGAAACACCTAGAGAAAAACATCAAGTTCTATAAGAGTATCCTCATCTAAGAAAAGTCTGCTTGAATAGAAAACATTATGAATAGAGGGAACCTCTCAAAAGTCCTCTATCACAAATTTATCATTACAGGATTTGTCAATTGCAAAGAATGGGGACAACACCCCTCCTTGCTTAAGACACTCAAAGATCTCAAGTCTCACACAGGCTCAGAACTCCATTACAATTATTATGACTACATGGACGCCTTTGAGAAAGTTCTCTTTTATCAAAACAAGAACTATGACCATTCATGGTTTTTGATGTTTGACAAAAAATTTCTTTGGTCCGATCCCTTCATGGTTCCTCAAGTGGTGGGAAATGTTTGGATCAATTCCACAAAATTTTCCAGAAACTTTACTAGATGCCTTGATGCACTTTGATTCCAAATTCCCAGCCTCAAGTCATAGTGGTCAGTTTCCAGCAATTCTGCATATGACAGTCATGTACATAATCCACTGGATTAGCATGTGGAATTATACAATTAATGCCAATTTATTAAACAGGAAATTTCTAGTAAAATGGTGGGATAGCCTTAATATTGATCAAGTCATCAGTTAGCTATATAGGGACTTCCCTCCTCCAGTTCAAAGAATGGCTAAATGATCTCAGTCTAGTCTAGATTCCATCTAGGTCGCCGAAAAATCTAGCAAGGAATTAAAAGATCTTGCCTAGCATTGCTTCTCCGATCTGAGCAGCTAGAGTCAGAAGAAAAGGTTTCTCCTACCTTTTCAGAAGCCTCGGTCAATCGATGTCCTTTTGACCCATTCCAGGATTCTCAAGATCCTTACGATGGTTACAATTTGGATAGCGATTAATTTTGGATAGCACCAGTCACTATTCAGAACAGTTCCAGATAGACTACTATTCATCTACAGTACCATTCACTGTTGGTAGACAGTCAATATTCTGGACAAGTCACTATTCATCTACAGTATCAGTCACTGACTGATGAACAGTCTCGAGACAAAAGCAGCTGTATAAGGACAAAAGACAAGTCACTATTCATGAACAGTAACAGCTACTATTCTTGAACTGTACTCAACATTACATTCCAGAAGCATTGTTTACTTTCAGTGGAAAGTTTTCACTCCTAAGTGAAAGTATTTCACCTTCCAGAAATTCAGTAATCTTCAGAAGAATCCAAGGCTTCCTCCAGCTATAAAAGGCAACCAAGACTCCATTCTGAAGTAAGTCCAATTAGAATCCCAATTGCCGGTCCAATTGAAAGCTCAGCTTTGCCTCATCTTTACAACCCAATACTTGTAATCAGATAGCAACCTCTTACACTTTTATTACCCCAGCCGGTCTTTACATTTGTAACCAGATGGCCTTAGTCGGCCTTTATCTTTGAAATTATATGGCTCCAATTGGCCTTCCCCTTTCCTTGTAGCTTATATATATATATGAGTGACTGACAAACAACCTCCTCGTTATAGTTTAGCCTGCAACCAACTGAGGGTTGAGGACTAATTTGTATATGAGTTTTGACATCTGACATGATTTATATCTATTTATAAAAAATAAAAACCCACAGATTGAAAAATAAAAATCTTTAAAAGTCTCAATTTCTAGAAAATTTCAACATTAGAATGTAGCCTAAAACCATGAATGCCCAATTCAAACATATATCAGAAGGTGTGGGAATGACCACATCAAATAGTCCAAACAATTCTATTTCCAATATTCAAACCGAATGTCTACGATATTTTTAAGGTCAACATCAAATACTTTATGACAATTTATCTATGTTATAATCCCAGCATCTGTTCAAGCTTGTAATCTAACAAAGGTGTGAAATTGCCAAGTAACACCAGTTGCTCTGAGAGGTCTTTTGTCAAACACCTAGCAAATATAACCAAGAAATAGAGCTTGTTTACTCTACAGGTGCTGTAATAGAGGGAAGCATAATTTCTAGTAACTAAAAAATATTTAGAATAATGGAATCTACATATTAGAAACATATTGATTCCTCCTAATTGCTATTAACACTTCATGGTGCTACCTCAATACACAAAAAAAATACAAAAAATTCCATTAATCTGAATGCTCAAAGAAACGGCGTGGTTTTGCTTCTGCTATACGTAAAATACTTATTTCCATGAGGAGAGAAGCCCATTGTTCACAAGATTTGGAGTATAGATTTCAACAATCACAGATAGAGTCCTTGGAAGCATGACATCATATGAAAAGTGGGGTAAACTATGACCAATTGAAATTTAGAGAAAGAAAAAATAGTAGATGGAAGAGTTGGTGTTCCCAAAGTAGGTCTTCGATTTTTTTATTATTTGAAAATATGATTACATTATGTTATATGTAAGGTTTTAACTTTTAACTTTTTAACTATTTTTTCATTAAAGCTGTGTAGGAGAGGAATCTATTGAGGGATGGTTGCAGAAAAGTTTTGAGGAATCTAAGGTTGTAGTTGCAGATCTTGTTCAACTCTCACAGTCTCATTGTTCTGCTCTATAGTTGCTGTCCAGCAAGCCTCAGTTTGGCAGGAAAATTGTGGGGAAAATAATGAAATAAGCCAATATAAGTGCATCAACCAACCATAAAATGGATTTTTAATTCCAAATTTTCAATAAATGATAAGCTATTTCCAAGTCCAATCAAAGATAAGTTGCAAAACAACAAGGCTTTGAACATTTACGTTCCAAGTTATTTCCAATTGGTCAATGGGCACAGTTGCCTAAGCCAGAAGGTACAATTTCACCAAAACTAATTGGATATTAATCCCACCTACAACCTATTTCATAAATTAAAACCCCCCTTAAGCATAAAAATAAGACACAGAAAAGAGAAATGGTAAGAGGGAAAGTTTAAAAATAAAGAACCTAGGAAAAGTCCTACTATGGGTTTGTGCCAACTTGCAAATGAAAATGCAAAGGTATAAACACTATGTTGGGCATTTTACTTAAAGGTTCTGTCAATTTGAAAATACAGTGTAAAAGAGAATGTCTTGGATGAAAGTTTGTGGCAAGATACAATGTTTTGCATGAAAGTTGACCCACAATTCCATGCTTTGACAAAGCACACTCCGTATCAATTTTCCTGGGGTTCTCTTTCTCTTTCTCTCTCAATTAATCAATTATATCTCTATCAAAGACCTAAATTCTTGGACCAATAATAAAGATTCATTTTTGAATGTTTGTTTGTCTTCCTTGTAATCTCAGAAACTGAGTTTTGTGTTCAAAACCGAGCAGCAAACGTCTACTACCAATCCATATAAATTAAAAGACAATCTATTGGAAGTATTTTTGCAGCTTTTGCCAATATTAAGCCAAAAGACAGAGCACCGATTAGAAACCACGACAACCATAACAATCATCCACACCACAAAACGAAAAAGGCCGTAACAAAATGTAAAAAGGGATACAAAAAACATCAAGCAAAAGAATGGAGCACAAAAAGATATGGGATTTAGAGATACCTCAACTGAATCAGATAGGTTCTGTCAGTATTTATATAATTTGAGGAGAGGAAGACAGGATGGAAGGAACTCAGATAAGCGGCCGTTATTGTGAACCCGTAGAGCAGGAAGGTAGGGAGATTTTCACAATTTCAAACGGTATCAAATTCCATCCCTTCAAGGTTTCAGACTCTTTGGTTGTCCTTGAAACAATGCGTAATGTAGAGCAAAAAGGTGGGAGAAATTCAAATGGTCTGTTTTGAACTCTCTGGTTGTCCTCACGCTGTGCTTCTTATGCAAAACCCTTTAGGGTTCCACGGTTTCAAAATTTTCCTTTAAGTTGAAAAGACCTTGGGTTGGGTTTTATGGTGGAAGTAAATAGATAAAGAGTGTGCTGGGTTTTATGGTGGAAGTAAATAAATAAAAAGTGGGCTGGGTTTTATGGTGGAAGTAAATAGATAAAGAATGGATTGGGATTTATTATAGGGCTGGGATGTATTATGCAGATTTATTACTATTTTGAAATTTGAAAAAATTATTTAAAAATTGTAGGAAAAAAAATTAAAAAAAAAATGGAATGACATGGCTGCTGATGTGGCGCAATGTGAGTGCAGCAACATTAAATGCTACGCTTTAGCTTTTAGTAATATATAAATTTGATGTGATTTGTTGAAGAGGGTAAAAGTGGTTGGACTCGATACCAAGTTTAGTCACAAATGAACCAAGACTTGGACGGTTAGACCCATGCAACAAAAACCCACAGGTGCAAAGACCCTCCACCAACGTAAGATTCTCCACCACCAAAACTCACAAACACATTGTTAGGACATAAGTGGTTCAAGTTCTATTGAACAATATGTCATTATTTTATGTAATTGGCTTTTCTTTTGACAAAACTCACTTTACTTGTAATTGGGTAGAATTAGGATACGTTTAACGCTTCAAGAAACTGTGTTTCAAGATCAAGTGTTGAAGTCATCAAGTCTGTCCGAGAAACAAGCTAAAAAGTGCAAGTTATTAAAGCTCGACACCGAGTCTCAACACATGCATCTATCGAGCTTTAAGAAGCTGTTTTAGCCTCGAGGCTCGACAGCTCCTCGACACCTCTATCTGTCGAGATTTAAGGAAAACATATTTTAAGTTCTGTTTTGATTCCAATCCGTAGATATGTCTTTGGGACTTCTTTTCTTCTAACCCTAGACATATAAAATGATTATTTTAAGGGCCGTCATTAGGTACACAGGTTGCACAAGCATTGAGAAATTCTTGTTCAAGCAATTTGTGAAGAAGTTGCTGTGTAATGTGCACCGTAGGGTTTTGTAACCAAGTATCTTCTTGATCTTCATCGTGTGGATGAATTGAAGAACTTTGCAGCCAACTAGTCTCTCTAGTTGGTGAATTGAAGTCGCGTACAAGATCTGCGCAATTGGTTAGTCACGTACTGGGAGCTGTGCATCAATAGGAGAAGCTGTCACTACAGAACAAGTCCAATTGAGTATTGGGATAAGGGTTCAACTGTAGGTTGGTAAGGTACTGAGATTTCTTTACTTGTAACCGCTTGTTGTGATAATAGTGGAGTTTCGAGAGTGGTGACTTTATATCACCAGGTGGGGTTTTTGCCGTTAGGTTTTCCCCATTCGTAAACAAATCACCGTGTCAATTTTATTTCCGCTGCATACTTTAGTTTATTGGTGATTTGTTTGTGCTGCCTCATAAATTTGCATGTTAACTTGATTAATTAAAAACCTGGCTAATTAATCAATTTAATTCATCGCAAATGGTTAACGCATTTGTGGCCTATCACACATCATGCCCAAAGCTGTAGTGATAATTATATTGTGTCAAGCCCGAGTTTTATATTTTTAAATTAAGAAAATCATTGATGATCTTTTCTTTTTGAGAGACAATATCATAAAATCACTCTTTTTTTAATGACAATTTGTTTGGTCAGAAATGTCATTTCCCATAAAGAGCATTACATGTGCATATGACAGTCTCTAGGTGGCACTTCTAAGGGGATTGTTGGTTTCTGAAAAAGGCCTAGAGAGGACATATTTTCAAACAACAATTTTTAGTTTTTAAACATGAGTCCTATCAATGTATGTTTTAGGGCAAACATTAATAAATTTATTTTTGGAAAATTTTTTATTGAAAATTGAAAAGGATGTCAAGTTTTTTAATACCTGATAAAACTTTTTTTAAAAATAGTATATTATTTTGTGCCTTTAGGGCACACCTTAGTAAAATCTTTTAAACATTAGATGTATTTCACATTTTTTTACAACAGGTATTTTCAAGATAATATTTTAAACTTAAAAATTGTTGTTTACACATGCAAAAGGACCCTTGATTCCTAATATTTCAAATCAACACGTGTTTGGATGCTACTTTTCTATGTTAAAAACATGTCAGGAGAAATAGTTTCATCACTGAATGGTCTTGTCTATTAACTCTAGTGTCTTGCTACTTACATTTTAAAAAATAAAATTAAAAGAAAAAAAAAACAATGCTCTATGGGTTACAGTATTGCCACTTGCGTTTTTTGTAAAAAAAAAAAAAAAAAAAAAGTAAAAAAAAAAAGATGCCATATAGGTTAGTCATTGTGTTGTACTTGAAATGTGACTCTTTCTTTACTCTTTTTGGAGGTTTAGGGGGTGTTAGAGAGGTGTTTGAGTTATGGTATTTGGGTGTTTTTGATATATCTGTGGGTAAAAAAGTTTGAAAATGTGTTAGTAATAATCTATCAAACACCACCTTATTTGTTTTGAGAAATTGGGGCGAGAGAAAGAGAGAAGGTTTCTTCTTCTAACTTGTGAAATGTTGTAATGAGATGTCATTAAAGTATCTAGTCTGACGCGCTGTGAATTTTTTATTGTTTATAGGGATCTTCAAATTACATAAATATTCAGTATATTCATTAGTATACGTTTTCTTTTCTTTTCTAAATTGCATTTTTTTGCTCTGTCGTTTCACATTTCACAGTTGGAGACCTTGAGTATTCCTATACCA
The DNA here is from genome assembly GCA_032878915.1 of Castanopsis chinensis. Taxonomy (NCBI): domain Eukaryota; kingdom Viridiplantae; phylum Streptophyta; class Magnoliopsida; order Fagales; family Fagaceae; genus Castanopsis; species Castanopsis chinensis. The sequence continues at coordinate 773,584 of JAVQMG010000060.1, forward strand.
TTTCATATATTTAAATTCAAAGTAAAATTTTATTTATTTATATTAGTAAACTAAAATTTTTGAAATATTGTTATAAGTTTGGATTTGTCGAAATATTTAAACTAAGAGTTGTGTTAACGGGCACCTTTAGTGCCAGTTAAGAACAGTTTTTTGCACATTTTTTTTTTCACTTTTTGCAACTTTTTATTCTTTTTAATTATTTTTTAGCAATTTTTAAAATATTTTTTGGCAATTCTTTCAATAACTTTTTTTTTTTATCTTTTTATTAACACTACACATTAAAGAAAATTTTGACAACCACTGCATGTGCTTGTTAACATTTCCCTTAAACTAATAGTAGGATAATATTTATATAACTTTCGTAATTAATTAAGAAAATTTTATTTTTATCTTTAATCCACATATAATTAATCAACTATAAATTTCATTCCATATTTTATTGCCCTTTCTTTGCTCTTTTCTCTCTGCCTTTCAGCTACCCAAAAAAACAAAAACAAAAACAAAAAATTCTCTCTTTCTTCGGATCTCTACCCAAAATTCAAAAACTCTTTCACACCACTGCTGAATCTCCATGGCTACAGCTAGCAACCACCGCGTCCCACACTTCCACTACAGACGGTAGTCTGGCATGTTCCTGTCTCTCTCCATTGGCCGCTAAAGGTGCTATTGCCGGTGCCACCACCACTGGTTGTCACCGGGTCCTCCTCCCCCTCTCTTTATTGTCTTTTGTCTGTTATTTTTCTTTTTGTTTCTCTTTTTACTTGTCTTTTAGAAGTGAATGAATCGCTTAGAGTTTTGTTTAGTGATTGGGTTTCCTTTTTTAGTATAAAGCTTAATGATCTGCTTGGCTTGGAAAGTTGGGGCATTTAGGTATAGTTGAATGTGTTTGATTAAATATCTGCCTGTAGTTGTTGTGTAGTGTTGTTTTTGACATCAGTTCAGAAATTATGTTGCTTGGTCATGAACTCATGATGTATGCTAAAAAATCATTATGAAATTTCTCTGTTTTTTTTTTCCTAACTGTTTTTACTTATCTGTTCCTTTTCTAAAATTGGATTGACTAAACAGATGGGTGTTTTTGCTAGTGGATAGTATATTTTGTTTCTTGAAATTAATTTTAAAGATATAAACTGTGGCTTAGCAGATGGGTTTGTGTAGGGGTCTGCAAAAGACCGATGAACTGAAAAAACCAACCGAACCGAGTCCAAAATTTTGGTTTGGTTTCATGTGGTTCGGTTTTGGTTTGCAAAAATGAAAACCGAAATTTTCTATTTCGGTTCAAAAAATAAAAGTTCCAACCGAACCGAAATTAACCGAAGTGTAGTAAATATAACTATGTACAAAATATTTCAGGATATGTACCGCAAGTCTAGTGGTAAGACACGCGTGTGACTATACTTGGCCCATGTTCGAACCTTGCTAAAAACATTTTTATTTTTTCTTTCCTTATAACACAAAACTACGTCGTTTTATACCAACTTAAAACATTAAAAAAAAAAAAAAAAAAAAAAAACCCTACTCTTTACATTTCATTTCAGCCGCCTCAGCCCTCAGTGCCTCATGCCCTCACCCTCACCCTCATTCTTTTCTTTTCTTCTCTTTGATTTCCATCTTCCATGCCTCTCTCTGTGCCGACTCTCTTTCTCTTTCTCTCTCTCTCTCATAGTCCGTGGTGATGGATTCATACAGCGCAGCGGAAGGAAAAATAACGTAAATGGATCTACTTCATACATAAAGGTTAACATGTATAAGAACAAGAGAGTGTACCTTGGAGCGGTGAATTTCAAAACTTGAAGATGAGAATCACTTGGGAATACTTTCAATCTTCACTCCAATTCCACTAACGCCCAAGATATGTGGTCTCTCAATCAGTTCCAAAGGGAGAATGAAAGTGTGTCTCACAATCTCTCTTTTTCTCTACGATTCTTTTCTTAAAAATCTTTCTCACTTTTGAAAATTCTGTATGTTTCTCCCTTTGTATCTAACTGATTATCTAATTGGGCCGGCCTTTTGGGCCTTTCCAATTGGGCTTAAATGTGTGGCTTGGAGTGAGACCAAAAGGGACCAATAAGACACTAGCTCCAATGGGCCTTGGGCTTTTCTGTCAACTCTTGACAAGTCCAAAGTTACCATTAACTATATTTAATACCACTATATAAATATAGTTGCACTCTAGGCCTTATTAATAAATTATATCCCAAGACTTTATTATACATGCAACCCCTTCATAAAATATTCATAGTAACACAAAGTCGTTAAAGCAGACTGCCACTTTGTTTATTACTACATCTTAATTCCTTGAGTACCCGGTTTAATTCTTTAAGTTATTCATCATATATTTATGAAATTCAATTCCATAAATATATACTTTAGTAACTCCTTACTAAAGTGGTTAGGCCCAACTCTCTGAATAACAAACCCACTAAACTTATCTCAAGGGAATATTTTGTATCTCCGTTAAGAGATTATGAATTCCATCTTGAGAATATATGTTCCATCAACACTAAATGTGGCTGCCCAACATATTGAGATTTTGACCGTAGCTATAGATCTCACTCCTGATATATCAAAGCAACCTACACTTCATGATCAGGTCCATTATCCTCTCAGGATTAAGAGTTCATGCAAATATAAGTCGTGAGTTTATTATTCAATTGACAGTCGTTAGGAGAATAATAAATCTCACGCCGGTCCAGTTCAATATGTCTTAACTCTTAAAACATATCAACATATCAACTAGAAATCTCCATTTCCATGATCAAGATAAATCATCTTAGTTGATATGTTATAGTCTTCACAGATGAAATGCCCAATTTCATCACCGACTACGAACTATAATTCTGAGTTTACAAAGAACTTGTGATTTATATCTTCTGTGACTAAATCACATAAATCACATACTATGCATCTCATGGACTATATGATAATGTCCCAATATTCATGTTACCAATATTTTCAAATAATAATACAACTTTATTAACCAAAACATTAAGTCATACATAATGTCTAACATAATAAAATACATAGCATCATACAATAGGATTTAAGGACACATATCCCAACAATCTCCCATTTGGCCTAAAGACTATTGTGCACTAATCTAACTCCCATCTCCTCCAAATGTGACTCGAAAGTCCTTTGAGGCAAGGCTTTGGTGAAGGGATCCGCTAGATTCTTTGCACCATCAATCTTTGCTACAATCACATCTCCGCGAGCAACAATGTCTCGAATGATGTGGTACTTTCTTTCTATGTGTTTTCCTTTCTTGTGATTCCTTGGATCCTTGGATTGTGCAACCGCTCCACTATTGTCACAGAACAATGTAATAGGAACTTGCTCAATTCTTATAACACCAAGATCACAAAGGAATTTCTTGAGCCAAACAGCCTCCTTTGCTGCCTCACAAGCAGCAACATATTCGGCTTCCATGGTGGAGTCCGCAGTACAAGATTGCTTAACACCTCCAACTTATGGCTCCACCTCCCAAGGTGAAAACACAACCCGACGTGGATTTTCTGAAATCTAGATCCGACTGAAAATCTGAATCTGTATAGCCAATGGGAATCAAATCCTCACAACGGTAAACAAGCATATAATTTCTTGTTCTGCGTAGATACTTGAGAATATGCTTTACAGCTTGCCAATGTTTAAGCCCTGGATTTGATTGATATCGGCTGACCATGCCAACTGAATAACAAATATCCGGCCTAGTACAAAGCATGGCATACATGAGACTTCCTACAGCAGAAGCATAAGGAACTTGTCTCATCATATTTTCTTCCTCTTGAGTCTTAGGCCTTTGGTCATCAGGCAGAGGAACCTCATGTCTGAAAGGAAGTAATCCTTTCTTGGAGTTTTGCATGCTAAACTATTCTAGAACCTTATCTATATATCCAGCTTGTGACAAACCTAACATCCTATTCTTTCGATCTCGCCAAAGCTTGATCCCTAGAATATAGTTAGCTTCGCCCAAGTCCTTCATATCAAATTGGCTTGATAACCAAACTTTAACCGATGACATTACTCCTACATCGTTTCCAATGAGTAGAATGTCATCAACATAAAGCACTAGGAACATTACTACTTTGTCTTGATGTCTCTTGTACACACATGGTTCATCAAGATTTTGCTCAAAACCAAATGATTTGATTGCTTGATCAAATCTGATGTTCCATGACCTAGATGCTTGCTTAAGTCCATAAATGGACCTTTTCAACTTGCATACCATATGCTCTTGATTCTTTGCTATGAAACCTTCTGGTTGCAACATATAGATTTCTTCTTCAAGATTGCCATTAAGAAATGCAGTCTTGACATCCATTTTCCAAATCTCATAATCATAATGAGCAGCAATGGATAAGAGAATTCTGATAGATTTAAGCATGGCTACTGGCAAAAAGGGTTCATCATAATCGATGCCTTCTTTTTGTGTATACCCTTTAGCCACTAGCCTTGCTTTAGAGGTTTCAACATTTCCATCTATCCCTCTCTTCCTCTTATAAACCCATTTGCAACCAACATGTTTAATGCCGTTAGGCGCCTCTACAAGACTCCAAACTTGATTGGAATACATGGAATCTAATTCAGATTTCATAGCTTGGATCCAATGATGTGCATCTATATCATTTATTGCCTCCTCATAAGTGTAGGGATCCGATTCAGCCTCTTTTGAGATAGCCTCATAAGTTTCTCCTAAACCTATAAATCTCACAGGAGGCCGAACAATTCTCCCACTACGACGAGGCACTTGTGTACTAGACATTTCATGAGTAGTATTTTGTGGTGTATTTAATACAACCACTTTTTCCTTAGCTTTATCCAATGGTTGTTGATTTACAGACTCATTCATTTCAGCCAATACAACTCTACTTCTAGGAGTAAAATTATTCATATAATCATTTTCCAAAAATTTAGCATTTGTACTAACAAAAACTTTGTTATCATTTCGACTATAGAATAAATAACCCCTAGTTTCTTTTGGATAACCCACAAGCAAACACACTTCCGATTTTGGTTCCAACTTATCAGGCTTCCCCTTTAGCACATGTGCTGGACAACCCCAAATGTGGAGATACCTCATACTAGGCTTACGCCCACTCCACAATTCCATGGGTGTTTTGGGGACAGATTTTGATGGAACTAAATTCAAAAGATGTATTGCTGTATCTAAGGCATATCCCCAAAAAGAAATTGGTAAAGTTGAATAACTCATCATGGACCTAACCATTTCCAAAAGAGTCCTATTCCTTCTCTCCGCTACACCATTTTGTTGAGGAGTTCCAGGTGCAGTCAATTGGGATTTAATCCCACTTTGAATTAGGTAATCCTTGAAATCCCCAAGAAGGTATTCGCCACCTCGATCAGATCGAATGGACTTTATGCGTTTGCCTAATTGATTTTCAACTTCAGCCCTAAACTCTTTGAACTTGTCAAAGGCTTCGGACTTCCGTCTCATTAGGTACACATAACCATATCTTGAGTAATCATCCGTAAAAGTGATGAAATACTCATAACCTCCTTTTGCTTGGGTTGACATAGGACCACATATATCCGTATGAACTAATTCAAGCAACTCTTGGGCTCTTCTACCTTTTGCATTAAAAGGTCGCTTGGTCATTTTACCTTCCAAACAAGATTCACAAACTAGAAATTCATCAAAGTCCATAGGCTCTAAGAGTCCATCTTTGATAAGCCTTTGAATTCTGTTTGAATTGATATGACCTAAACGCAAGTGCCAAAGATATGCATCATTTGAAGGAAACTTTCTCTTTAATGATTTTACATATGAGTTAGTATCTAATTCAGAATTATGTAGTTCATGCTTAATAGGAGTTAAAATATAAAGACCATCCACAATATTGCCAGAACAGATAAACATTTTATCCTTCTTTATTACAACATTGTCTTTTAGGATAACACAATATCCTTGTTTACCCAAATAAGTTGCAGAAATTAAAGTCCTACGCACATTAGGTACAAACAGACAGTCTTGCAATATTAAAACCCTAGACTCAAAGCACAAATGAACAACACCAACAGCTACAACCGGAATTCTGCTCCCATCAGCCAAAGTTAGAAACAATTCCCCTTCACTCAGTTTTCTGATCTCCTGAAACCCCTGCAAAGAATTGCAGATATGATTAGTACAACCTGAATCCACACACCAGGAATCAGTGGGATTCTGTACCAAACATATTTCAAGAAGAAAGGAAGTTTTCATACCCTTGTTCTTGGCAGCTTTAAACTTTGGACAATTCCTCTTCCAATGTCCTTTCTCACCACAATGGAAACACTTTCCTTTGAGCTTCTTTCCTTCATCGGCAACCCCTAAGGCAATTTGCTTACCCTCTTTCTTAGTGAAGTCCTTCTTCTTCTTCTTACCCTTGCCTTTTGACTTAGGTTGTGAAGTAGAAGCTTCACCAACATTGGCTTCAACACTAGAAGTACCAAGGATGCCTTCCGCCGCCACTAACTCATTCATTAATTCAGACAAAGAATAAACCTTTTTGTTCATATTATAATTTAGTCTGAATTCCTTGAATGATTCCGGTAGTGACTGGAGTATCATATCCACTTGGGATTCTCCATCAATGTCGGCACCTAAAACTTCCAATGTATTCAGATTAGAGATCATTGTAAGACAATGCTCTCTTACTGAACTACCTTCAGCCATCTTGGTATTATAAATTTGCCTAATTATTTCTTGCCTTGCTGAACGGCCTTGCTCACCAAACATCTCCTTCAGACTAAGCATAATGTCCGAAACTAGTTCTACATCCTGCATTTGATGCTGTAGAACATTTGAGATGGACGCTAGGATATAGCACTTGGCCATTTCATTAGATTTCTGCCAATGATCATATCGTTGTTTTTCCTCAAGAGGAGCATCTAATGAAGGAAAGCTAGGACATGGTTGAGTAAGCACATATTTGTGCTCTTCAGCAGTTAAAACAATGTCCAAGTTTCTTTTCCAGTCAACACAGTTGGATCCAGTCAGTTTGTTTTGGTTAAGAATAGAAACAAGTGGACTAAAAGATGCCATGTTCAAATCTGAAAATAATAAACATGAATATTATAAGTAAACTGAACATTATCAATTTAGCATATAAGCATATAATATGGAACCTTAATAAAACCATAAAATAATATATGCAACGATAACCCAATCCCATGTTTAAAATTCCTTGGAAGCAAGTAAATTATAAACACTATGATTGATCGAGAACCATTCTCATTATTAGTGCTATCATGATAGCTCTTATCAAACACTAATAACATGCCGTTTCTACTTTAGCCTCTAAGTAATAATGACATAGCTCCGAAGGGAGATTAACATTAAACTTAGTCTAGTGTACACCATTGACTGAATTCTATGTGAGTCATAAAGTAACTCCACGGAAGCGTGGTCGTTCTTTCTCTAAAAAAACACATATTATTCATCATAAAGAAGTTTAACCTGTAGTACCGTGAATTAAACACCCTCCGAAGGGAGCAAGGCATATACGCCAAGGCGAGGTGCTTAATCATACTACTATAAACCGACAATGGAGGCCGTGAGATGCAACCCTTGTATCTCTCTCCCACTAGATATTTTAAAATAAAGGTTTTTAAATATAAAACATGCATAATATAATTACTCATAGCCTTGCTATTTTATATATATAAAAATACTTAGAAAAAATTCTGGATCAACAGTTCTCGATCGATCCTCGACAGATTCTCGATCGGTCTAGAAAAGTTCCGCGAAGCTCGACAGATCCTCGATCGATCGAGAAACTTTCTGTCTGCTCGATAGATTCTCGACAGATTCTCGATCGATCGAGCTTCGCGAATTTTGAATTTTCCAAAAACAGTTTTTCAACGTTTTCATGTACAAAACAACTATCATACAATCATTATGAACATAAATTAATATCTAAACTGAATATCATTGATGTTATAGCCTTAAAGTTCAGTTTAACATACTTAAACTAAAAATTAAACAACATCATAACATCAAAAACAGTTTTCATCAAGAACAATGATTTCAACAACCATGCAAAAAACTATTTTCTAACAACATGAAATCATTGTTACTAAATCCAAAACTCAAAAACATGTTAAACAGATATGTAATGAAGACCGCTCTGATACCAATTGATGGATTCATACAGCGCAGCGGAAGGAAAAATAACGTAAATGGATCTACTTCATACATAAAGGTTAACATGTATAAGAACAAGAGAGTGTACCTTGGAGCGGTGAATTTCAAAACTTGAAGATGAGAATCACTTGGGAATACTTTCAATCTTTACTTCAATTCCACTAACGCCCAAGATGTGTGGTCTCTCAATCAGTTCCAAAGGGAGAATGAAAGTGTGTCTCACACTCTCTCTTTTTCTCTACGATTCTTTTCTTAAAAATCTTTCTCACTTCTGAAAATACTGTATGTTTCTCCCTTTGTATCTAACTGATTATCTAATTGGGCCAGCCTTTTGGGCCTTTCCAATTGGGCTTAAATGTGTGGCTTGGAGTGGGACCAAAAGGGACCAATAAGACACTAGCTCTAATGGGTCTTGGGCTTTTCTGTCAACTCTTGACAAGTCCAAAGTTACCATTAACTATATTTAATACCACTATATAAATATAGTTGCACTCTAGGCCTTATTAATAAATTATATCCTAAGACTTTATTATACATGCAACCCCTTCATAAAATATTCATAGTAACACAAAGTCGTTAAAGCAGACTGCCACTTTGTTTATTACTACATCTTAATTCCTTGAGTACCCGGTTTAATTCTTTAAGTTATTCATCATATATTTATGAAATCCAATTCCATAAATATATACTTTAGTAACTCCTTACTAAAGTGGTTAGGCCCAACTCTCTGAATAACAAACCCATTAAACTTATCTCAAGGGAATATTTTGTATCTCCGTTAAGAGACTATGAATTCCATCTTGAGAATATATGTTCCATCAACACTAAATGTGGCTACCCAACATATTGAGATTTTGACCGTAACTATAGATCTCACTCCTGATATATCAAAGCAACCTACACTTCATGATCAGGTCCATTATCCTCTCAAGATTAAGAGTTCATGCAAATATAAGTCGTGAGTTTATTATTCAATTGACAGTCGTTAGGAGAATAATAAATCTCACGCCGGTCCAGTTCAATATGTCTTAACTCTTAAAACATATCAACATATCGACTAGAAATCTCCATTTCCATGATCAAGACAAATCATCTTAGTTGATATGTTATAGTCTTCGCAGATGAAATGCCCAATTTCATCACCGACTACGAACTATAATTCTGAGTTTACAAAGAACTTGTGATTTATATCTTCTGTGACTAAATCACATAAATCACATACTATGCATCTCATGGACTATATGATAATGTCCCAATATTCATGTTACCAATATTTTCAAATAATAATACAACTTTATTAACCAAAACATTAAGTCATACATAATGTCTAACATAATAAAATACATAGCATCATACAATAGGATTTAAGGACACATATCCCAACACGTGGCTCCATAATGTGCAAACTTTGTGTTGGCCTGGCGAGGAGCTTCTCAAATGTGCAAAAACCCTTCTCTCTGCACTACAAAGTTGAAGTAGAAAAAGCATGGTGAATCCACATACAGACAGAGCTTCTCAAATGTGTTGGCTCGGCGAGGAGTCCAGTCTTTGATGACGTCGTCGGCGACATCCACGAGCCACGATGACCCTTTCTCTCTCTCTCTCTCTCTCTCTTTAATTCCTCCATAATTTCCTCTCTCTCTCTCTCTCTCTCTCTCTCTCTCTCTCTCTCTCTCTCTCTCTCTCTTCTGTATTCTGGATTTAATATTGAATCAATGCTGTTTTTTCAATATTTATGTGCAAATAAAGTTAGAGTTTTGAAAAAAAACCATGTGCTTGGTTGTTTATATTCTTTTTATATTCTAGGTTTGTTTGATTTTTTTTTCTTTGTTTACTTTCTTAAAAAATAAATGATAAGGAAACCGAAAAAGCCCACTGAAACCAAAATCCAATCGAAACCGATTTGATTCCAATTACTTCGGTCGATTTCGGTTGAGAATTTCATAAACTGAAAATTTTGGTTTTGGTTGGCCAATCCTTAGAAAACTGACCGAAACCGAACCGACACACCACTAGGTTTGTGTTTTAGTTGTTGCTTTAGTTAAATTTATATCCCACAAAATTTTTTTGCCAAAATTAAATGGAAATTGGATTTTGGGTTTTGGGTTTTTGTGCGGTCTTTAATACTGTAAGCAACTGCAAGCATATACAACCTACATAAAAGATCAACATTAGGTAGCCTGTTGAGGTAAAAACAAAAACCTATGTTGTTGGGGGCATAACCGCATAAATAAATTGTTATATTTGTTATGTTTGTTTTCATATTTAGTGTCACAGTTCTTTTTTTTTTTTTTTGAGAAAGAAGCTGAATAATATTACTAAAAAAAAAAAAAAGCAGCTAAATCTGTTTGAAATACAGAAAATAGTTGTGGTGGAACGTCCTCCATCCGCACTAAAAAGTTAGGGATGTTAATAGCTTGTCTAGCCAAACTATAAGCAGCAGAGTTCTGTTTTACTTTATTGATAGTTCTAGCAATAATAAGTTTTGCAATGTGATATTGGCATCACTATTTTTTACTTTTTTTGGTACCCTTGCAACTTCTTGAAATATACATATATATATATATATATATATGCATTATTTAATTACACATCCCTACATTGTGCAATACTTGAATGAATTTTTTATAAAATTTCTACTTTTATTTGTTATTGGCCAGAATTTGTGACTTTTTAAAAATAAATGGCGAATATAGTAGGCAAGATCATAATTGAGCAATTTTAGGCAGTGAGAGTTTTAGTAAGGATGGCATCAATAGAACAATTCTACTTTTATTTGTTATTGGCCAGAATTTGTGACTTTTTAAAAATAAATGGCAAATATAGTAGGCAAGATCACAATTGAGTAATTGTAGGCAGTGAGAGTTTTAGTAAGGATGGCATTAATAGAACAAGATCCTTGGTCCCTATGTAAGTGTTTGTTTCCTATTAATTTGTATATTTTTGGGATATGCTTTTGTTGTTATTGAAATTGTTTTGGATATTAGGAATTGAAATTGTCTTGGATCTTGATAAAAGCTTATAGGAGTTGGGATTGTTAAATTAGCTTCACCATCCCATTTCAGTTTTCAATTTACTCTTCTACCATAATTTTAGAAATCTATGCCTATAGTACAAAATAAGAATACTATAAAGTTAGTGCTATTATTAAAATGATTATTCAAAATGAAAATGACATTGACCTTTTTCAAAAGCCAAGAATTTTGTAGGTTTAATCAATATTGTTAGAGATAGTCGTGGTTCTCCTATATAGCCCATAGTGAATTAATTCCTTGCCAAGACCCATTGTGGATGGCTATTATGGCTCTCTATTGAGAGCATCACATTTTCTGGCATTAATTCACTTTCCATCATCAAATTTTTTAAATCTCAAAAAATTTAGCATTGAGCTACAGTGACATTCCAAGTTTGAGACGGTACGGACATATTGCTAAATTTTTTTTTTAATTATTTTTATTCATCTCTCTCTCCTCCGTACTCTCCCTCTCTCTTCTCTGTCTTCTCTTATCTCTCTCACTTGCGTTCTTTTTCTCTCTCAATGCACTTCCATAGCAACAACAATCAAAGACCCACCTACAACAACACCTCCACCAATCACCACCGATTACAACAAATAAAATCACTAGCGAAAACCACCTAGCACCATCTTTAAGCACAAAATCTACCAAAGCTAATCACCGGCCAAACCCATTGCCTCTTTCTTCTCTTATTGAGATCGACCCTTACTGTAGGAGGAGATCAACTGGTGGAGATCAGCATGGAGGAGATCAGCTAATTTTTTTTCCTTCGATGGTGGTGAGTTTCAGACATGTTTTAAGTTTTTTTTTCCTCCCATGGTGGTCACGGGAGAGTTTTATACATATTGTGATTTGTGATTGGTTGTTGGTGGAAGTGGGTAGTGGGTTTGAGGTGATAGTGGCGATCAAGTTTTTTTTTTATTTGGTGGTGGTGACTGGTGAGTTTCAAAGAGAGAGAGATTAGTTAAAAGGAGACAGAAGAGAAAGCTTTAAAATTTTATTTTAGGGATTCGTTTGGATACCGTTTATTTTGCTGAAAACTGAAAACACTATAACAAATAAATGAAAAACGCGTGTGGATTATTTTTGGGTCCGAGTATTGTAGCTCGGCTGAAAACACATTTTTACTCTTTTTTTTCCTCTCTCTCTCTTTCTCTTCTATTAACTCCTCACCCACCCTAGCTAACGCCTGTGTCTAGAGAGTTCCACGCCCACCAGAGAAAGGAAGAGAGGAAGCAATGTCGGTGAAAAGCGATGAGGAAGACAACCCAGCCCGACGCCGGCAAAGATCGGGTTTCCTCGGTGGTGGTGGATGGGTTGATCGGCGGTGGGTTTGATGGGTTTGATTTGAGTTTGCTGGGTAGATCTGTTTGATAGGTTGTTGGGTTTGATCGGTTCTGTTTGCTGGGGTTGATCGGTTGCGTTTGCTAGGTAGATCTGTTTGATCAGTTGCGTTTGCTGGGTTTGATCGTTTGATGGGTTTGATTTTTTTTTTTTTTTTCACATGGGTTTGATTCATATGGTTTTGATTTCACTGTTTTGATCTTCTATTTTGATTGGTTTGCTGGGTTTTTGTGGGAAGAACATGAAGAACACGCATGCGTTTGAACATCTTGCTGGCTCTGTTGATTGGTGCGGTGTTGGTGGTGGTGCATGCCGCAGTGAGAAAGACTGATGATTTGTTCTTGGATGAAGAAGCTTTTGGGTTTATTGAAACAGTACACGCGTTGAAGGAAAAATGAGCTCTGCGATTCAGTTCCCAGACTTGGCATTTTTCTTCGTTACTATTTGCGTGGGTCCCACCTTAATCCAAACGCAAATGCTGAAATGCTCCTTGAAAACGCAATCCAAATGCCACCTAGAGAAATCATTAATGTTATCTTAATATTTGTATATATTATTTTAATGTATAGAATTGAAGAATAGAAGATGTGATAAATAGTTAAAATAATAAAATAACATTTTTGGTGTGTTAAAATAGCATATTTTATAGAAAAGCTGATGGTAATGCTCTAATAGAGCCGATTTAGCTTTCAATAATTAAAATTAGAAAATTGTTTAAACCTGAACAAGTTAATATTCACATTTATCACATTACTTACATTATCAGCAATTCATCCTTGACTGCACGTGGGTTCAAATTATACAAATTATATTATACTTGATTTAGCTTGAGTAGATCTAAAAAAAAATAACTCATTATTCTGACTACAATATTATTTATCTTGATTACTATCTCATTGATTTTTCCTTATTTATAAATTTCCGTACTTATATCTCTTATTTGCAAATACATTCTCTACGTTCTCTATCTACCCTACTTCATCTGCTCCTTTCTTATTTTTTGCTAATCAATCTCATCTTATGCATTCAAAATATGTTAACTACGAACTTTTTTATTACTAAAATCTAGATGCCTTCAGTTTACTACACTTTAATTTACGCTAAGATCATGTTATTAGTGCACTTTTGGGACACAGCTAATATTCTATTTTTGTTTATTTTCCGTCTAGCAAAATATGGATAATGGTAAACAACTCCAGATGGAAGAAACGGATTTGACTAATCCGGAAATCTAGAAATATTATTTCTTGTTGTACAATGAAATAGACCTAGACGACAAAAAAAAAAGGGTATAAAGGAGTATAAATATCTTAAGAAGGGATTGGCTAAGAAATTTAACTTGGATTTTAGGTTAGTAGATGTTGTGAACAAATATAGAGATATTCATTACAAGTGGCAAATTTGGGAAAAATTTATTGAGAATAGGGAGTTCATCTTAGCCCTCACCCGTACAGCAGACTTTTCATTGGCTGCAAAGTAAGTCCAAGGTAAGTATCAATTCTAGTTGAGAGTGTTGCTTTTGTTCTGGACAAAATTTGGAACCATGTATATAATTTCTAACTGTTGTTTTCTATTAATTCATATAGGAATGTCTTGATACACTTTTTGTAGACAAAGAAGGTCAGCCAAGTATAGGCTTCTTGAAATTTTTATTTGGAAGCTCAGCAAATGGCAACAAAGGAAGTAATTCTTTGAAGCTAACAGTACAAGAGCGTGTTGGGGACTCTCCAAGGGACTTGGAATTCCATGAGCCAAAAACTAACTCCTCCAATGAAATCAGTTTATAGATGACAGCCATATTATTTCTTCGTTTACCATATCTGAAAGTAGCAAATGTGTAAGATTAGGCTACCGTCCAAAAGAGAATAAAAATGAATGGTAGTAGTTGGACATGGACTGCTTTAGAGGTTGAGGTGTTTAAGGTGAATAAAGCAATGAGGTTGGTCTCTAACATTAGTAGCTTGATGTCAAATGAACCTTTATATTTTTTCACGACGAGATTATTGATGAATCCACGTGAAAGATCGATGTTTTATTTAATCACTTTCTCATTGTGTGAGTATATGTGATTATGAACAATTGGTTATTATTATAATCACTTTTTTTAGAATGAATTATAATCAATTTGAAATTAAGCATGTCATAATTTGATTGGCTAGGAGTACATGTTATGGTAAGGTTGCACACATTTGATTAATTAGATAATCAAACATTAATTATTTAGTGGGTAATTTATTTAATTATTCTATTTTAGTTTGTGTAAATTTGGAACTAATTAATTCTGAAATGGAAGTAATTGAAGCATATTAATGTTAATTGGAAATTAGAGGCCTATTAATGTTAATTATGCTAAAACGATTTTCTAACAAAGGACCTATGCTTCCCATTTTGTTGATATCTCTCAGAATGTTTTGAATTTGTAAGTGAGGTTAATTTTTCCAGAAAATAGATATTTAAGGCTTCAATTTGAGTACAAGAATGAGACAGTTTCAATCAGAATTGAGAAAAATATGATTTTTTGAACATAGCTCTAAAACTTGTTACATGAGCTGCAGGAAAAACTGAGGTTTTAGAGATTTGGCTTGCTCATCACTCCCACCAACCTCCAAATTTAAATGTTGGCATTTGACAGGCCAAGAATATATTGACCCATTTGGTAAACTAAATCAATTAATTAAACCAAGTAAATTAATTAGATTCAATTACATGCAATAAGCGTGGTAGCACAAACAAATCACCAATTAAGTTAAATGCAGTAGAAAGTAAATTTGACATAGATGATTTGTTTATGAATGAAAAAAACCACTGAGGCAAAACCCCACCGGGTGAATTTAAAGTCACTACTCCAGAAAATCCACTATTGTCAAAACAAGTGGTTACAAATAAAGGAATCTTAGTACCTTATACCAACCTATAGTTGAAACCCCCCAATACACAATAGGACTTGTGATGTAGTGACAATTTCTCCTTAATTTCAATGCACAGCTCCTAGTACGTGACTAACCAATCGATGCGTGGATCTCAGTATGTGATTTACTTTTTTGCACAAATCCAAGCATGTGACTCACGCACCAACTTGAGAAGAATGTTGACTGCAAAGATCTTCAGTTCATCCACATGATGAAGATCAAGAAGCTCCTTCGATACAAAACCCTACGGCGTACAAATGCTACAACATCTTCAAGAGAAAGTTGAATTAGGGCTAATTATCTATGGTTACAATTTGAGTGAATAATCACTTTGCATCAAGTTGCATCACCTTAGATGGCCCTTAAAATAATCCTTATATATATCTAGGGTTGTGAGAAAAGGAACCCTACACAAACATACATGGATATGCGTGAAAACAGGTCTAGAAATCTGATTTTCGTAAATCTAGATAGATAGGCTATCTATTGAGCTGTTGTCGAGTTTCAAGGAAAAAACATCTTTTAAACCTCGATAGATTCAATTTGTCGAGATATCTGTTGAGCTTTAAAATACAGCAATTCTTCACTTGTTTCTTGAACAGATGTGCATGACTTTAACGCTTGACTTGAACACAAGGTTGTTTAAAGATTTAAATCATCCTAGATCTTTCCAAATACAATTAAAGTGTGTTTTGTTAAAGGATTAATCAATTCTAAATGACATATGTACATAACAATTTCTACATATGTCCTAACAGTGTTTTTATCGAACTTGTACATAGCATATTTATTAATTTTAAAATAGAATTTTTTTTGAAGGCTACAATACGCTTAAATAGTATAAAAAAATAATAAAAGAAACCTAATGTTGTTGTAAAACTCAAGGCGGCTAGGAAAACTTACAAAACCCGAATTTGACTAAATAACATTAAAAACACCTATAAATGAATAAATAAAAAATTTGAAAATGCTAGTACCCCTTTAATGGTCTAAAAACATCTAATGTTGTTGCCCCGATGGCTTCTGCTGGTACCCTTTTGATCTTGTGTTGTGACTCTTGCGTCCCTACTGCTCTAAGAAAGAAAGTGTTGTCTGTTCTACATCAAAAAATTTGAAAATTTAGAGCAAAGTGTAAAAAGTTGAAACCAGAAAGTCAAGTTGAAGGACCACATGGATCGTTGACGTGACACAAATGATGTGTCAATTTCTGAAGCATTGGATTCAATGAATGGTTGAGATTTGACTAATTGCACACCGTCCAATGCTTTAGGTATTGCACGAGATCTTAATCCGTGGTTGAGAATCCATTGGACAAACAACTTTTATAACAAGGATTGGGATCCGGTGCAATTGATTGCATCATGGAATTCTCCTAATCCCCTCACAACTTTTTTTTTTTTTTTTTTTTTTTTAACTTTGTTTACCATTACTTTTTTTCTTTTACTCATTTTTTATATTTAATGGCTGAGATTTAAAGTTGCAAGAGCAACTTTAAATCTCAATTATCTATACTGTAGGGATAAAAGGGCCCAAATATGGGTATTGGGCTATAGGTCGTGTCCAAGGATATCAAGTAGTCTGCGGACGGGTAATAATGACAGAGGCCTACAGAATAATGGCCCATGGAAGGATTTTGGTCATGAGGATTTGAAAATGTTGTCTAAGGAGAAGTACCTTATCGACTAAACAGAGTAGAGGTTATAAGTCCGACCTTTTGTCAAGAACAAGGTAACAGATGATCATACTGACAAGTATAAATATCAGGTGGGGATAAGACAAAAATGAGTTGGGAAATAGACAAAAGAGAGTTGGGAAATATCTGAGAATAAAACTGCTACCACCGCATTGAATACTCTTCAGCTAACCCCTTGCCTACATTAATGTCGAGGTGGTACCTGAACAGTAACATTCAGCCTTACAGCTACCCACAAAGATTTCAGGAAGGTTCTAATGGGACAAATATCAAAGCCAACAATCTGATCTACACGTGGAGGGCTAAGATGAAGTGAGAAAGAAGAATATAAAGAAGGAAAATCCCTGGAGAGAAAGGACTATACACTCAAGAACTTTAATTATGGTTAAGTTCTAGGGAAATATATAAGAAAAACCCTCCTCGGACTTTGCCGACAAGAATTTTCCTTGCTTAAAAATTGTTTGTTTGGGCTTTCCATTTGCAACTAACCTACTGTGATCATTATACACTTAACTCATTGAAAGTTCACTTTCATGACCACTCTCTACAAATTCATTGATTTGGAAATTTTGGGCCATTGATCTTTCTTTTGGGTTTTGGGAGCGAACCGTGCCCTTACATATATGAATTACATCAGGTACAACACTCTAAGTATTGCACCTAATCTTAATCCCTGTATCGATTGATTAATTACTGCTATACTTTAGCTATTGATTACTGCAGCTACCACTAAAACAACACTTTTAAGGCCTATAAAATAGAAGGTTCCAGTTAATTTGTGTCCTAAAGCCATCTATTTTTGAAAACATTTTATTGAGAATTGAAAAAATTGTCATTACTTTTATAATTTCTATAATTTTTTTTAAAAAATAATTAATTATTACATGCCTAAAATCAAACATTAGCAAAATCCAAAATAAAAAGTACCAGCTTTATATCAAAGTTAAAGTTAACTTTCCGTGTAATTCAAATCTCTGCAATTGATTATTGCTGCTATCTACACTTTCTAAGAGCATCCATAGCAGTGGAGCTAAAAATTTAGCTTTTTAGCTCCACAAAAAGTTACTTTATCTATTTTACCGACTTACTTTATAAAATATGCTATAGCAGTAGATCTATTTTAGCTTTCAATACAATAAAATAATATAAACATCACAATAAAATAATATATCTACTACAATAAAATAATATATTCACTACAATAAAATAATATATCTACTACAATAAACAACAATCATAACCACCCGCAACCGCTACTGTTGCCGCCACTACCGTCGCCGACCCTCTTACCGCTACCGCAATCACTACCGCCGCCACTACCGCTATCGCCACTGCCGCCACAATAATCTTTATTTTTCTTCCACTATTCATTCTCAACAATTATATTTTTTTAACAAAAAGTGTTACATCCACAATATTTTTTGTAATACTTTCACAAGAATCATAACAAAATCTTATATAGAAAGTTGTTATTAGTTCTAATTTGAACCCATCGCTGAAATTATACTTTTACTCACCAATATTAGCTAATTACTTAAAATTTATTGTGAAAATATTGTGGTAGTATTTTTAAATTTCTTTTTCTTTGCTTTTTGTTAGGACATATGTAGTTCAAGTCTGTGAACATATGTCGCTATTTTATGTAATTGGCTTATCCTTAGACAAAACGCACTTTACTTGTAATTGGGTAGATTTAGGATGTGTTTAACACTTCAAGAAACAGTATTTCAAGATTAAGTGTTGAAGCCGTCAAAGTCTGTCCAAGAAACAAGCAAGGAAGTGCCAGTTTTTAAAGCTCGACACATACCTCGACATATGCATCTATCGAGCCTTAAGAAGCTGTTTTGTCTCGAGCCTCGACAGCTTCTCGACACCTCTCGACACCTTTATCTGTCGAGAATTAAAGAAAACAGATTTCCAGTTCTGTTTCAAGTCCAATCCGTGAATGTGTCTTTGGGACTTCTTTTCTCCTAACCCTAGACATATAAAAGGATTATTTTAAGGGCCGTAAAAGTGATACAAGTTGCACATTCATTCAGAACTTCTTGTTCATGCAATTTGTGATCTAAAAGACAAAGTTCGTGCCCTAGTTCATCTCTGATGATTTGAAGAACTTTGCAGCCAACAACTCTCTCTCTAGTTGGTGTTTGAAGTCGTGTACTAGGATCCGCGCATCTGGTTAGTCACGTACTTGGGAGCCATGCATTGAAAGGAGAAACTGTCACTACAGAACAAGTCCAATTGGGTATTGGGGTAAGAGTTCAACTGTAGGTTGGTAAGGTACTTGGGATTCCTTGCTTGTAACTGCTTGTTGTGATAATAGTGGAGTTTCGGGAGTGGTGATCTTAAATCACCAGGTGGGGTTTTTGCCGTAAGGTTTTCCCCATTCGTAAACAAATCACCGTGTCATTTAATTTCCGCTGCATTACTTAGTTTGGTAATTTGTTTATGCTACCACGTAATATTGCATGTTAATTTGATTAATTAATAACTGGGCTAATTAATTAATCTAAGTTATCATAAGGGGTCAACGCGTTTGTGGCCTGTCAAGTGGTATCAGAGCAAGCGCACTCTGATTAGGGTTTAATCCATTGTGTGTGATCCATTTGACCCCTGCTGTCATGGATAGAGGACAATCTCTTATTATACCTCCTTTATTTGATGGCACTAACTATGCATACTGGAAAGTACGCATGAGAGCTTTCTTGCAGTCTTTAGATGAGAAGGTGTGGCAAGCTGTGGAGATAGGTTGGACCAAGCCTACAGAAGCGCCGGCCGACTGGGATGATGCTAAAATCAAGGCGGCAAACTTCAACAGCAGAGCATTGAATGCCCTATTCAGTGCAGTCACCAATGAGGAGTTCAAGAAAATTTCCTCAACCGAAACTGCTAAGGAAGCATGGACCATCCTCCAGACAACCTGTGAGGGCACCAAGGCTGTCAAAGATTCAAAGCTACAGAGGCTCACCACACGCTTTGAAGAAATTAAGATGGAAGAGGATGAGTCATTTGATGAGTTCTATGCCAAGCTTAAGGACATAGTAAACTCAGCCTTTAATCTTGGGAAAACCATCCCTGAACCCAAGATAGTAAGGAAAGTGCTTAGATCGCTACCCGAGAGATTCCATGCTAAGATCACGGCGATCGAAGAATCAAAGGATATTGATAGAATTCCTGTGACTGAGTTGGTTGGAAACTTGCAAACCTATGAGTTAGGGCTGACTAAGTTAGGCAAGTCAAGCAAGGGCAAGAGTTTGGCACTAAAAGCCAAGAGCAGTGATACGGATGATTCTTCAGATGATGAAGATTCCAAGATGAAGTCTTACATCACAAGGCAATTCAAGAAATTCATGAAGAATGCAAATGGAAAGGGCTTCAACAAAGATCATAGACAATCCAGTTCTTCACAACTCAAGAATTCTGATAAAGGGAAGAAGGATGTCAAGGATGGCGGTCAATACACTGTTCCCGCTGGACCAAAATGCTTTGGGTGTCACGGCTTCGGACACATGAAACAAGAGTGTCCTACGTACCTTAAGAGCATAGGGAAGAGCAAGGCATTTACTGTTACCTTAAGCGACACGGAGCCCGAGGATGATTCCGAAGATGAAGACGACGGAATCTTGAATGCCTTCACTGCCACTGTGAATCCTACTGATGGGGTTACTGAAGAAGTGGATGAAGAGAAGGAATTGGTGGATTCCAAGTGTGAGATTATGGATGATCAAGATGATATCCACACCGCCTATGAGAAACTGTACAAGCTTTCTGAGATGCATGAGAAACTTTATAGGCTGGCCACCAAGAAGCTCAGTGATGTGGAACTCAACCGTGAGGAGCTGTCCACAAAGGTTGATGAAGCGAATCAAACCATTGGAGCACTGAGGTTCGAAAACAATTTCTTGGTTGAGAGGACCAAGAAGCTTGAAGCGGAGCTGTTTCAAGTAAGAGCACAACTGGAAAGGACGTCAAGTGCAAAGCTGGACGAGATGCTAAGTGCTCAGAGATCTTCTTTAGACCGTACTGGATTGGGGTATGAATTCTCTCTTTCTAATACTCCTACTGCTAGCACTACTGTGTTTGTTCCACCTGCTAATAACATTGAAAATGAAAATAAGAATGTTAAAACTGAATTAGCTAGTGAGAACGTAGACAAGGGCAAGTCCATCCTAGGAGCACCCCCTAAAATTAAGAAAAGGGAATCTAGAAACCCTAGGAATAAGAACGCTAACTCTCAAAAGCCCAAATAGAAGAAGCCACATCCCTGTTATCATTGTGGTGTTACCGGTCACACTCGACCAAATTGCTATAAGTGGCGTGCCACTCAACAGAGCAATGGCATAGTAGCATCTGGGAGCCAGAATCAGCTTCCATCTTCTCTTGCTCCTCTTGGAGACATTCTTAAAGCCATCATGTTCCTTTCAAACTTGAATGGTTCATATTCTTCTCCCTCATCACCGGTTCAAGAGTCGACCAAAAGGAAAGGTTCTTCCAAGGTGTGGAAGCCAAAGGGATCTAAGTGATTTCAGTCACTTCTTCTTCTCTCTCCTGTTTTTGTGTGTTGCTTTACTTGTGTGTTTCTTTACTGTTTTGAGTCAGTTTAGTTTTATGCATTGTTTTGCTTTACATGTTTTTGTTTGTGTGTTTTCAATTTTGTGGTTTATTTTTGCTTTTCTGATAAAAAAAAATTGAAAAATACAAAAACAGTGTGTGTTTGTGTGCATTAGTTCATGTGAACTTTTAAAATGGCCATTGAAACAAAGTTTTCTAAACTTTGTATCACCTGTAACTTAGATGAGCATTCTTCTACACAACGAAGCAAGTGAGCTTTGTAGCTCTTTGTTTGTGATGAGTAAGGTTAAGTGATCTCTTCTTCTTAACACTCGTATCACTCTTTTTGACGAGTTGAACTAGAAAATTCTAAGAGAAAGGCATAAATAACCATCTCACCACTGTTACTCGCCAATCATAATATGACATCTGTATGCTTCGGCATAGCAAAAGTGCAATGTCAATGACATCTGTATGCTTCGGCATAGCAAAAGTGCAATCTCAATGACATCTGTATGCTTCGGCATAGCAAAAGTGCAATGTCAATGACATCTGTATGCTTCGGCATAGCAAAAGTGTAATGTCAAAAGCTTAACATAATTGGGTATTTCTTTTCTTTCTCTTGTATGCCCATGCATGATATGCTTGTTAAAAGAAAATATGCAAAGATATAAAAAGCAAAAAGATCAAAAATGTTTTAAAATATGGTTGCAAGCGTGTTTTCTAGGAGATGTGGGAGTTATAGGATGTACCTCGAAGGTGGTAGTCCCCATTAAACGGTTATGATTATGTGTGAGTTAAAGTGATTTTCTCATATCTCAAATCATCATAGCATTGAGACACTTATACAATCTTGCGATATTTTCACACACAACACGCAATATTCTTCGCTACTTCTTGATACATGTGCAGATACTATGTGAATTGGCCATCACAAGGTTTACATGCGTTAATGTATGCTCACTAAACTGTCTGGACTTGTTTTTGAAATATAAAATTGGTTAGACTTGTTTAGTGTGTGCGTGCATGTTTTGAGATACATGTGCATCAAAATTCTTGCTGAGAGATGTTTTTGAGAGCTTAATGTGTTGATTGTATCTTTGGTTGAGTTGCATGCATGATTGCATTTATGTCTGTATTTTTCTTCTTCTGAAAAACTATTTTTAAAGACATCTCGACACCTCCTCGATACCTCTCGACACATAGCTGTCTGTCGAGCTTCTTAGACCTTTTCTTATCGCAGTCTCGACAGATACCTCGATACCTTCTGGATCGATTGAGAATCTTTCTGTCTGCTCGATAGCTTCTCGATAGCTTCTGGATCGATCGAGGTTCCTTCTTGTTTGATTCATCTGCCTCGATACATGATCTCGATAGCTTCTTCTGTTGACGTGCTTTTCTCGACACATGTCCTCGACAGATACCTCGATACCTCCCAATAGCTTCATCTGTCGAGAATTACTGAAGGTGGATAAATAGGTTCTTCGCAATTTCTCTCTCATTTTGTTCGACCTCTCTCGCTTGAAACACTTGTTCTCTCTCTCAAAACTTTCTTTTTTTTTTCTCCAAACCTTTTTCAAAGGCTTTCTCAAGTGTTCTTTGCGATCTTCATCACTTGGTAAGCATCTCATCCCTCATATTCATGCATTTCATGGTTTTAAAACCCTAGGTTTTGTGTTTTTGAAAATTTTTGGGAGTTTTCAAAATTGTTGGGGTTTTCATGAAATTGTTGAGTTGGTTTTATAGATTTGATCTTCAAAACCACATGCATTGCATCACATTAGCATTCTAATTGTATTTTCATGCATTTAGATGTGTGCCTACCTGTTGTGTGCTGTTAGGTTTGGATTGGGCTGAGCCCATGATGTTTTTATGTTGCATGTCACATGTTCATGCATTTTCCATGCATACATTCTTTCTTTTCAGTATATTCTTCATATATTGAACTGTTTGGAACTTTTCTGTGTGTCTCTTTTTCTTCCCCCTCTCTATGGTTGCGTTAGTAGTGTCTATGGCACCTAAGCGTAAGTCCATTCCATCCTAGAACCCTCTGCATTCTAAGGGACAGTCTTCCTCAGATTCTACTCCTCTTTCTGTCCGGTTCCGTGATGAGAAAGCCCATAAGGACTTCTCGGAGAACTTCTCTAAACGAGGTGTTCATTCGGAACGCCACGTTGTCCTGGCAGACTTTGCCGACACTGACCTTCCCGATGTCATACACAGTCGGGCTTGGGAGTCACTGTGTGACGTCTCGGTCACATGTCCACTCGTGTTGATACAGGAGTTTTACTCCAACATCCACGGGATAAATTCTTCAGTACCTCTTTTCTATTCTTGCGTTCGAGGTACGTGCTTTGCTGTCACCCCAGAGTTAGTCTCTGAGGTTCTTCATGTCCCTAGGGTGGATCATCCTGATTACCCTAGCTGTAAGCGTCTCTGGATTGTGTCCAAAGACGAGATGATCTCAGCGTTCTGTGAGCTGTAAGCGTCTCTGGATTGTGTCCAAAGACGAGATGATCTCAGCGTTCTGTGAGCGTCCTTCCTCTTAGGGAGATCATATGTACACACTATGTCGACCTTTTGCTAAAGGTCCTCGTTTCCTTAACATGGTGATGACTTTTGTTTTGCACCCACTTTCTCACTACAACTCTATTATAGAGCCTCGTGCTCGGTTTTTGTTGTCCCTTCTAGAGGATCTCTCTATAGACTTTCCTTCACACTTTATCTTTTTCATCATAGATATCTATAGAGATACGGCCACCCGTGATAAGCTCATATTCCCTTCTACTATCACGAGGATTCTTAGTCGTTTTTCCATCCCATTCCCTTCGTCCGATCCTTACCATGTCATGTCTGCCATAGACGCCGCTACCGTAAAACGTAGCGAGGCACAGTTTAGATCGAGACAGTCCGACGGTGCCACTCCTTCCACCCGTCCGACCAGCTCCAGATCCACTCGAGCATCTGCTTCTTCTTCGAGCGACGTCACCTTAGGAGACATCATGGCGCAGCTACAGCGCATGGATGCTCGCCTAGATACACTCTCCACAGAGCTGTATCAGGTGAACGTTCGTATTGGTCGCATCGCCAGGCGACAGGCGACCATGGGCGGCTTTGCACCAGAGGCTTCTCCTCCGCCACCTCATGTGTCGACTGAGACTGAGGCTGATGATGATGGCGATGACAATGATGCTTCTGACGATGATGATGATGGAGATGCGAGCTATTCGGATGAGATGTCTACTTGACACTCTACCCTTTGTCACTCGTGACAAAAAGGGAGAGTAGTTTTGTATGAGAGTAGTCATGCTTAGGGGGAGTGTTAGCATAGGACATTTTTGTTAGGGGGAGTATGGATTGAGGGATGTAGTGAGGTGATCATATGTATTTCTTTTTCTTTTCTTGTCTTTTTAAAGATACTTTGATCATGTATTGACATACATTGTATTTATTCTCTTCTTATAGATGATGATGTATGTTTTTCTTTCACCTACCTTTACATGTGTTGTTTCTTTTCTATTTTTATACACATGTTTCTTTACTTGTACGTAATCTATTATTTCTGTTTCACACAAAGATGCCTTGATGTGTTTTGTTTATAAGTGTTTCAGAAATATAGGTTGTCAAAGTCTTCTTGCCATAAACTCTCTTCTTACCGTAAACTCTCTTCTTGCAAAGTTTTTCAAAAGTTTGTGTTAGGATAGATTTTACTGTATGTAACAAGTGAGTATGAGTTGAGTGATTTATAACTTCTCTCATATCTTCATTTGTATGTTGTGGTTTTGTCACGGATTGCCAAAGGGGGAGATTGTTAGGACATATGTAGTTCAAGTCTGTGAACATATGTCGCTATTTTATGTAATTGGCTTATCCTTAGACAAAACGCACTTTACTTGTAATTGGGTAGATTTAGGATGTGTTTAACACTTCAAGAAATAGTGTTTCAAGATTAAGTGTTGAAGCCGTCAAAGTCTGTCCAAGAAACAAGCAAGGAAGTGCCAGTTTTTAAAGCTCGACACATACCTCGACACATACCTCGACACATGCATTTATCGAGCCTTAAGAAGCTGTTTTGCCCCGAGCCTCGACAGCTTCTCGACACCTCTCGACACCTCTATCTGTCGAGAATTAAAGAAAACAGATTTTCAGTTCTGTTTCAAGTCCAATCCGTGAATGTGTCTTTGGGACTTCTTTTCTCCTAACCCTAGACATATAAAAGGATTATTTTAAGGGCCGTAAAAGTGATGCAAGTTGCACATTCATTCAAAACTTCTTGTTCATGCAATTTGTGATCTAAAAGACAAAGTTCGTGCCCTAGTTCATCTCTGATGATTTGAAGAACTTTGTGGCCAACAACTCTCTCTCTCTAGTTGGTGTTTGAAGTCGCGTACTGGGATCCGCCCATCTGATTAGTCACGTACTTGGGAGTCGTGCATTGAAAGGAGAAACTGTCACTACAGAACAAGTCCAATTGGGTATTGGGGTAAGAGTTCAACTGTAGGTTGGTAAGGTACTTAGGATTCCTTACTTGTAAATGCTTGTTGTGATAATAGTGGAGTTTCGGGAGTGGTGACCTTAAATCACCCGGTGGGGTTTTTGCCGTAAGGTTTTCCCCATTCGTAAACAAATCACCGTGTCATTTAATTTCCGCTGCATTACTTAGTTTGGTGATTTGTTTATGCTACCACGTGATATTGGATGTTAATTTGATTAATTAATAACTGGGCTAATTAATTAATCTAAGTTATCACAAGGGGTCAACGCGTTTGTGGCCTGTCACTTTTCTTTCATTCATACGTTTCCCTTTTTTTTTTTTTTTTTTTTTTTTTTTTTTTCTCTTGCATTTTGTCCACCACACACGTATACTTCCATCTTCTCCTCTCTTTTTTTTTTTTTTCTTTACTTTCCCCTTTCTCCTGACTCTCCCTCACGCTTTCTTTCTCCGACTCTCATTTCCTACTCTCTCTTTTTTTTTTTTTTTTTTTTTTTTCTACTTGATTCCATAAATTCGACGGTGGCTATGCTTTAGGTCCATGGAATGGGTCTAGGTCCGTGTAGATCAGTGGTGGTGGTGGGTTTACTCATCGGTGGGTTTTTTTTTTTTTTTTTTTTTTTTTTTTTTGAGATGGGTTTGGTAATTGGTGGTAGTGGGTTGATGGTGTTGGTTTTGGTTTTGGTTGTGTTGATGGTGGTGTGGGTTTAATGGGTTTTGGGGTTGCTTTGGTTGTTGTTGGTAGTGGTTCATGGTGCATTTATGGGTTTAATGGTGGTGGATTTGTGGGTTTTTGTGTGTTGGAGGTGGTGGTGGTGTGTGTATGGTGTTGGAGAGGTTGCTGATTTCTTTTTTTTTTTTTTTTTTTTGATTGTTGGGGTGTGTGTGGTGGTGAGGTGGTGGGTGGCTGAGCTCCTCTTTCTCATGTGGTGGTTCGGTGACGGGCCGGCGATAGTGAGCTTGAGAGAGTTGAGAGCTTCAGGGAGAAGAGATGAGAGTGACTGAGAGACAGAGAGAGAGAGGTGTGAATAAAAGAATTGAAAACAAGTAATCAACTTCAATTATTTTAATCGGGATCTAAATACAAAATTATTTTTTTCTTTTAGCTTTGAGCTACAGTACTCATGTATAGATACATGAGCACTGTAGCAATTAAGTTAAAAATTTTAGCTACACCTCCATTGCTGCAAGGGTATTTTTTGTGTTTTGGTGGAGTTAAAATAGCTATATAGCTATTTAGCTCCACTTCTAAGGCCTATAAAATAGAAATAAGCAGCTTTATGTCAAAGTCAAAGTTAGCTTTCCGTGTAATTCAAATGTTTTGACGTGAGCCTGGAGTTGTCTACTGTTCTAATAAGGATTTTGCTAATGTTTATATTTATTCATTTTCGTAAAAATAAATTTTCGAAAATTTTCGAAAATTATTGAAATTTTTTTTAATTTTCATAAAAATTTTACTATAAATAGAATAATTTATTTTGGCACTGTATACAATCATTTTAACGTGACAAACCCTCAGAATCTCTATTATGCTCTAAAGCCTTTTTCTCTTCTTGGTTTCTCAACCACGCAGAAGTGTTCAGTGGGAAGAGCTGGTTACACTCGCGAGAAATTTAGTTGCACAAATTCCGAGTCCTTAATCGGACAAATTGAGCATGTGGACCATAGTGCATGGTAGAGTCTACAACTGCGAGGTAAACACCAAGTTAATAAATATCAGATAAAGAAAGTTTTACCAACGCCCTTATGGCCATCCAAAGGAAAATGGGGGTAATTTCTCATTACAAAGATAGGACTAGGAGGGTGTTATCCAGTTCAACAGAGCCCTGGCCACGATCGATTGACGAAAAAAATGATTTTACTCCCCTGATTAAAATTACACACCGACAAGCGTGAAATGATTTACCATTTCCAGCCATTAACTTGCCTTTGTATACTAGACATGATGAATTTTTAGATAGTTCCAGAATATCGTGAAATGATGCTTCTTTTTCTCATATTTATGGTGGACCCATTATGAATTTAATGAACAGATTCCACCATGAATGTGAGAGGATAAAACACCATTTTTCGTACTTCGAAAGTACCTAAGAATTACTCACTAGTCACGAGCTGTAACTGACAATTGATGGTTTTTGTTTTTATCCTTTGCCCAAAGTATATATCGTGCCTTGTCAAAATAAAAAGTATGATAAATCATTGTTGGCAAAAATTCATTTATGCTTATTATTAAAGCTGATCCAAACGTATAATATATCATATAAATAACCAAATATAAGGTATACTTGGTTATTGGATTATTACTCTTTTTGTATTTATTTAATGTGTATTTGCTTAAACCTTTCTTTTAGCTGTTTTTTTATTTAATATATGGTTTTATAAAAATACCAATCAAAAAATAACAAACAAAAATCAATTAGTTTTCTACGGTGTGCATCACTATCAATTAGTTTCCTACATGTAAAAAAGTAACTTGTGTTCTTTAAGGGAGAGAAATTAGTAAATTATCATATCAAGTAACGGAAAGCTAACTTTTGGCCTGTTTGGAAGTTAAAAAGACGAGAGGAGTAGAGCAAAGGGAGGGAGAGTAATTTAATTACCTTGTTTTGAAGTTTTTTAAGGAAGCAGAGGAGGAGTTTGGAGGGGTTTAGAGTAGGGATGACCATGGGTAGGGTTATCAATACCTATTAGTATCCATACCCGAATCTTACTCGGATTTATTATCCATGAATATCCATACCTTACCCGAAACCCATTTAATTTTTTTT